>CAWUFW010018364.1:0-224601 GCA_963921515.1 Calotriton arnoldi | reverse complement strand
AGCCCAACTTCGTGGCAGCGACCACAGCACCAGACTCCCCTTCAGTTTTATTTGTTGTTGTTTTGTTTAAATAAAATGTTTTATATGTAAATCTATACATGACTAAGATTCTTGTCGCAGGCATACTCGCTGTTGGTGTGCAGGTCAGTGGTCTAGTTGTCAACATGTAACGGCCACTCCCTGAGGGCATGTTTGCACACACACCACACCCATCCGGCACATGCATCACAGGCCATGTGACCACACAAATATAATGGATCGACAACGTCAAATCCTTTATTGCCGGTGGTGACTGGATGGCAGATGCTCCACGGGTCTCAATCATAAAGAGTCCATGAAAACTTGCGCAGAGGGTTAGTCGCACCCTGAGCTGTATGGCCGTCAGGGGCCTACTACCACATGGTGCGGACTTGAGTTGCACAGGGTTACTGGCACCCGAAGCTGATGTGGCCATCAGGGGCCTACCACCACGTGGCGCGGACTTGAATTGCACAGGCTTAGTGCCACCCGAAGATGATGTGGCCGTCAGGGGCCTACTACCACATGGCGCGGACTTGAGTTGCACAGGGTTAGTGCCACCCGAAGCTGATGTGGCCGTCAGGGGCCTACCACCACGTGGCGCAGACTTGAGTTGCACAGGGTTAGTCGCACCCTAAGTTGTATGGCCATCAGCGGCCTATCACCACGTGGCGCTGACTTGCGTTGCACAGGGTTAGCGGCACCAAAAGCTGATGTGGTCTCCGCCATTGATGACTCAGGACTCAGCGACATGTGTGGGATCTGCTGGGCCGCGGAGCGGGTCCACATAATGTCCACCAAGCCATGGTGGCGGGACCGGGCCCTAGAGCTTTCACGGGCACGTGGAGTGCCCACTGGTAGACACTCCGGTGGCAGCAGGTAATTATTTGGTCATGGATGCGCAGGGGCGGCAGTGTCTCTCTCTCTCTCTCTCACTTCCCTCTCTTCACTCTCTCTCTCACTCTCTTCCTTCCTTTCCTTCTATCTCTCTCACTCTCTCTCCCTTCTCCCTTTCTCACTCCCTTTCTTTCTTTCTTTCCTTCCCTCTCTTTTTCTCTCTGGCTTTTTTTTTCCTTCTCTCTTTCTCTGTGTCTCACTCCCTTGATATGCGCATTACACACGTCCTTATTTTGTGCTTTATTTTCCAGGATGTGTCGTCGACATTAATGGACCCGACAGGAGTCTTCCGCCTGTTGTTTTGTGTTCAGTTTGTTAAATTTAGTTTATCCTCTATATGTACGGAAAAATAAAGTTTTGAAAAAAAAAATATTTCAATAAAGTTTTTGGTTGTTACTTAAGTGCTGTGTGACTCTTTCTCGTTCTTATTACTGTTATTTAGTGGTGTCCACCATGGTGTTAAATTTTGGGGCAGTTATTGCGGGAATACTGGTGATGTCTGCAGTTTGTACCAGCTTCTGAATAGTGTGTTTGATTTATCTCAACTTTAGTTGCATTAAAGTGCTGATAATGAGATGCAGAGTAGGCGTTCCCGTGCAAAAACACACGAGGTGCACCTTTGCGATTTATTCTAAATACTAAAATCCTGTATTGAATTGCACTGTGGTAGTGAGTGCATTTACAGTGTACACACAAAATCAATGAAGAAATCTCATTGTATTTATATTGATTGGGAATAGTGGGTCAGGTGCTGAATCTTGATGGGATACACTGCCCAGTTCGTTTATTTTTCTGTACACGAAAAAACCACATCACAACTTTCACAACGAAAGGCAAAAACTGCGATGCTAAACAAATTCCGGCGATAAGCCGCGTTAGCATCAGGGATTTTACACCTGCTTTCTGCTGGTGTTAAGCAGTACGACTACCTGCAGCATGAAAGAGAACACAGCCAAGAGCCACACCGGAACACCCACAGGTGCCATAGAGTCAATGAGCATGATACACAGATACCCATGAGGGCCACAACACTTATCGCAACAACCCCAGGACCGCCAACGCCCCCCGAACCCACATCTGAGCAAGTGTGTCCGTGTGGTCATTGTGTTAGCATGATGGGCACGGGCCCTGCAACATCACAGTGTGCTGTCTTCAGCGGATGTTACCATGTCACCTCAGCGTTGGCAGTGAGCCTGGACATGTAGCTACGCACGCATCCTCCTGCATGCACAAGCGGCGTGTGGTGGTCCGGCGTACACAGGTCAGCGCAGGGGTGTGCCTATCCGGCAAGGGGAACGGGGTGTCTCGGACATGTCCGTGTGCAAGAAGTGCGGTAAGTGTGTCTCTGTGTTCTGGTGTGGCCGGCACAAGGGCCGCAGCAGTCGATGTTGTAAAGTGGCATGCACCACCTCCAAACGGCAGTGTCACGGTGTGATTGGAATGCCGCAGGACATGCGCGAATAGGCATTACAATGGTGTGCCGTAGGAGTGCACGGGATACAACAGCGCAGCGCACAAAAGTGTGAGGGCTCGTGGGAGGGAGGAGCAGCTGTTTGGCAACGTAACACACAGTGAACCCGCCCATGTGCCACGTGCTGGGCATCTCATCCATGATGACCAGGGTTGCAGACATCCCACAACACCCACGACCGGCCTTTGTACACATCCTGTATGAATGCAGCTGGAGAAGTTACTGTAGGGATGAAAAGTTCTTTGTCTGAGCTATCTTGCGCTAACACATCTGCTGCTCTGAGAAGGAACTTGCAAGTGGCCAGCCCCCCCTGACAGATACGATAATATTTGCATCCGTCTCCCACACTACGCACTGTCCGATTTGAGAACGAGTACACATCCCACACTCAAAAGTCCTTCGTCGTAGTTAGCGTGCGTGAAATGGCCTTCCCACGTACTCCCACCACACCCCTGCCCTGCACCCATTGCACACAGACCCAGCTCATTGCACCAAGCTGTGCCATTTCATCCACAAGACTGGCACACGGCAAGCCAGTGCAGCTACAAGCAGAGCCACTGACGCAATGGCAGGGCATCCCGAACACATGGTCGACTCCATTCACGTCCACCTATACCTTGCACGTCTGCTGCATGTCCTGGGTGCACTGCCTTTGGCAGTGCTGCGGATCACTTACCGGCTGAGCTTCCGAATTGCGGATGTCACCTGCGTTCAACATGTATTGCAATGTCGCACGTGCCTATCCGAGTGGTGCATGGACGTGTGCCTCTCCAACGTGTGCGTAGCTGACATGGATTACGATGGGTGTGTGCGCCCCCTGTTGGCCCACGACCAGGAGTGTCATGGTGATGCCCGTTTATGGCATGCATGGATGTTTGGCATGCATGTTGGGAACTGGGCCTGGGACATTGCACGTGTCGTAGTATGCAGTGAGCAAATTGACCCACTTCCCGATTTTGCTTTGGTGCACATTGGGTACAGTGGTTGGAGTCAGCACATCTGTCCCGGTCAGCTGATGGATTACGTCGACGACATGTCAAATATTGTGGCCAATCATCACTCATTAGAGATAGTGGCTTACGCAGCTGCACTCGCGTTCATGGACGAGTGACAAGGTACCTGCAACCACGACTCGATGTGCCACATTGCACGTGTCCCGCCACATCATTGCACGTTGTGCATCTGGTCACTTGTCCCAAGACAACAGTGGACATGGCTGCATTGGTGTCGACTCATGTCCGAGGCACGGACAACCAACGCTGCTTGACACTGACGTGTGTTGGTGATGGATTACCCCGAGGTGAACATGGACGTTTTCCTACGTTCCTTATTCAGGCACGCTGCTGCATTTGTCTGCATATCGTGGCACTACTCTTGGCCGTACTGACACGCACTTTGTTTTATAAAGTTTCCACATTTTCACTTGTCTCCAAATGTGTTGTGTCTTCATTTGTATGCCAATGTGTGTGTCACGGACTCTCTGGCTGCCTGCCATACGTGAATTGCTACCCCATCCGGACTGTGGGTTTGTACTTATGCGTTCTCATGTGCCTGTTTCGTAATGACGCTTTTGGACGTTTATCAGCCACAGGCTAGTGCAGTTGGTCCTGTGTTCGATTGTGCGAATGTTTGTGTTTGGACAACATTGTGTTGGATGTTGGTGTGCTCTGCTTCCTATGTGTGTGTGCTGCATTCTGTGTGAGATGTCCCTTCATGTGAGGTATTGTTCACCCTTCTCCCTTTCAGGCAGTGTGGTTTTCACTTCTGTGCATGTTCAGTGGTGTGATGTTGGCAGGTTGTGTGACTTGTGCTCCTTGTTGGTGTGTTTCATTTTAGCCATGGTTTGTCTGTAGTTGTGCTGTGCTTAATTGTGCATGTATGCCATTGTGCCCATCTCCCCCCGTCCCCCCACTCCCTGCTTGTTCCTCTTCCTGGTGCTGTTGTGTCTGTAATTTTGTTACTCCACACATAAATACATGTAAAGAACAAATTAGAATAGTTCCTTGATTCTATTAGATTGCAAAACTTCTCTCTATTGGTTATTTTTGAATTTTCCATATAAACAGTTTTTTTAATATTCAAGGACACCTAGAAGTCAGAAGTGCAACATATTCTATCAACACACTTTCTAGAACATTCTACAACACGTGCAGGTTAAAAGTTCATCAATTTTTTTTAAACCTAACGATATTTTTTTGCAACATTTTCTCGAACATTTAACGGCACGTGCAGGTTAACCCCTTGACCGCGATCGGAATTCCGCTCGTATGCGGGACATTCTGATCGCGGGTGGAGTCGTGACGAGCTCAGCTCGTCATGCGCACAGCGCAACCGCGCAGCATGACGAGCTGAGCTCGTCATGAGCATGGAAGGGGTTAAAAGTTCACAATTGTTTTAAGTTCAAACAGTGCCTTCCAAATGCAAGTAGCAGGTGTGGTTGAGTTGACCAAATTTTATCCTATCATATGTACTCCACGTTTAAACTGCTTTTTCTTAACCAATCACAAAGATGCTTTTCCACAAAACGAATGTGCAGCCTACTTTTAAAAAACAATGCTTTTCATCTCCCAATCAGTTATCGTTTTGAATGAGAAAATAAAGTAGTTCCCCACCTTTAAACATATCTCGTATTCTACGAACGGACTGCATGAGCTACAGACATCTATCCATACTTCCCAGCCATACCTTCAAAATGCTAGTGTGGATCGTAGGACATAGCTATGTTTTCTGGTTCAAGATGTATGCAGAACAGAGACGTATTGACTTAGACCTAGGTTTACAAAATGTGGACATTAAATGGTTTGGACAGAGAGGATTGAAGTGGCACCAATTGTTGCCTTTGGTTAAAACCTGTTTGCATCTCCAACACCCTGACCTCATGATTGTGCACTGTGGTGGAAACGACCTAGGCACATTGACTGGTGTAGGTTTGGAAATGCTAATGAAAGACACCTTTCGACAATTGATGTTGCTTTTGCCTCAAACTGTCTTTGTATATTCCAATATATGCCAAAGACAGAAGTGGAAACGGTCAAACCAATTTTGTCCTCAGATTGAAAAATCTAGGAAGAAAGTCAACAAAGCTGTGTCTGCATACCTCAGAGACCATAGAATGGGGTCGATCTACAACAACAACATACGTATTGATATGGCTTCACTTCACTATCACTTCAAGATACTGGCCAGCCCCACCGCCACCCTCCGAGGAACCCTCATCTACCGACCCCCTGGACCCCGCGGACCCTTCGCCAACTCCATCATGGACATTATCTCCCCGCAGGCCATCGCATCCACCAACTACACCCTGCTGGGAGACCTCAACTTCCACCTCGACAACCAACTGGACCCCAACACCACATCCCTCCTGGACAACCTCCACAACATTGGACTCCGCCAGATCGTGACCGAGCCCACGCACTCAGCAGGACACACCCTCAACCCCCTCTTCACTACAGGAAACTCCATCACCTTCAGCCACACCACCGAACTCCCATGGACCGACCATCGTTGCGTCCACTTCACCTTCAGAACACCCACCATCCACCATCCACAGACACCAGTACCTGCTTCCACAAGAAGAAATCACCGACGACCAGCTCACCTCCTCACTCAACAACTCCACCCCAACCATCGCGGAAAACGACGACCCCAACACCGCAGCCCGAACCCTGCATAGATGGATCTCGGACAGCACCAACACCATAGCCCCCCTCAAGAAAAACAACAATACCCACGCCAAGAAAGCCAGATGGTTTACCACCGAACTTCGAGAGTCCAGACGCACATGCCGCCACCTCGAAAAGGCCTGGAGGAGCACCAAATCCACAGAAGCCCACAACAACTTCAGAGCCGCCACCAACACCCACCATCAACTCATCAGAGAAACGAGGAAAAAAGCGATTGAAGACAGAATCTCCACCCACGCGCACAACAGCAAGGAACTCTTCAGCATCATCAAGGAGTTCCCCCAACCCACTAGCGAGTCTACTGACATCCCTCCCTCACAAGACCTCTGCGACAAACTCAGCACCTTTTTCCACCACGAAATCAAGAGCATCTACGACAACTTCGACGAAGACAACCAACACACTGAACCCTCACCAACCACCCCCGACACCCGGAAACCAGCAATTGACGACTGGACAGCTCTCACCACCGAAGACACACTGAAGACAATGAAGTCAATCCACTCAGGGGCCCCCACGGACCCCTGCCCCCACCACATCTTCAACAGAGCCGCCGACACCATCGCACCCATGCTCCGCTACACCATCAACCGCTCCCTGGCGACCGCCTCATTCCCCGATGACTGGAAACACGCCGAGGTCAACCCCCTCCTAAAGAAACCCTCAGTGGACCCCAACGACCTCAAAAACTACAGACCCATCTCCCTGCTCCCGTTTCTAGTGAAAGTCATCGAGAAAGCCATCAACAGCCAACTCGCCATATTCATTGAAGAACACAACATCCTCGACTCCTCCCAATCCGGCTTCAGAAAAAACCACAGTATGGAAACCGCCCTCCTCGCCGCAACAGACGACATCCGCACCCTACTGGACAAAGGAGAAACAGTAGCCCTCATCCTCCTCGACCTATCTGCAAGATACCTCAAAACCTGGCTCTTCGACAGACCCCCTCCTTGATGGAATGGAACCTGCACCCCCACACCCCTAGCGCCTTGAGACCCTTACGGGTGAGTAGTCGCGCTTTCACAAACCCCTGATTGATTAATTGATATCTACAGAAGTGATGGAGTACACTTCACACATCAGGGAAATCGTGTTTTTCTGAATAACCTGAAGCTGTGCATCCACACTTATATGTAGCTCCAACTAATAAACACAAGGGCTCTTTTAGAGCCGGCTTATATTCCCAATATCGGTTTGCAGAGTGACAGCTGCGATCCGGCTAGCACAGGGAGACCTGCGGGACTATCCGGCAGGCTCGCAGAGAGACAGCTGCGGCCTGTCGGCTCGCACAGGGAGAGCTACGGGCCGTCGGATCGCAAACGCACACCAGCGTGCTGGCTCGCAGAGGGAGAGCTCGGGTCTAACTCGCAAGGGGACACCAACGGGCCAACGGCCCTGCTAGCAGAGACACACCTATCACCTAATGGACTGGCTCGCACACGTACAGCTAGGGACACGACGGCTCGCAGACACAGACCTGCGAACCGACGGACTGGTATTGTTTTATGCTTTAGGGTACTACAGTGGTGTTTGTGTAGAATAGGGTGTTCGTGCTGGAGGTAGCGTTTTATGGTTTAAGGTAGTGCACTGCTGTTTGGGTAGTGTAAGAATTGTGCTGGAGGTAGTGTTTTAGAGTTTACGACAATGCAGTAATGTTTGGGTAGTGTAAGGGGTCATGCTGGGAGTACTGTTTTGGGGTTTAGGGTAGTGCAGTGGTGTTTGTGTAGTGTAGCGGGTCATGCTGGGAGTAGTGTTTTAGGGTTTACGGCAGTGCAGTGGTGTTTGGGTAGTGTAGGGGGTCATGCTGGGAGTAGTGTTTTAGGGTTTACAGCAGTGCAGTGGTGTTTGTGTAGTGTAGGGGGTCGTGCTGAGAGTAGTGTTTTAGGATTTAGGGTAGCACAGTGGTGTTTCTGTAGTGTGGGAAGTCATGCAGTGAGTACTGTTTTAGGATTTAAAGTAGTGCAGTGGTGTTTGTGTACTGTTTGGGGGTTCATGCTGGGGGTAGCGTTTTAGGGTTTAAGGTAGTGCAGTGGTTGGGTAGTGTAAGAATCGTGCTGGAGGTAGTGTTTTAGAGTTTATGAAAATGCAGTGGTGTTTGGGTAGTGTAAGGGGTCATGCTGGCAGTAGTGTTTTAGGGTTTAGGGTAGTGCAGTGGTGTTTGTGTAGTGTAGGGGGTCATCCTCGGAGTAGTGTTTTAGTGTTTACGGTACTGCAGTGGTGTTTGTGTACTGTAGGGGGTCGTGCTGGGGTAGTCTTTTAGGGTTTAGGGTAGAACAGTGGTGTTTGGGTAGTGTAGGGGGTCGTGCGGGGGTAGTGTTTTAGGGTTTAGGGTAGTGCAGTGGTGTTTGTGTAGTGTAGGGAGTCATGTTGGGAGTAGTGTTTTATGGTTTAGGGTAGTCTAGTGGTGTTTGGGTAGTGTAGGGGGTTGTGCTGGGGATAGTGTTTTAGGATTTAGGGTACTGCAGTGGTGTTTGCGTAGTGTAGGGGTCCTGCTAGGGGTAGTGTATTAGAGTTTACGACAATGCAGTGGTGTTTGGGTAGTGTAGGGGGTTGTGCTGGGGGTAGTATTTTAGGGTTTAGGGTAGTGCAGTGGTGTTTGGGTAGGGGGTCATGCTGGGGGTAGATTTAGGGTTCAGGGTAGTGCAGTGGTGTTTGGGTAGTGTAGGGGATCGTGCTGGGGGTAGTGTTTTAGAGTTTACGACAGTGTAGTGGTGTTTGGGTAGTCTTTGGGTAGTTTAGGGGATCGTACCGACAGACTGACTCACAGAGCTCCGAGCCGACGGACGGGCTTCTAAAGGCATAGCTGCGACCTGGTGATATGAAGAGAGGCAGCGTGAAAAGCATATCTCACACAGATTTCCAAAAATTCAGAGGGAGAAGGAGGATTGGGCTAGGTACACCCTCCTGTATGTTCAGAGTACAACAAAACAATCCATAAGTAACGGATCATAAGAACCTAGCCAAAGAGAAATTGTGGGTTCACAAAAATGGTGTGAACCGCAACTGTCAGTGGAAAATAAAAATTTCTTTTCTTGAGTCCCCTCACTCACCCAGGGTTGCCCCTAGGAGACATGCTTCATCATTGGGGCCATCCCAAGCATCTACTGCTTGGGGCGTGCTGTGACTGGCGAAGTTACGTAGGAGCATTTGTTATGTGAATATATGTGTAGTGCAGTGTAGGGGGAGTGGTGTTTGTGCTATTTAAAAATACACCTAACTAGTGAGCTAATGCTTTATTCCTGCTCCTAGTTGGTAAGGATAAAAAGGGGGGTTAATAAAAGGGAAAAATAACTGTTATGTGATTATAATCCCTAGTATTGTGTCAACATGTTTCGAGGTGTCCCCTAAACCTCTTCTTCAGGTCAGCATGGGGACCAGCCCCATGTGTACCACTCCGTGCAGAACCTAAATTAAGGTGAAAAACAGATATTAAATGCACACCTATTGTGTGCGCATTGATATATCATACATACGGTTAACGCTGAACCCGTAGTATCTGTTTTGAAGAAGAAAAATAGATTGCAGATTAGTACATACTGCCTGCCCGATGGGCAGGTTATGGTCTTACGCAGCGCCTAATCAATGTTGTAGGTGACTCTAAAAATAAACAATAATTAGTGCTCAAAACTTGATTGGGAATCAATCTGCCACACTCGTTGTCTCTATATTGAGAAAGCGGAATTTAAAAAAAAATTATAATTAGTACACTCATGTTTCTGGACATAGACTTGACAAACACTACATATAACATTACACAAAACCTGATGGAATGTACTTATTTATTAGCAGTAATATGCCCCATGGTCAGTCTGGGTGGAGGGGCCCGTAGAACCCTGTGGGGTAATAGGAAAAATAAATAAAATGAAAGTAGAACTGCAAGGGTTTATTTGCATCACTCGAAAATAGATCGGAAATGCGGGAAAACCTATATCAGGTTCCTGTGGAAAAAAGGGGGGGAAGGGGGAAAAGGGGGAATCTTATTGTGCTCGCCTACCCCCCATATGTGTGACCTGTTAGTCCCAGGCTCGACCGCATCTTAGCGTGTCTGTGCCTCAGTGCTAATACTTGTAGTCGGGTGAAACAGACGAGTCATGTCCTCGTGTTGTATAAGACTAGAGCGTATCATTAGTGAACCGTTTGTCTTGGCATAATACGGGCGCCATCTTGCTAATGTCCGTGACATGGAATTCGGACTTTATCGGCTAAGGACTAATCCGTAATTTGTTGTTCGGATGTGGCAATGTTACTAATAAATTATCATGTGTGCGAATGCGGTTTTTGTTTATTGAAACTGGGGGAATCGAACCCTTTCATAAGAGGGTTTTTGGCGGCCATTTTGGATTGGTCAAAATGTTTGAAATTAATGTTTATGCTAATGTTAAGCCCGTGTTTTACTGAAGCGGGAAAAGAGGGGGCTTCCTTTGAAAAAATAAAAATAAATGCGGCTTTCACATGATGTAGGCTTTCTGTGGCAGATGGCTTTTCTGGAGTGACCTAGCTAGTGCAAACATAACAGATATACACACATAAATAACGTATAAAGGCAAAACAACAATAGTCTAATGTTGTATCTGAATCTCTATGTGGTCAGTTACTGACCCCCATGGTTTCTTTTTGTTAGGTGGGATGGTCAGAGAAAGATTATGTTCACTACCTTGGGATACCGGAAAATAGAGGTCCTACAACACTACATTCTCTGTGCATAATCGCATAGTATCAGATAACGGGGTTTGGTTCACCTCAGGAACTGTCCCCATGGTATGTTATCGTTCAACTCTGCAGTGTCTGTACGTAATTTGAGCACCCATCTCTGTTCCTTCTCCAATAGGATCTGTTCTAAATTTTCACATGGCTTGATGTGTTCCAGTACTACCCATCTCATGTCATTCGAGGTGTGCTGTTTTTCATTGAAATGTGCTGTCATCCTGGTGCTTGCTCTGTGGCACCGGATGTTGCTACGATGTTCGCAGATTCTTGTGCTTATCTTCCTGGTGGTCATCCCTACATAGTGTAGGTCACAACAGCACGTAATGAGGTATACAACTCCCATAGTGTTACAGGTGGTGAATTTTCGTAGTTCCCACGATTTCCCTGTATTGAAAACAACCTTTTTGGTAGAAGTAGTGAGATGGCATACGCTACAGTTGCCACACGGATGGTGGCCTGTAGGTAATGTACTAATTACCTGTTGGTTATTTTTGTTTTGGGGCTTTGGGCGGGTGTGTACTAGTATGTCTTTTAGATTTTTTCCCCTCTTGTGCGAGAACATCGGTGTTGGT
This sequence comes from Calotriton arnoldi, assembly GCA_963921515.1. Classification (NCBI taxonomy): domain Eukaryota; kingdom Metazoa; phylum Chordata; class Amphibia; order Caudata; family Salamandridae; genus Calotriton; species Calotriton arnoldi. Next base: position 213,247 of record CAWUFW010018364.1, on the reverse strand, counting down.
ATGTTCAAAGTACCACTATTAAGAATCCGCCAATGTTTTTTCACCAGTTTTGAGACTTTGTCTGATGCTATGCTGAAGGTTGTTATGCATATTGGTCTCTTGTCTTTTTCTGTTTCATGTTTTTCATAGGTTTCTAAAAGAGCATCCCTGTGATTGTTTCGTGCTCTTTTCTTTGCCTTCGCAATGGTCTTGGGAGGGTATTTACGTATTCTTAGTTTTTCAGCTAGGTCATTTGCTTGTTTGTCGTAATCAGATGTTTCTGTGCAGTTCCTTCTCAATCTGAGGAACTGTCTAAAAGGAAGGTTTTCTTTCATATGACGTGGATGGAAGCTGTCGTACAGTAAGAGGCAATTTTTTGCAGTTGGTTTGAAATGTGTTGTGGTTTTTAACATACCTTCTACAGCGAAAATATTGAGATCTAGGAAGACTAACTCAGACCTGCTCATTGTGTGGGTGAACTTTAGGAAGGGATCCTGTAGGTTGAGCCATTCAATGAAGGTATTGGCTTCTGTTTCGTCGCCTTTCCATATCACCAGAATGTCATCAATGTATCTCTTCCACTCCAAAAATTTTTGCCGATGTGGGTTCTGGTCTGAAATAATTTTCTGTTCCTCTAAATGATGGACGTACAGACCCGCCACACTCAGCGCGAAAGTACTGCCCATGCTGGTACCATGTTGTTGTTGAAAAAGTAGCTCCTCAAAACGGAAGTAGTTTTCCGTCAGAGCCCATTTGCAGCATTCGAGAACCACATGTTGTGGTGTATGGTAGGGCCATGCTGATCCGTAAACAATTTCCTCCAGGATATCCATTGTTTCTTTGTGGGGTAAACTAGTGTAAAGGCTCTCCACATCCAAGCCTATCAGGATGTGACATGTAGGGTCAAAGTGGAGGTCCCGCAGTAAGCAGAGTACTGCTTTGGTGTCTTTCAAGTAGGTGTTAGTGGTTTGTATCAGTGGACGTAGGAAGGCATCCGCAAATTTGGAGAGTGGCTCCAGATTGGATCCTATTCCTGAGACAATTGGTCGTCCTGGTGGTTTCTCTATTGATTTGTGTATCTTAGGGATTGTGTAGAAGTAGGGTACTGTTGGTTGTTTGTTGACCATGAAATCCCCTTTTTTCTTGGTTATCCAATCATGAGCGAGGGCTTGTTCTACCATGCTGGTAATCCCGATCCTAAGCTTCTCAGTGGGGTCTTCTCTGATGCGTCTGTAGTTCCTCTCGTCAGACAGTAGTCTTAGGCATTCTTGGCGGTATGCCTCTGTGTCTTGTACAACGATACCCCCACCTTTGTCAGCTGGTTTTATGGTGATGTTTTTGTCGTTGGCCAGGGTCTTGATGGCTTCGTGTTCTTGTTTTGATGTATTGTGAAAAGTTTTCATGGTCGTCGGATCCAATTCTCCCACTTCTCTCAGAACCGCCTTTTCAAAAGCCAGTAACTCTACTGGTAGGGTGGCTGAAGGGGGTGTAAAAGTAGATTTCAGTTGAAGGTCAGTGTCTGCTTTCTGAATCTCTATACTTTCTTTGTTTTCAAAAAACACCCTCAATTTTACTTTCCTGATGAACTCATTTAGCTCGCAGCTGAGTTGGAATTTGTCTAGCGTTAGAGTGGGTACAAAGCCCAGACCCTTTTCCAAAACTGCTAGTTGTATTGTGGATAACGGTGATCCAGATAAGTTTACAACTAGACTCGGTTGCTGCTGGTGCTCGGTTGTTCCAGTGGACCCATACTCCTCGTGTGACTCCGTGTTGACTCCAGTGGTTGTGCCCATTGTACCTGTTGTCCTCTTTTGGTCATGCCTCTTGGTGGCCCTCTGCCTCATCCTAAAAAAGGAGCTGGTGAATATTCCGCTTGAGGGGTTGATTCCCAATAGGAGTATGGTTGTGGTTGGGATTGTGGTGGACCGTAGAAAAATGGTGGATTTGGGAAAGGGGGTTGGTAAGGTGGCCAACCGTAGCTCCCTTGGCCTCCTCTGTTTCTCATCCTTCCTCTGAAATTCCGGGAGCCCATTGTGTTGCTTCTTCGTCCAGAACTGCTGTCAGAGCTATTTGAGCTAGTATCCGACCCGTCTGTATCCGTGTTGTATACTGGATTCCTCCCTGTCAATTGATAGTCATCCCTAGTGTAAGGGTAGGCCTTCTCGTGGCTGAAGTTTTTTCCGTCTTTTTAAACTTCTGATACTTGGTCTCCTTAAGTATTAATTCAAACTCTGTCATGGTTTTATTGAGTTCATCCAATCATTTTTTCAACTCTGCTGGTGTTTGGAAGGTTTTCAATTTGACCTCTAAGGTGTGTATTTCCTCTTTCATTGTTTGTGAGAGGCGTGTTGCGGTTTTTATGATCAACACAAGCCAGTCTCTTGTGCAATGCCAAGAGATTAGCGACCAGTCTTTTATGAAGGCTTTGTCTTGCTGGAAAATGAACGGCTCATTTCGCACAATCAATCCCCTTGGAGCTGCATTTATCCTAAGGTATTCTGTCATCATGATACCATGAATGATTGTTTTCACCTGGTTTCTTTTGAGCTCTGTAAGCTCATCCCAACATTGTGCTGCTTCATTGTTGTCTCTGTTGTGTGTATCGACAAAGGGGGTCATGGAGGAGATAATCCTTTCTACTTCCTCCTCAGTAAATGTAAGGCCAGTTATTTCTGCCATGATGTTGTGTTGTGGTGTCCAGTAGTGGAAGGTTTTCAATTTGACCTCTAAGGTGTGTATTTCCTCTTTCATTGTTTGACATGCCAAGAGATTAGCGACCAGTCTTTTTCATAAAAGACTGGTCGCTAATCTCTTGGCATTGCACAAGAGACTGGCTTGTGTTGATCATAAAAACCGCAACACGCCTCTCACAAACAATGAAAGACCAAGTATCAGAAGTTTAAAAAGGACGGAAAAAACTTCAGCCACGAGAAGGCCTACCCCTACACTAGGGATGACTATCAATTGACAGGGAGGAATCCAGGATACAACACGGATACAGACGGGTCGGATACTAGCTCAAATAGCTCTGACAGCAGTTCTGGACGAAGAAGCAACACAAGGGGCTCCCGGAATTTCAGAGGAAGGATGAGAAACAGAAGAGGCAAAGGGAGCTACGGTTGGCCACCTTACCAACCCCTTTCCCAAATCCACCATTTTTCTACGGTCCACCACAATACGAACCACAACCATACTCCTATTGGGAGTCAACCCCTCAAGCGGAATATTCACCAGCTCCTTTTTTAGGACGAGGCAGAGGGCCACCAAGAGGCAAGACCAAAAGAGGACAACAGGTACAATTGGCACAACCACTGGAGTCAACACGGAGTCACACGAGGAGTATGGGTCCACTGGAACAACCGAGCACCAGCAACAACCGAGTCTAGTTGTAAACTTATCTGGATCACCGTTATCCACAATACAACTAGCAGTTTTGGAAAAGGGTCTGGGCTTTGTACCCACTCCGACGCTAGACAAATTCCAACTCAGCTGCGAGCTAATGAGTTCATCAGGAAAGTAAAATTGAGGGTGTTTTTTGAAAACAAAGAAAGTATAGAGATTCAGAAAGGAGACACTGACCTTCACCTGAAATCTACTTTTACACCCCTTTAGCCACCCTACCAGTAGAGTTACTGGCTTTTGAAAAGGCGGTTCTGAGAGAAATGGGAGAAATGGATCCGACGACCATGAAAACTTTTCACAATACATCGAAACAAGAACACAAAGCCATCAAGACCCTGGCCAACGACAAAAACATCACCATAAAACCAGCTGACAAAGGTGGGGGTATCGTTGTACAAGACACAGAGGGATACCGCCAAGAATGCCTAAGACTACTGTCTGACGAGAGGAACTACAGACGCGTCAGAGAAGACCCCACTGAGAGGCTTAGGATCGGGATTACCAGCATGGTAGAACAAGCTCTCGCTCATGATTGGATAACCAAGAAAGAAGGGGATTTCATGGTCAACAAACAACCGACAGTTCCCTACTTCTACACAATCCCTAAGATACGCAAATCAATAGAGAAACCACCAGGATGACCAATTGTCTCAGGAATAGGATCCATTCTGGAGCCACTCCAAATTTGCGGATGCCTTCCTACGTCCAATGATACAAACCACTAACACCTACTTGAAAGACACCAAATCAGTACTCTGCTTACTGCGGGACCTCCACTTTGACCCTACATGTCACATCCTGATAGGCTTGGATGTGGAGAGCCTTTACACTAGTTTACCCCACAAAGAAACAATGGATATCCTGGAGGAAATTCTTTACGGATCAGCATGGCCCTACCATACACCACAACATGTGGTTCTCGAATGCTGCAAATGGGCTCTGACGGAAAACTACTTCCGTTTTGAGGAGCTACTTTTTCAACAACAACATGGTACCAGCATGGGCAGTACTTTCGCGCCGAGTGTGGTGGGTCTGTACGTCCATCATTTAGAGGAACAGAAAATTCTTTCAGACCAGAACCCACATCGCCAAAAAAGTTTGGAGTGGAAGAGATACATTGATGACATTCTGGTGATATGGAAAGGCGATGAAACAGAAGCCAATACCTTCATTGAATGGATCAACCTACACGATCCCTTCCTAAAGTTCACCCACACAATGAGCAGGTCTGAGTTACTCTTCCTAGATCTCAATATTTTCGCTGTAGAAGGTATGTTAAAAACCACAACACATTTCAAACCAACTGCAAAAAATTGCCTCTTACTGTACGACAGCTTCCATCCGCGTCATATGAAAGAAAACCTTCCTTTTGGACAGTTCCTCAGATTGAGAAGGAACTGCACAGAAACATCTGATTACGACAAACAAGCAAATGACCTAGCTGAAAAACTAAGAATACGTAAATACCCTCCCAAGACCATTGCGAAGGCAAAGAAAAGAGCACAAAACAATCACAGGGATGCTATTTTAGAAACCTATGAAAAACATGAAACAGAAAAAGACAAGAGACCAATATGCATAACAACCTTCAGCATAGCATCAGAAAAAATCTCAAAACTGGTGAAAAAACATTGGCGGATTCTTAATAGTGGTACTTTGTACATACCAACACCGATGTTCTCGCACAAGAGGGGAAAAAATCTAAAAGACATACTAGTACACACCCGCCCAAAGCCCCAAAACAAAAATAACCAACAGGTAATTAGTACATTACCTACAGGCCACCATCCGTGTGGCAACTGTAGCGTATGCCATCTCACTACTACTACCAAAAAGGTTGTTTTCAATACAGGGAAATCGTGGGAACTACGAAAATTCACCACCTGTAACACTATGGGAGTTGTATACCTCATTACGTGCTGTTGTGACCTAAACTATGTAGGGATGACCACCAGGAAAATAAGCACAAGAATCTGCGATCACCGTAGCAACATCCGGTGCCACAGAGCAAGCACCAGGATGACAGCACATTTCAATGAAAAACAGCACACCCCGAATGACTTGAGATGGGTAGTACTGGAACACATCAAGCCATGTGAAAATTTAGAACAGATCCTATTGGAGAAGGAACAGAGATGGGTGTTCAAATTACTTACAGACACCGCAGGGTTGAACGATAACATACAATGGGGACAGTTCCTGAGGTGAACCAAACCCCGTTATCTGATACTATGCGATTATGCACAGAGAATGTAGTGTTGTAGGACCTCTATTTTCCGGTATCCCAAGGTAGTGAACATAATCTTTCCCTGACCATCCCACCTAACAAAAAGAAACCATGGGGGTCAGTAACTGACCACATAGAGATTTAGATACAACACCAGACTATTGTTGTTTTGCCTTTATATGTTATTTATGTGTGTATATCTGTTATGTTTGCACTAGCTAAGTCACTCCAGAAAAGCCATCTGCCACAGATAGCCTACATCATGTGAAAGCCGGATTTATTTTAATTTTTTCAAAGGAAGCCCCCCTCTTTTCCCGCTTCAGTAAAACACGGGCTTAACATTAGCATAAACATTAATTTCAAACATTTTGACCAATCCAAAATGGCCGCCAAAAACCCTCTTATGAAAGGGTTCGATTCCCCCAGTTTCAATAAACAAAAACCGCATTCGCACAGAAGATAATTTATTAGTAACATTGCCACATCCGAACAACAAATTACGGATTAGTCCTTAGCCGATAAAGTCCGAATTCCATGTCACGGACATTAGGAAGATGGCGCCCGTATTATGCCAAGAAAAACGGTTCACTAATGATACGCGCTAGTCTTATACAACACGAGGACATGACTCGTCTGTTTCACCTGACTACAAGTATTAGCACCGAGTCACAGACACGCTAAGATGCGGTCGAGCCTGGGGCTAACAGGTCACACAGACGGAGGGTAGCCGAGCACAGTAAGATTCCCCCTTTTCCCCCCTTCCCCCCTTTTTTCAACAGGAACCTGATATAGGTTTTCCCGCATTTCCGATCTATTTTTGAGTGATGCAAATAAACCCTTGCAGTTCTACTTTCATTTTATTTATTTTTCCTATTACCCCACAGGGTTCTACAGGCCCCTCCACCCAGACTGACCATGGGGCATATTACTGCTACTAAATAAGTACGTTCCATCAGGTTTTGTGTAATGTTATATGTAGTGTTTGTCAAGTCTATGTCCAGAAACATGAGTGTACTAATAATATATTTTTTTTTAAATTCCGCTTTCTCAATATAGAGACAACGAGTGTGACAGATTGATTCCCACACAAGTTTTGAGCACTAATTATTGTTTATTTTTAGAGGCACCTACAACATTGATTAGGCGCTGCGTAAGACCATATCCTGCCCATCGGGCAGTCAGTATGTACTAATCTGCAATCTATTTTTCTTCTTCAAAACAGATACTACGGGTTTAGCGTTAACCGTATGTATGATATCAATGCGCACACAATAGGTGTGCATTTAATATCTGTTTTTCATCTTAATTTAGGTTCTGCACGGAGTGGTACACATGGGGCTGGTCCCCATGCTGTCCTGAAGAAGAGGTTTAGGGGACACCTCAAAACATGTCGACACAATACTAGGGATTATAATCACATAACAGTTACTTTTCCCTTTTATTAACCCCCAGTTTTATCCTTACCAACTAGGAGCAGGAATAAAGCATTAGCTCACTAGTTAGGTGTATTTTTAAATAGCACAAACACCACTCCCCCTAACTGCACTACACATATATTCACATAACAAGTGCTCCTACGTAACTTCGCAAGTCGCAGCACGCCCCAAGCAGTAGATGCTTGGGATGGCCCCAATGATGAAGCATGTCACCTAGGGGCAACCCTTGGTGAGTGAGGGGACTCAAGAAAATACATTTTTCTTTTCCACTGACAGTTGCGGTTCACACCATTTTTGTGAACCCACAATTTCTCTTTGGCTAGGTTCTTATGATCCGTTATTTATGGATTGTTTTGTTTTGTTGTACTCTGAACATACAGGAGGGTGAACCTAGCCCAATCCTCCTTCTCCCTCCGAATTTTTGGAAATATTTAACAGCGCAAGCTGCGGGAGTCTCTCCTACAAAAACACTTTTTACACTCAGACTACTGGACACCACAATACAACATCATGGCAGAAATAACTGGCCTTACATTTACTTAGGAGGAAGTAGAAAGGATTATCTCCTCCATGACCCCCTTTGTCGATACACACAACAGAGACAACAATGAAGCAGCACAATGTTGGGATGAGCTTACAGAGCTCAAAAGAAACCAGGTGAAAACAATCATGCATGGTATCATGATGGCAGAATACTTTAGGATAAATGCAGCTCCAAGGGGATTGATTGTGCGAAATGAGCCGTTCATTTTCCAGCAAGACAAAGCCTTCATAAAAGACTGGTCGCTAATCTCTTGGCATTGCACAAGAGACTGGCTTGTGTTGATCATAAAAACCGCAACACGCCTCTCACAAACAATGAAAGAGGAAATACACACCTTAGAGGATAAATTGAAAACCTTCCAAACACCAGCAGAGTTGAAAAAACGATTGGATGAACTCAATAAAACCATGACAGAGTTTGAATTAATACTTAAGGAGACCAAGTATCAGAAGTTTAAAAAAGACGGAAAAAACTTCAGCCACGAGAAGGCCTACCCCTACACTAGGGATGACTATAAATTGACAGGGAGGAATCCAGGATACAACACGGATACAGACGGGTCGGATACTAGCTCAAATAGCTCTGACAGCAGTTCTGGACGAAGAAGCAACACAAGGGGCTCCCGGAATTTCAGAGGAAGGATGAGAAACAGAGGAGGCCAAGGGAGCTGCGATTGGCCACCTTACCAACCCCCTTTCCCAAATCCACCATTTTTCTACGGTCCACCAAAATACCAACCACAACCATACTCCTATTGGGAGTCAACCCCTCAAGCGGAATATTCACCAGCTCCTTTTTTAGGACGAGGCAGAGGGCCACCAAGAGGCAAGACCAAAAGAGGACAACAGGTACAATGGGCACAACCACTGGAGTCAACACGGAGTCACACGAGGAGTATGGGTCCACTGGAACAACCGAACACCAGCAACAACCGAGTCTAGTTGTAAACTTATCTGGATCACCGTTATCCACAATACAACTAGCAGTTTTGGAAAAGGGTCTGGGCTTTGTACCCACTCCAACGCTAGACAAATTCCAACTCAGCTGCGAGCTAAATGAGTTAATCAGAAAAGTAAAATTGAGGGTGTTTTTTGAAAACGAAGAAAGTATAGAGATTCAGAAAGGAGACACTGACCTTCACCTGAAATCTACTTTTACACCCCTTTCACCCACCCTACCAGTAGAGTTACTGGCTTTTGAAAAGGCGGTTCTGAGAGAAGTGGGAGAAATGGATCCGACGACCATGAAAACTTTTCACAATACATCGAAACAAGAACACGAAGCCATCAAGACCCTGGCCAACGACAAAAACATCAACATTAAACCAGCTGACAAAGGTGGGGGTATCGTTGTACAAGACACAGAGGCATACCGCCAAGAATGCCTAAGACTACTGTCTGATGAGAGGAACTACAGATGCGTCAGAGAAGACCCCACTGAGAGGCTTAGGATCGGGATTACCAGCATGGTAGAACAAGCCCTCGCTCATGATTGGATAACCAAGAAAGAAGGGGATTTCATGGTCAACAAACAACCGACAGTACCCTACTTCTACACAATACCTAAGATACACAAATCAATAGAGAAACCTCAGGACGACCAATTGTCTCAGGAATAGGATCCATTCTGGAGCCACTCTCCAAATTTGCGGATGCCTTCCTACGTCCACTGATACAAACCACTAACACCTACTTGAAAGACACCAAAGCAGTACTCTGCTTACTGCGGGACCTCCACTTTGACCCTACATGTCACATCCTGATAGGCTTGGATGTGGAGAGCCTTTACACTAGTTTACCCCACAAAGAAACAATGGATATCCTGGAGGAAATTGTTTACGGATCAGCATGGCCCTACCATACACCACAACATGTGGTTCTCGAATGCTGCAAATGGGCTCTGACGGAAAACTACTTCCGTTTTGAGGAGCTACTTTTTCAACAAAAACATGGTACCAGCATGGGCAGTACTTTCGCGCCGAGTGTGGCGGGTCTGTACGTCCATCATTTAGAGGAACAGAAAATTCTTTCAGACCAGAACCCACATCGGCAAAACATTTTGGAGTGGAAGAGATACATTGATGACATTCTGGTGATATGGAAAGGCGACGAAACAGAAGCCAATACCTTCATTGAATGGCTCAACCTACAGGATCCCTTCCTAAAGTTCACCCACACAATGAGCAGGTCTGAGTTAGACTTCCTAGATCTCAATATTTTCGCTGTAGAAGGTATGTTAAAAACCACAACACATTTCAAACCAACTGCAAAAAATTGCCTCTTACTGTACGACAGCTTCCATCCGCGTCATATGAAAGAAAACCTTCCTTTTGGACAGTTCCTCAGATTGAGAAGGAACTGCACAGAAACATCTGATTACGACAAACAAGCAAATGACCTAGCTGAAAAACTAAGAATACATAAATACCCTCCCAAGACCATTGCGAAGGCAAAGAAAAGAGCACGAAACAATCACAGGGATGCTCTTTTAGAAACCTATGAAAAACATGAAACAGAAAAAGACAAGAGACCAATATGCATAACAACCTTCAGCATAGCATCAGACAAAGTCTCAAAACTGGTGAAAAAACATTGGCGGATTCTTAATAGTGGTACTTTGAACATACCAACACCGATGTTCTCGCACAAGAGGGGAAAAAATCTAAAAGACATACTAGTACACACCCGCCCAAAGCCCCAAAACAAAAATAACCAACAGGTAATTAGTACATTACCTACAGGCCACCATCCATGTGGCAACTGTAGCGTACGCCATCTCACTACTACTACCAAAAAGGTTGTTTTCAATTCAGGGAAATCGTGGGAACTACGACAATTCACCACCTGTAACACTATGGGAGTTGTATACCTCATTACGTGCTGTTGTGACCTACACTATGTAGGGATGACCACCAGGAAGATAAGCACAAGAATCTGCGAACATCGTAGCAACATCCAGTGCCACAGAGCAAGCACCAGGATGACTGCACATTTCAATGAAAAACAGCACACCCCGAATGACATGAGATGGGTAGTACTGGAACACATCAAGCCATGTGAAAATTTAGAACAGATCCTATTGGAGAAGGAACAGAGATTGGGGTTCAAATTATGTACAGACACCGCAGGGTTGAATGATAACATACCATGGGGACAGTTCCTGAGGTGAACCAAACCCTGTTATCTGATACTATGCGATTATGCACAGAGAATGTAGTGTTGTAGGACCTCTATTTTCCGGTATCCCAAGGTAGTGAACATAATCTTTCCCTGACCATCCCACCTAACAAAAAGAAACCATGGGGGTCAGTAACTGACCACATAGAGATTTAGATACAACACCAGACTATTGTTGTTTTGCCTTTATACGTTATTTATGTGTGTATATCTGTTATGTTTACACTAGCTAGGTCACTCCAGAAAAGCCATCTGCCACAGATAGCCTACATCATGTGAAAGCCGCATTTATTTTTATTTTTTCAAAGGAAGCACCCCTCTTTTCCCGCTTCAGTAAAACACGGGCTTAACATTAGCATAAACATTAATTTCAAACATTTTGACCAATCCAAAATGGCCGCCAAAAACCCTCTTATGAAAGGGTTCGATTCCCCCAGTTTCAATAAACAAAAACCGCATTCGCACACATGATAATTTATTAGTAACATTGCCAAATCCGAACAACAAATTACGGATTAGTCCTTAGCCGATAAAGTCCGAATTCCATGTCATGGACATTAGCAAGATGGCGCCCGTATTATGCCAAGAAAAACGGTTCACTAACGATACGCGCTAGTCTTATACAACACGAGGACATGACTGGTCTGTTTCACCCGACTACAAGTATTAGCACCGAGGCACAGACACGCTAAGACGCGGTCGAGCCTGGGACTAACAGGTCACACAGGCGGAGGGTCGCCGAGCACAGTAAGATTCCCCCTTTTCCCCTTCCCCCGCTTTTTTCAACAGGAACCTGATATAGGTTTTCCCGCATTTCCGATCTATTTTCGAGTGATGCAAATAAACCCTTGCAGTTCTACTTTCATTTTATTTATTTTTCCTATTACCCCACTGGGTTCTACAGGCCCCTCCACCCAGACTGACCATGGGGCATAATACTGCTACTAAATAAGTACGTTCCATCAGGTTTTGTGTAATGTTATATGTAGTGTTTGTCAAGTCTATGTCCAGAAACATGAGTGTACTAATTTTTTTTATTTTTTTTAATTCCGTTTTCTCAATATAGAGACAACGAGTGTGGCAGTTTGATTCCCACACAAGTTTTGAGCACTAATTATTGTTTATTTTTAGAGGCACCTACAACATTGATTAGGCGCTGCGTAAGACCATAACCTGCCCATCGGGCAGGCAGTATGTACTAATCTGCAATCTATTTTTCTTCTTCAAAACAGATACTACGGGTTTAGCGTTAACCGTATGTATGATATCAATGCGCACACAATAGGTGTGCATTTAATATCTGTTTTTCACCTTAATTTAGGTTCTGCACGGAGTGGTACACATGGGGCTGGTCCCCATGCTGTCCTGAAGAAGAGGTTTAGGGGACACCTCGAAACATGTTGACATAATACTAGGGATTATAATCAAATAACAGTTATTTTTCCCTTTTATTAACCCCCCTTTTTATCCTTACCAACTAGGAGCAGGAATAAAGCATTAGCTCACTAGTTAGGTGTATTTTTAAATAGCACAAACACCACTCCCCCTACACTGCACTACACATATATTCACATAACAAGTGCTCCTACGTAACTTCGCAAGTCGCAGCACGCCCCAAGCAGTAGATGCTTGGGATGGCCCCAATGATGAAGCATGTCACCTAGGGGCAACCCTGGGTGAGTGAGGGGACTCAAGAAAATAAATATTTCTTTTCCACTGACAGTTGCGGTTCACACCATTTTTGTGAACCCTCAATTTCTCTTTGGCTAGGTTCTTATGATCCGTTATTTATGTATTGTCTTGTTATATCTCACACAGACACAGATGCCAGTGTTGCCTCACAGAGGTAAAACTACGAACCCGATGGCTTCTACACGGAGAGATGCGAGCTGACTGAGTAAATCACAAAATAGCTGCCAACACTTCCTGGTTTCAACCATTGACAGCCAATAAGCCGCAAGCTGGTGCTTGTAACCCCTCAGCCAATCACATGTCAGAATTCGCAAATATCGATATCTGTAAAATTTGATATTTCTCAAAAACTACTGAACGTATTTACACCATTTAAACAAAAGCGTGCTTTCTGGACCATCACCTTTCTCCCTGCCAAATTTGGCGTAATTCCGTTCAGCAGTTTCACCTGTAGTCTTCTGTAAAGTTTCGTATGGAAATTGCATGCAGAAAACACGTTTTAGGACCCTCTTTTTTCTCAGCCCCTCCTACACCATTCACCCCCAAACTTTCAATATAAGAGCTAATCAAAAAGAGAAACTTTTGGATAATTCCATAAAGATTCATCAAACGACGCCAAATTTACAAGCACATAGAAGGCTCCAGAATGGGGGCCGCGCAACTCCCCTCCCAACATGAGTGAAGCCCCGGGGCTGCGCGGACCCCAGCGCACCCCCGCAACCCCTGCAAGCCCCTGCTATTATTTTTTAAGAAATACCCCCGGAACCTAGCCCACCCAACGGCCTCATTAAAATGAAACACGAGAACCCGCGACCCCAGCGCGAATTTTTGCCGATTTAATTTTTTTGTTTTTAAATGATTTTTTGGGCCCTGGGGCTCCTTCTGGGTTTTTCTACCCTGCCCCCTTCTCTTGTTTTATACCTTTGTTTCTACGTTTTCGGGTAACTCGCTTCTACCGAGCCACAAGATGGCTGCCAACACTTCCTGGTTTGGACTACTAGCAGCCAATCACAGTGAAGCTCGCGCACGCGACTTAGGCTCCGCCCAGATATCGAAACTTTTATTTTTCTAATTTCTCAGCAACTTCTTAATGGATTTACACCATTTTTAAAAAGGTCGCTTTCTGATCCACGCACTACCTTTCTGCCAAATTTGGAGTAATTCCGTTCAGTAGTTTCGGCTGTAGCCTTGCACAAAATTTCCTATGGGAAATTGATTTTTTGACTCTTATTTTTTGAATTTCTCAAAAACTACTGAACGGATTTACACCATTTAAAAAAAAGGTTGCTTTCTGAACCAAGCTCTACCTCTTTGCCAAATTTGGGGTAATTCCGTTCAGCAGTTCAGGCTGTAGCTCGTCGCAAAATATCCTATCGAAATTAACATGGAGAAAACGAGTTTGGGGACCCCCTTTTTTCTCAGCCCCCGCTTGACGAATCACCCCCAAACTTTCAGGATAAGAGCTAACCTGCATAGACTTTTTTTTTGAGAATTTCAGGAAGATTCGTCAAACGACACCAAAGTTATTAGCAAATCAAAAAATGCTTTTCCTATGGAAATTAGGTTCTAACTATAACTACCTACTGGCGACGGCCAGTAGGTAATATACATATATATAAGTTACCCAGTTGCTCGCCACTTCAGGGATGTCCATAACAATCAAATACAAGATCTAAAATATTTTGTTGTGGATTCCATACCACCATTAAGAAGGGCTGGCAATAGAGAGGCCAACCTGAGGAAATTAGAAACTCACTACATTTTAGAGTTTGATAGTAAGAGTCCTAATGGTTTAAATACTACTGAGGACTTATATACGTGGCTCTAAAAGCTCAGGTTGAGAAACTCGGTCTGCAATAACACTTGGTACAATTGAAAAATAAAAAGTGTACAAACAATTTTTCTTACAGTTTAACAATTGAAAGTTAACTGTCAATATAGAACAGCTTGTAGGATTAATCCTAATCAATTTTAGCAAGCTACCTTTTTAATAAATCACACGCAACCTCTATCATTTCCCGCAAAAGAAAGAAGAGAAAAATAAATAAAAAAATCTTTTTTAATGTTTTTATTAATCAAAACACTACTATATGTTCACTACAAATGGTGTTATTTTAGTTAGCACTTTGGCACTTTATATTTAGTAATTTTTAACACTGTTCGTATGTAAATATTTTAGATGACTGTTTTGGATGTTTAAGTATAGCAGCTAGACATAAGAGATAACATATTACTGTTAGTAGTTGAGAAGTATTGGTCCCAAAAACGAGTAAAATGTGGAAATTGCAGTAAATCAACAAGGGGAGATGCCTTAGCTGCATAATGTGTACAAGGTGTACACAATGTTTATATTTATATTTATATCAATATTTATATTTCATAGTTATGTTTTACCAAAGACCAACTAGAGCCTTTTATCTTAATTGTATTTATAGGCCCAAAGTAATATTTTATCCAATATTTTATCGTGTATTTAAACAGATATTATTGTGGATATGTACATTTTTTTTCACTGTTAGATAGCATACATAAATTATTGTTATGCTATTTACAAATGAAATTTGTATGTACTTTGCTGCTAAAAAGAAAAAGGTGAATGAGAAAACAGAACGAAAGTCTGTTTTCACTGTCGTCTATTGCACTGTCACTTTAAATAAGGGATTAATGCACTGACATGTCATGTGATCAAGGGCTTCAGAGCCCGAAACGCGTCATGGCAACATTTATGCACTTAAAATAAACTGGCACGAAGTAATTGGAGTCCGTTTCTCTTTTTGCGAGTTCCTGGGGAAAAAAAGGACTGCAAAGCTGGAAAATTGATACATATATATATATATATATATATATATGTATATATATATATATATATATATATATATATATCTACTGGCGGTCGCCAGTAGATAGTTATAGTTAGGACCTATTTTCCATAGGAAATTCGCAACATTCTATTTGAAATAACTTCGGCGCCGGTTGACGAATCTTCGCGAAAGTTTCCAACTTGTTGGGGCGCTCGGGTCCGCTCCTATCCTGAAAGTCTCGGGGTGATTCGTCAAGCGGGGGCCGAGAAAAAAGGGGTGTCCCAAAACGCATTTTCCCCATTCATTTTTCCATAGGAACCTTTAGTCGCAGCTACAGCCCGAACTGCTGAACGGAATTACACCAAATTTGGCAAAGAGGTAGCCCTTGGTTCAGTGTCGTGCCTTTTGCTTAAATGGTGTAAATCCGTTCAGTAGTTCCTGAGAAAATCAAAAGTAAAGTCACATATATATCTATGGCCGAGTAGGGTCCGCGTACCCTCCCGATCACGAGCTGCATGCTAATTGGCTGTCAAGTGGCTGTCAACACTCCAAATCAGGAAGTGTTGTCAGCCATTTTGTCCCTCGGTAGAACCGAGGGACAGAAACAAGTGCGCAAAGTGCAAAAGGGGCAGGGTAGAAACACCCTGACCCCTAGGTCTGCTCAGGGGGTCCCACAAGGACACCCTGGGCAGAAAAGCATTTTTTTTTTTTAATCGGCGGGATACGCTTAGGGTGCGCAGATCCCGCCGAGAAAAAAAAGAAACAAGTGCGCAAAATGCACAAAGGGGGCAGGGTAGAAACACCCTGACCCTCTAGGTCTGCTCAGGGGTCCCACAAGGACCCCTGGGCAGAAAAAGCATTTTTTTAAAAGAAAATCGGCGGGATGCGCTTAGGGTGCGCGGATCCCGCAGAGAAAAAAAAAAAACGAAGCGCAGTCTCCCGCGCGTCGTTGTTAATTGGCCCCCAGGTGGGGCAAGTCCCGGGGGCATGCGGGGGTTTATTTATAATATGTGGGGGGGCCTCTAAGGCCCCCCTAGCCCCGGGGACTGCCACCCCCCGGGGCTTTAAAAAAAAATGGTGCAGGAGGGCTCTCGGCCCTCCCTCAGCCCCGGGGACCGCCACCCCCCGGGGCTTCTTTTTTAAGAATTAATAGAACCTGTGTGGGGGGGCTCAAGCCCCCCCACATGCTCCGGGGACCGCCACCTCCCCAGGGCACTAACAAAATAAATGTGGGGGTCCGTTTCGGACCCCCGAAGCCCCGGGGACCACCACCTCCCCTGGGGCTGTGCACAGGATGGGAGGGGGGCCGCGTGGCCCCCCTCCTGGAGCCTGTGGTGGCCCTGGGGACTGCCACCCCCCAGGGCTAGCTCCTGCAGTGTCCCGGGGTGCCTACCCCCGGGACACTGTTGTTTGCAATGGCAGGACGGGAGCCTCGCGGCTCCCGTCCTGTCATTGCAAACTGCTTTGCTTCATTGAAACGAGAGCAGGGAAACCTGCTCTCGCTTCAATGAAGCAAAGCAGATTGCTTTTCCACAAGGGGAGCTGCATGTCAGCAGCTCCCCTTATGGAAAAGCAATGCCGGGTCCCGCAGGACGCGGGGAGCCGGCGGGACCGTGTGGGGATTGGGGACCCCCCCACGGTCCCCAACTAGTGGCCAGGTCCCGGGGGATGGGGTCCCCGGGGCTATTAGTGGCCTGGGAGGGGGGCCACGCAGCCCCCCTCCCCCCAAAAAAAAAAATTGGAAAAAAAAACAAAGTTAAGGCCGGCCCCGGGGGATGGGGTCCCCGGGGCCTTAAATGGCCTGAGGAGGGGGGCCACGCAGCCCCCCTCCAAATATATATATTTTTTTAAAAGAGGGCATGCCCCGGGGGATGGGGTCCCCGGGGCCAATAGAGGACCAGGGAAGGGGGGCCACGCGGCCCCCTTCACGTTTTGTTTAAAAAAAAAAAAAAATCATCAGGCCCTGGGGGATGGGGTCCCCTGGGCCAAAAGTGGCCAAGGGAAGGGGGGCCACGCAGCCCCCTCCCATACAAATTTTTTTTTTAAAAAGACCGGCATCGTGCCAAAGGCCCCGCCCCCTCTCTGCAGCAGTCTGCACACGCGCCCCTGGCGCGTTTGCAGATGGGGAACGAATTCCCCTTGAATACTGTGGGTCCCTGGTGGCCAACTAGCCCACCAGGAACCTCCAGTATGCGCCAGGGGGCTGCGTTGCAGAGAGGTGTACAGAGGCCACGCCCCTTTTTACACCTCTCTGCAACGCAGCTCTGTGGCGCTTTTTGGAGGTACATGGTGGGCTAGTTGGACTCCAGGGACCCTCAGGACTCAAGGGGACTTAATCCCCCAACTTAAAACGCGCCACAGGGCGCATTTGCACAGTGGTGAAGGGAGGGGCGGGGCTTCAGGTGACATGTGTGCAAACAGGCCCCGTGGCGCGTTTTAAGATGGGGAATTAAATCCTCTTCAATCCTGAGTGTCCCTGAGGGCCAACTAGCCCACCAGGTACCTCCAGTAAGCGCCACGGAAATGCGTTGCAGAGTGTTGTAAAAAGGGGCATGGCCTCTGTACACCTCTCTGCAACGCAGCCCCCTGGCGCATACTGGAGGTTCCTGGTGGGCTAGTTGGCCCCTAGGGTCCCTCGGGATTGAGGAGGAATTAATTCTCCAACTTAAAACGCGCCACAGGGCGTGTTTGCAGACATGTCACCTCAGGCCCCACCCCCTTCCTTCACCATTGTGCAAATATTCCTCTAAAATCAGCCGAACTACGAATTCCGATTTACTCACCTGTTATCAGGAGAGACCTCAGTGCTGCATCTTTGAGCCCAGTACTGATCCTGAAAAGTAATTTTAACCGTACTTACCAGTAACTTGAATTTCCTTCCATAGGCTAACATTGACTGGCTTCACTTGGAAATTCTTCTAAGTGTGGTGTTTTGGAACTTTAGAATATTCCTCTTAAATCAGCCAAAGTACGAATTCTGATTTACTCACCTGTTATCAGGAGAGACCTCAGTGCTGCATCTTTGAGCCCAGTACTGATCCTGAAAAGTAATTTTAACCGTACTTACCAGTAACTTGAATTTCCTTCCATAGGATATCATTGCCTGCTTTTTGCTGAAAAAGTTTCTAAGTGTAGATTTTTGAAACATACAAATATTCCTCTAAAATCAGCCGAACTACGAATTCCGATTTACTCACCTGTTATCAGGAGAGACCTCAGTGCTGCATCTTTGAGCCCAGTACTGATCCTGAAAAGTAATTCTAACCGTACTTACCAGTAACTTGTATTTCCTTCCATAGGAATCCATTGTCTGGTTTTCAGCAGAAAAGTTTCAAAGTGTCGATTTTCACAAACTACAAATATTCCTTAAAAATCGCCTGTATGACTTAAACGTATTCTTTCAACTGTTTACAGGAGATGCACCAGTGCTCGATCCAGGATCCACCACTGAGTAAGAAAAAGTAACGCTAACACTACTTACCTGCTAAGTGAATTTCCTCCCATAGGATAACATTGGTGATTCTATGTGAAAAAGTCTCTAAGTGTCAACTTTTAAAATACAATAATATTCCTTAAAAATCACTACTGTAACCAAAACGCTTTTACTCAACTGTTTACAGGAGATGTCCCAAGACTGAATCTAGGATCCAGTCCTGGGATTAGAAAAGTAATCCATAAAGTAACTAAGTGCATTTAACTAGAAATTCACATTGAGCTCAATGTTGCATTGTGTTTGAAATTGTGTTGCCCATTGCAACAACTGTAACTACTGTACTTAAAAGTCTATTGCCTATTTGCAAAGTATTTAAACTAAAGTAATTCATTCTGAGAAAGTATATTTTGTAATGTAATGTATAATGTAATTACAATGTAATTTAAAAATAAAATATCTAAAAATAAATAGTTTAAAAAAAGGTAGTAAATCAGTATCAAAAAAATAAATATAACAATTAATACATTTAAAAATTGTCATTTACAAAACCTTTGAAAATCACTGAAAAAAACCATAGGTTTCAGACATGTTATAGTTAGGAATTAGCATTTAAAAAACCTTTGAAATTCACTGAAAAAACCATAGGTTTCAGGCACGTTATAGTTAGAAATGGTCAGTGACATCACTGATGACATCTCAAATGACATCACTGATGACATCACTGATGACATCACTGATGACATCATCCACCCAGTGAATCACCCACTCACACATCTATGCACAGAGTCGCACACACCCCACCCACACAAACACTCAGGCACCCATACAGATACTCAGACAACCAATCAATAACTCATATAGACACTCATGTAGCTATTCACAAACCCATGCAGCCACTTACACAGCAACAGACAGACGGATACAGACATTCACCCAGTTTAGTCACTAACCCATGCATTCAGTAAGATACGTTTAATCACTCACTTAAAGAGTTAGTCACGCACCTACTAAATCATCCATACAGACACTTATACACCCACTCATTCTTCAATACGCCTTTCCCTATATATATTAAAAATATTTAAACTTTACAGAAACACACAGTCACTGGATGATGTCATCAGTGATGTCATTTGAGATGTCATCAGTGATGTCATCAGTGATGTCACTGACCATGTCATGAGTGATGTAATATGTGACATCATCAGCAGTGCATTGCGGGGCGCGCGTTATAGTTAGCTGAACTAACTATAACGGGGAATTTCACGGGTTTTGTACGAGTGCAATGTCCATCTAACTATAACTGTCCCTAAAACCTATGGTTTTTTCCGTGAATTTGTAAGGTTTTTTAAATGCTAATTTCTAACTATAACGTGCCTGAAACCTATGGTTTTTTCAGTGAATATATATATATATATATATATAGCAAAAAACAAGGAGTTCATAATACTCCCAAGGTCCGGTGCTCTCACGGGGTGTGTGCCGGCTATAAAACATCCGCAGACGCGTTTCTGGCTCTTGCCGTCATCAGTGCGGAAAAGCCGTCAATAAAACTAACACAGTCATTTAAAACGGTCCTGCCATATGGTTGGTGGATCCTTGGCCAATGAAGGGCCAGCAATGGGGTATCACCGTCTTCATTATTTATTGCCTAATGCAATTTCTATGGCGCTCCCATCGCTAAAAAAATCAATTGGCAGCCGTGATAACTGTGCCTGTACATCCCCTCGCCTGCTGCTGGATTAAAAACGAAAACACTGTGAGTGTCCCACATATGGTGAAACACTCTGGCTTTGTATAAGCCACGACCTAAATAGGTCAACAGAGTCCGTAGGCGGCGGTTCAGGCAGCCCAAATTGAATCCAAAGCAGTATTCCACCTGGGGCCAGCCGAACTCGCGGCGGGTGCAACTGGGAAACGGTGGTGGAAACCGCTTATAAAACAGCAAAAAACAAGGAGTTCATAATACTCCCAAGGTCCGGTGCACTCACGGGGTGTGTGTCGGCTATAAAATATCCGCAGACGCATTTCTGGCTCTTGCCGTCATCAGTGCGGAAAAGCCGTCAATAAAACAAACACAGTCATTTAAAACAGTCCTGCCATATGGTTGGTGGATCCTTGGCCAATGAAGGGCCAGCAATGGGGCATCACCGTCTTCATTATTTATTGCCTAATGTAATTTCTATGGCGCTCCCATCGCTAAAAAAATCAATTGGCAGCCGTGATAACTGTGCCTGTACACCCCCTCGCCTGCCGCTGGATTAAAAACGAAAACACTGTGAGTGTCCCACATATGGTGAAACACTCTGGCTTTGTATAAGCCACGACCTAAATAGGTCAACAGAGTCCGTAAGCGGCGGTTCAGGCAGCCCAAATTGAATCCAAAGCAGAATTCCACCTGGGGCCAGCCGAACTCGCGGCGGGTGCAAACGGGAAGCGGTGGTGGAAACCGCTTATAAAACAGCAAAAAACAAGGAGTTCATAATACTCCCAAGGTCCGGTGCACTCACGGGGTGTGTGTCGGCTATAAAACATCCGCAGACGCATTTCTGGCTCTTGCCGTCATCAGTGCGGAAAAGCCGTCAATAAAACAAACACAGTCATTTAAAACGGTCCTGCCATATGGTTGGTGGATCCTTGGCCAATGAAGGGCCAGCAATGGGGCATCACCGTCTTGATTATTTATTGCCTAATGCAATTTCTATGGCGCTCCCATCGCTAAAAAAATCAATTGGCAGCCATGATAACTGTGCCTGTACATCCCCTCGCCTGCCGCTGGATTAAAAACGAAAACACTGTGGGGCTTATTTACAAGCCCCTTGCGCCACTTTTGCGTCACTTTTCCCATGTTAAAAGTGACGCAAAAGTGGCGCAAGGGGCTTGTAAATCTGCCCCTGTGAGTGTCCCACATATGGTGAAACACTCTGGCTTTGTATAAGCCACGACCTAAATAGGTCAACAGAGTCCGTAAGCGGCGGTTCAGGCATCCCAAATTGAATCCAAAGCAGTATTCCACCTGGGGCCAGCCGAACTCGCGGCGGGTGCAACCGGGAAGCGGTGGTGGAAACCGCCTATAAAACAGCAAAAAGCAATGAGTTCATAATACTCCCAAGGTCCGGTGCACTCACGGGGTGTGTGTCGGCTATAAAACATCCGCAGACGCGTTTCTGGCTCTTGCCGTCATCAGTGCGGAAAAACCGTCAATAAAACAAACACAGTCATTTAAAACGGTCCTGCCATATGGTTGGTGGATCCTTGGCCAATGAAGGGCCAGCAATGGGGCATCACCGTCTTCATTATTTATTGCCTAATGCAATTTCTATGGCGCTCCCATCGCTAAAAAAATCAATTGGCAGCCGTGATAACTGTGCCTGTACACCCCCTCGCCTGCCGCTGGATTAAAAACAAAAACACTGTGAGTGTCCCACATATGGTGAAACACTCTGGCTTTGTATAAGCCACGACCTAAATAGGTCAACAGAGTCCGTAAGCGGCGGTTCAGGCAGCCCAAATTGAATCCAAAGCAGTATTCCACCTGGGGCCAGCCGAACTCGCGGCGGGTGCAACCGGGAAGCGGTGGTGGAAACCGCTTATAAAACAGCAAAAAACAAGGAGTTCATAATACTCCCAAGGTCCGGTGCACTCACGGGGTGTGTGTCGGCTATAAAACATCCGCAGACGCGTTTCTGGCTCTTGCCGTCATCAGTGCGGAAAAACCGTCAATAAAACAAACACAGTCATTTAAAATGGTCCTGACATATGGTTGGTGGATCCTTGGCCAATGAAGGGCCAGCAATGGGGCATCACCGTCTTCATTATTTATTGCCTAATGTAATTTCTATGGCGCTCCCATCGCTATAAAAATCAATTGGCAGCCGTGATAACTGTGCCTGTACATCCCCTCGCCTGCCGCTGGATTAAAAACGAAAACACTGTGAGTGTCCCACATATGGTGAAACACTCTGGCTTTGTATAAGCCACGACCTAAATAGGTCAACAGAGTCCGTAAGCGGCGGTTCAGGCAGCCCAAATTGAATCCAAAGCAGTATTCCACCTGGGGCCAGCCGAACTCGCGGCGGGTGCAACCGGGAAGCGGTGGTGGAAACCGCTTATAAAACAGCAAAAAACAAGGAGTTCATAATACTCCCAAGGTCCGGTGCACTCACGGGGTGTGTGTCGGCTATAAAACATCCGCAGACGCGTTTCTGGCTCTTGCCGTCATCAGTGCGGAAAAGCCGTCAATAAAACAAACACAGTCATTTAAAACGGTCCTGCCATATGGTTGGTGGATCCTTGGCCAATGAAGGGCCAGCAATGGGGCATCACCGTCTTCATTATTTATTGCCTAATGCAATTTCTATGGCGCTCCCATCGCTAAAAAAATCAATTGGCAGCCGTGATAACTGTGCCTGTACATCCCCTCGCCTGCCGCTGGATTAAAAACGAAAACACTGTGAGTGTCCCACATATGGTGAAACACTCTGGCTTTGTATAAGCCACGACCTAAATAGGTCAACAGAGTCCGTAAGCGGTGGTTCAGGCAGCCCAAATTGAATCCAAAGCAGTATTCCACCTGGGGCCAGCCGAACTCGCGGTGGGTGCAACCAGAAAGCGGTGGTGGAAACCGCTTATAAAACAGCAAAAAACAAGGAGTTCATAATACTCCCAAGGTCCGGTGCACTCACGGGGTGTGTGTCGGCTATAAAACATCCGCAGACGCGTTTCTGGCTCTTGCCGTCATCAGTGCGGAAAAGCCGTCAATAAAACAAACACAGTCATTTAAAACGGTCCTGCCATATGGTTGGTGGATCCTTGGCCAATGAAGGGCCAGCAATGGGGCATCACCATCTTCATTATTTATTGCCTAACGCAATTTCTATGGCGCTCCCATCGCTAAAAAAATCAATTGGCAGCCGTGATAACTGTGCCTGTACACCCCCTCGCCTGCCGCTGGATTAAAACCGAAAATACTGTGAGTGTCCCACATATGGTGAAACACTCTGGCTTTGTATAAGCCACGACCTAAATAGGTCAACAGAGTCCGTAAGTGGCGGTTCAGGCAGCCCAAATTGAATCCAAAGCAGTATTCCACCTGGGGCCAGCCGAACTCGCGGCGGGTGCAACCGGGAAGCGGTGGTGGAAACCGCTTATAAAACAGCAAAAAACAAGGAGTTCATAATACTCCCAAGGTCCGGTGCACTCACGGGGTGTGTGTCGGCTATAAAACATCCGCAGACGCGTTTCTGGCTCTTGCCGTCATCAGTGCGGAAAAGCCGTCAATAAAACAAACACAGTCATTTAAAACGGTCCTGCCATATGGTTGGTGGATCCTTGGCCAATGAAGGGCCAGCAATGGGGCATCCCCATCTTCATTATTTATTGCCTAATGCAATTTCTATGGCGCTCCCATCGCTAAAAAAATCAATTGGCAGCCGTGATAACTGTGCCTGTACATCCCCTCGCCTGCCGCTGGATTAAAAACGAAAACACTGTGAGTGTCCCACATATGGTGAAACACTCTGGCTTTGTATAAGCCACGACCTAAATAGGTCAACAGAGTCCGTAGGCGGCGGTTCAGGCAGCCCAAATTGAATCCAAAGCAGTATTCCACCTGGGGCCAGCCGAACTCGCGGCGGGTGCAACTGGGAAACGGTGGTGGAAACCGCTTATAAAACAGCAAAAAACAAGGAGTTCATAATACTCCCAAGGTCCGGTGCACTCACGGGGTGTGTGTCGGCTATAAAACATCCTTGGGAGTATTATGAACTCCTTGTTTTTTGCTGTTTTATAAGCAGTTTCCACCACCGCTTCCCGGTTGCACCCGCCGCGAGTTCGGCTGGCCCCAGGTGGAATACTGCTTTGGATATATATATATATATATATATATATATATATATATCTCACCAAAAGAGAAGGCTTCCTCCTGGAATCGAGCGAGCCCGTGGTCAGGTGGTGCGTGGTGCCGGCGGAACCACAGCCGGACAATGGTAATCCAAATACAATTCGATAGAGCGCACACTCAAACGACCTCTGCTAGTGCAAAAAGAAATGTATTCCTCAGTTGCAACGCGTTTCGGAAAAACTGCCTTGATCACACTCTGAGCAATGGATAGAAAGTGCATTACATAGACAAATGATACAAACAAAGGACTATTGCTCACAATTGTTAGGATGGCTGTGTAACAGTGGCAGCCATATTTGAAAAGGTATTCATTCATGGTAAATTCCATTTCAAAAACATAATCCCTGGCATTTGTTACGTTACAAAATGTTTTATCCTGATGGGAATGATTGTGGCCATATGTAGTCATGCTACTATATTGAAATCACAATTGAGGTACAATTGGTGTGACATGCAGGATTACTTGTGTTGGTAAGACAGGTTTGTACGGCAGCCATCATGTAGTCTAAGGTTACCACATAAATGCCTGTTCCCGGTAGGGAAACACATCAAGCTTGCTGTGATAATGCAGGTTATGCAAAGTGATTTAAACAGCTTGTATCATGAATTGTTGTGTTTCATGAATATATATAAGAGTAACTGGTCTCTAGGATACAGTGTAAAATGACGTACCAGTATAACAGTATGTGCAAGAAAAGCAATACCGTGCATAGCGGTATGAGTGTTGTCCCGGCATGGTGATCCTAAGTAGGTACTACGTGTCATCGTGAAGGATGAGCATGTTGTGATTGCCATGCGATCATATATCATGAAGACCAAAACCATACATTATTTAATTCACCAAGTGGCAATTCCATATGAACATGTCATGATTGCAAAGGCCATAGGCCTGAAAAACAGAAGCCATACATGGTTAATTGCATTCGCCTAGTGGCCGATTGAAAGGCAGTCCAAAATAAATGACCACATGTGATAGACAACTAGAAACTCCAACTCTTGAATTTAAAGTGAATGAAAAGAGAATAAAAGTTCCTTATCTTGTCCAAGTGCATGCCCGGGCCCGGGGAAGAAAAGGGTAGGGAACCCATGAAGTGTCCGTCGTGTACGGTGGGTCCCTTCCTTTCCTCCTGTGGAAAGACAAAAAAGGGAAACAATGAACCAGGGGTTCGTGATTGCACCTATTGTGGATAAAAATTGATTGATACATCCAAATAAAATCAGTTAATGGTTTTCTACGGTTCTAATGAGGAGACAAAGAACCGAAATGAACAGAGACATGAATGAAAAGTAAGGGTTATCTCAATCATCAAGCAAGTGAGTTGCTAAGTCCTCGTATAGGTTGTGACCTCCAGGGAATATTGTTTCTAAGTCAAGACATCATGTTGCTTGTAAAATAAACAGCCCTACGCGTTTCAGCGCCCCTGCGCCTTGATCACGGGCTCCATGCTGTGTTGAAAGACGGAGAAGAAAGCTGGCAAAAAGTCACTTGTCTTTTAAACCTTGACAGGTGAGTTACTCCACCCTCTGGTGGGAAGGTTTCTGGGATTCGTAGTTTGCACTAGAGGGTGGAGTAACTCACCTGTCAAGGTGTAAAAGACAAGTGACTTTTTGCCAGCTTTCTTCTCCGTCTTTCGACACAGCATGGAGCCCGTGATCAAGGCGCAGGGGCGCTGAAACGCTTAGGGCTGTTTATTTTACAAGCAACATGATGTCTGGTTTAAATAAAGAATGCTGTTAAAGGGACAGGATTCGCCTGTTTGTGAAGTGCACTCTCGCCGTGGGATACTTATTTGCATATATATGTATATATATATATATTCACAGAAAAAGCCATAGGTTTTAGGGACAGTTATAGTTAGGCTGACATTTCACTCGTACAAAACAAGAGAAATTCAGCCATTATAGTTCGTTGAGCTAACTATATCTCGCGCCCCCGCAATGCACTGCTGATGACGTCACATATTACATCACTCATGACATGGTCAGTGACATCACTGATGACATCACTGATGACATCTCAAATGACATCACTGATGACATCATCCAGTGACTGTGTGTTTCTGTAAAGTTCAAATATGTTTAATATATATAGGGAATGGCGTATTGAAGAATGAGTGGGTGTATAAGTGTCTGAATGGATGATTTCGTAGGTGCGTGACTGACTCTATAAGTGAGTGATTAAAGGTATCTTACTGAATGCATGGGTTAGTGACTAAACTGTGTGAATGTCTGTATCCGTCTGTCTGTTGGTGTGTAAGCGGCTGCATGGGTTTGCGAATAGCTACATGAGTGTCTACATGGGTTATTGATTGGTTGTCTGAGTATCTGTATGGGTGCCTGAGTGTTTGTGTGGGTGGGGTGTGTGTGACTTTGTGCATAGATGTGTGAGTGGGTGATTCACTGGGTGCATGGTTTCAAGAGTGCATCTGTGATGGACTGTATGGGTGGGTGAGTGTGTGTATGGGTGTGTTAGTGAGTGAATGTATATCTCAGTGGTACATGTGTGAGTAACTACATATGTGAAAGGCAGTATATATGTGTGTTGGAGTATATAAATGGGTATAAGTGAGAGTGTGTGATTGTGAGAGTGGCTGTATGGATGAGTGTGTACTTGTATCAGTGATTGTATAAGAGCGTAAGAATGTGCTAGTATTTGTATGAGTAAGTGAGCTGGTGTGTATATAACTATATAGGTGACTAAATGGCAGTGTGATTAATTATTTGCATGACTGACTAGGTGTGTGAGTACCTCTATGGATGAGTGACGGTGTGTGAGTGTCTATATAGGTGTATGAGTGCATATGAAAGTCCTGTACTGAGTGACCGTAAGTATGAGTGATTGCACGGGTGAGTGAGTGGATGTGTGTGTAGACCTAAGAATCAGTGAGTGTGTATGTAGTTATTGGTGTTGGAGTGTCTATGGTTTTGACAATGGCAGTCTGTAATTTACAGTGGGTGTATCAAAAGTTATATTAGGGTGTGAGAAGATGCATCAAATTATCACATGGATGATGTCATCAGTGATGTCATCAGTGATGTCATTTGAGATGTCATCAGTGATGTCACTGACCATGTCATGAGTGATGTAATATGTGA
This sequence comes from Calotriton arnoldi, assembly GCA_963921515.1. NCBI lineage: Eukaryota > Metazoa > Chordata > Amphibia > Caudata > Salamandridae > Calotriton > Calotriton arnoldi. The sequence continues at coordinate 185,559 of CAWUFW010018364.1, read as the reverse complement.
CGTCATCAGCAGTGCATTGCGGGGTCTCGAGTTATATTTAGCTGAACTAACTATAACGGGGGAATTTCACGGGTTTTGTACGAGTGAAATGTCCAACTAACTATAACTGTCCCTAAAACCTATGGTTTTTTCTGTGAATTTCTAAGGTTTTTTAAATGCTAATTTCTAACTATAACGTGCCTGAAACCTATGGTTTTTTAAGTGAATTTCAAAGTTTTTTTAAATGCTAGTTTCTAACTATGCCTACAGAGGTAGGACATGTGAAGAAAGAAGAAAAAACGCACAGAAAGAAGCAAAAGAAATGCAGAAAGAAGCAACAGAAGTCCACAAAGACGAAGAAAAGAGCAGGAAGAAGCAAGACATGTGCAGAAAGAACCAACAGAGGAGCAGAAAGAGGCCTTGTTGCAAAATCATCCTGTGCCCACAACTTTTTCAGATGGGTACTGGTGGTAACTGACTCGGACTAACCATGCCTAGAGCCAGTGCTATGCTAAAAGACACTTAGAATACAGTGAAAACACCTACATACATTAAGGAACACTATGTGTTGGGGTACCCCTGTGATTAGCATGACCTCCTCTGTAAGGCCCTAGTACATAACAGGGCAGGGGGATTAAAACTTCCTCTTAAAATGCGCCCGGGGCGCGTTTGCACAGTGGTGAAGGGAGGGGGGGCCTGAGGTGACATTTGTGCAAACAAGCCCTGTTGCCGTTTTAAGTTGGGAGATTAAGTCCCCTTGAATCCTGAGGGTCCCTGGGGTCCAACTAGCCCACTAGGTACCTCCAGTAAGTGCCACAGAGCTGCGTTGCACAGATGTGTAAAATGGGGCATGGCCTGGACCACCTCTCTGCAACGCAGCCCTGTGCTGCGCACTGGAGGTACCTGGTGGGCTAGTTGGCCCCCAGGGTCCCTCAGGATTCAAGGGGAATTAATTCCCCAACTTAAAACGTGCCACAGGGCGTGTTTGCACACATGTCACCTGAGGCCCCGCCCCTCCCTTCACCACTGTGCTAGCTGCTGCCTGTGGCGCGATTTGGGCTGGGGTATTAGGTCACCTTGAATCCTGAGGGTCCCTGGGGCCCAACTAGCCCACCAGGTACTTCCAGTAAGCGCCACAGGCCTGCGTTGCAGAGAGGTGGTCAGAGGCCATGCCCCTTTTTACACCTCTCTGCAACGCAGCTCTGTGGCGCTTACTGGAGGTACCTGGTGGGCTATTTGGCCCCCAGGGTCCCTCAGGATTCAAGGGGAATTAATACCCCAACTTAAAACACGCCACAGGGTATGTTTGCACACATGTCACCTCAGGCCCCGCCCCCTCCCTTCACCACTGTGCAAACGCGCCCTGTGGCGCGTTTTAAGTCGGGGGATTAACTCCCCTTGAATCCTGAGGATCCCTGGGGTGGAAAAGCAATCGTCTTTGGTTTTTGGAAGAGAGAGCAGGTTTCCTGCTCTCTCTTCCAAAAACCAAAGCAGTTTGCTATGGCAGGACGGGAGCCGCGAGGGCTTCAGGAGGGGGGCCGCGCGGCCCCCCTCCCAACATGTGCAAAGCCCGGGGAGGTGGTGGTCCCCGGGGCTCGGGGGCCCGAAACGGACCCCCACATTAAAATTCTTAGTGCCCCGGGAGGTGGCGGTCCCGGGGCGTGTGGGGGAACTCAAGCCCCCCACACAGGTAATTTTATAAAAAACGAAGCCCCGGGGTGGCGGGTCTCAGGGCTGCGGGAGGGCTGAGTGCCCTCCCGCACCATTTTTAATTCAAAGCCCCGGGGGTGGCGGTCTCTGGGCTTGGGGCCTTAGAGGCCCCCCACACACTTTTTTGATTAACCCCCGCATGCCCCTCGGGACTTGGCCCACCCGGGGTCGAAGAACAACGAAGCATGGGAGCCCGCGCTGCGTTTTTTTTCACGGCGGGATCCGCGCATCCTACGCGCATCCCGCTGATTTATTTATTTTTTAAAACTTCTTTATTGGCCCTGGGGTCCTTGTGGGACCCCTGAGCAGGCCTAGGGGTCAGGGTGTTTCTACCCTGCCCCTTTTGCGTTTTGCGCACTTGTTTCTCTCATTTCTTGTGCCTCGGTTCTACTGAGGCATAAGATGGCTGCCAACACTTCCTGGTTTGGAGTGTTGACAGCCAATTAGCATACAGCTCGTGATCGGGAGGGTGCGCGGATCCTCTGCGGCCATAGATATATTTGTGTTTTTACTTTTGATTTTCTCAGCAACTACTGAACGGATTTACACCATTTAACAAAAAGGGTTCTTTCTGAACCAAGAACTACCTCTTTGCCAAACTTGGTGTAATTCCGTTCAGCAGTTCGGGATGTAGCCGTGTCTAAAGTTTCCTATGGAAAATTGCATGGGGAAAACACGTTTTGGGACCCCCTTTTTCTCGGCCCCGCTTGCCGAATCACCCCGAAACTTTCAGGATAGGAGCGGACCGGAGCGCCCCACGAGTTTTGAAAATTTCGCGACGATTCGTCAACCTGCGCCAATGTTATTTCAAATAGAATGTTGTGAATTTCCTATGGAAAATAGGTCCTAACTATAACTATCTACTGGCGACCGCCAGTAGATAATGTATATATATATATACATTTGGGGGCGGAGCGGACTTACACTGTTAAGAAGGAGGCAGGACTTACAATCAGTTTGCTGTGTACCTCCTGGACACTTGGGCGCTGAAGAAGGCAAAGTATATGCCGAAATGCATTCGCCAGAATATCACCAATAAAGTGCTTCCAAGGTTTTCCCCTGTGTGGCCTCTGCTCTCTCGCAAGAAGGAGGTATTTGGATATTGTTTTCGCGTCGGCCAGAGACGCGATTCAGAGGCCCCCGTTTCACAAGCTGGCCCGGACTTTACTGGCTCTGCTGTGGCAGTTTGTTCGTTTTCCAAGTTTTTGGTTAGCCTGGGCCCGCCTTGGACTTTGGGATGAGACAGGGCGGTTGTGGGGTTATCAACCTCATGCTGGGCGGAGTGCACTGTCACGTCTGCCCCCGCCGAAACAATTCCTGACTTCTGAGGCTGAAGCGGTTTGGGGACCCGAGGAAACGCTCTTGGAACATCAAGCAGGAAAATTTGGTTTTATCAGCACTGTGTGACACCCTGCACCCCCGCATAACCACTTGGAGTCATACACACCCCCTGCACCACCTACCTGGTTTTCATTACAATGGATTCTGGGTTCTGTAGTTCACACGAGCACCGTGAACTGGAACAGGTGAGCAGTTATTTGGGGGCGGAGCGGACTTACACTGTTAAGAAGGAGGCAGGACTTACAATCAGTTTGCTGTGTACCTCCTGGACACTTGGGCGCTGAAGAAGGCAAAGTATATGCCGAAATGCATTCGCCAGAATATCACCAATAAAGTGCTTCCAAGGTTTTCCCCTGTGTGGCCTCTGCTCTCTCGCAAGAAGGAGGTATTTGGATATTGTTTTCGACGCCGGCCAGAGACGCGATTCAGAGGCCCCCGTTTCACAAGCTGGCCCGGACTTTACTGGCTCTGCTGTGGCAGTTTGTTCGTTTTCCAAGTTATTGGTTAGCCTGGGCCCGCCTTGGACTTTGGGATGAGACAGGGCGGTTGTGGGGTTATCAACCTCATGCTGGGCGGAGTGCACTGTCACGTCTGCCCCCGCCGAAACAATTCCTGACTTCTGAGGCTGAAGCGGCTTGGGGACCCGAGGAAACGCTCTTTTGGAACATCAAGCAGGAAAATTTGGTTTTATCAGCACTGTGTGACACCCTGCACCCCCGCATAACCACTTGGAGTCATACACACCCCCTGCACCACCTACCTGGTTTTCATTACAATGGATTCTGGGTTCTGTAGTTCACACGAGCACCGTGAACTGGAACAGGTGAGCAGTTATTTGGGGGCGGAGCGGACTTACACTGTTAAGAAGGAGGCAGGACTTACAATCAGTTTGCTGTGTACCTCCTGGACACTTGGGCGCTGAAGAAGGCAAAGTATATGCCGAAATGCATTCGCCAGAATATCACCAATAAAGTGCTTCCAAGGTTTTCCCCTGTGTGGCCTCTGCTCTCTCGCAAGAAGGAGGTATTTGGATATTGTTTTCGCGTCGGCCAGAGACGCGATTCAGAGGCCCCCGTTTCACAAGCTGGCCCGGACTTTACTGGCTCTGCTGTGGCAGTTTGTTCGTTTTCCAAGTTATTGGTTAGCCTGGGCCCGCCTTGGACTTTGGGATGAGACAGGGCGGTTGTGGGGTTATCAACCTCATGCTGGGCGGAGTGCACTGTCACGTCTGCCCCCGCCGAAACAATTCCTGACTTCTGAGGCTGAAGCGGTTTGGGGACCCGAGGAAACGCTCTTTTGGAACATCAAGCAGGAAAATTTGGTTTTATCAGCACTGTGTGACACCCTGCACCCCCGCATAACCACTTGGAGTCATACACACCCCTGCACCACCTACCTGGTTTTCATTACAATGGATTCTGGGTTCTGTAGTTCACACGAGCACCGTGAACTGGAACAGGTGAGCAGTTATTTGGGGGCGGAGCGGACTTACACTGTTAAGAAGGAGGCAGGACTTACAATCAGTTTGCTGTGTACCTCCTGGACACTTGGGCGCTGAAGAAGGCAAAGTATATGCCGAAATGCATTCGCCAGAATATCACCAATAAAGTGCTTCCAAGGTTTTCCCCTGTGTGGCCTCTGCTCTCTCGCAAGAAGGAGGTATTTGGATATTGTTTTCGCGTCGGCCAGAGACGCGATTCAGAGGCCCCCGCTTCACAAGCTGGCCCGGACTTTACTGGCTCTGCTGTGGCAGTTTGTTCGTTTTCCAAGTTATTGGTTAGCCTGGGCCCGCCTTGGACTTTGGGATGAGACAGGGCGGTTGTGGGGTTATCAACCTCATGCTGGGCGGAGTGCACTGTCACGTCTGCCCCCGCCGAAACAATTCCTGACTTCTGAGGCTGAAGCGGTTTGGGGACCCGAGGAAACGCTCTTTGGAACATCAAGCAGGAAAATTTGGTTTTATCAGCACTGTGTGACACCCTGCACCCCCGCATAACCACTTGGAGTCATACACACCCCCTGCACCACCTACCTGGTTTTCATTACAATGGATTCTGGGTTCTGTAGTTCACACGAGCACCGTGAACTGGAACAGGTGAGCAGTTATTTGGGGGCGGAGCGGACTTACACTGTTAAGAAGGAGGCAGGACTTACAATCAGTTTGCTGTGTACCTCCTGGACACTTGGGCGCTGAAGAAGGCAAAGTATATGCCGAAATGCATTCGCCAGAATATCACCAATAAAGTGCTTCCAAGGTTTTCCCCTGTGTGGCCTCTGCTCTCTCGCAAGAAGGAGGTATTTGGATATTGTTTTCGCGCCGGCCAGAGACGCGATTCAGAGGCCCCCGTTTCACAAGCTGGCCCGGACTTTACTGGCTCTGCTGTGGCAGTTTGTTCGTTTTCCAAGTTATTGGTTAGCCTGGGCCCGCCTTGGACTTTGGGATGAGACAGGGCGGTTGTGGGGTTATCAACCTCATGCTGGGCGGAGTGCACTGTCACGTCTGCCCCGCCGAAACAATTCCTGACTTCTGAGGCTGAAGCGGTTTGGGGACCCGAGGAAACGCTCTTTGGAACATCAAGCAGGAAAATTTGGTTTTATCAGCACTGTGTGACACCCTGCACCCCCGCATAACCACTTGGAGTCATACACACCCCCTGCACCACCTACCTGGTTTTCATTACAATGGATTCTGGGTTCTGTAGTTCACACGAGCACCGTGAACTGGAACAGGTGAGCAGTTATTTGGGGGCGGAGCGGACTTACACTGTTAAGAAGGAGGCAGGACTTACAATCAGTTTGCTGTGTACCTCCTGGACACTTGGGCGCTGAAGAAGGCAAAGTATATGCCGAAATGCATTCGCCAGAATATCACCAATAAAGTGCTTCCAAGGTTTTCCCCTGTGTGGCCTCTGCTCTCTCGCAAGAAGGAGGTATTTGGATATATATATATATATATATATATATATATATATATATATATATATATATATATGTATATATATAATACAAAAAGAGTTGCCTCTAGGTGGGATGCACTCCCAGGTGGAAATTACGCCAAAGCAAGGGCACACGCCATGAACAAAGTCCTTTTCTGGTTTTCCTGCCAGACGCGTTTTGGGCCAACGCCTCTTCAGTGGCAGACCATGTGACGTGCCGGCGTGCGGAAACCACCAGTAAATCCCTGTAATAATTATGCTCAGGTGAACCACCCGACGCAATGCTTCCTGGGACTGGTGGTTCAGTAAAACCCAAGTGGGTCGCCGCTGGCACACACATTCAAAAATGTCTTTAAAAGGATTGCCGATGATATATATATATATATATATATATATATATATATATATAAATATCACTTGTACAAAACCAGTGAAATTCATCAGTTGTAGTTACCTGAGCTAAAAATAACTTACGCCCCCACAATACACTGATTATGCCCTCAAATATTACATCACTTATGCCCTGGTCAGTGATATCACTGATAACATCTCAAATGACACCACTGAGGACATCACTGATGATATCATCCAATGATTGTGAGTGTTTTCTAAATGTTTATGAGTGTTAAACATATAAACCAAGGTACTACATAAAATAGTATACTTTCTGTACTACTATTGAGTGATACTATTTGTAACATATAATATGTGAGAGGCTTTGTGACTGTGTGCATCCATGTGTGAGTGAGTGTCTGAGTGCCTGTATGGGTGTATTAGTGGGTGTGTGAGTGACTGTATGAGTGTATAAGTAGGTGTGTGAGTAGCTGTGTGGAGGGGTAGGTGGCTGTGAGAGCTACTATATTGATAAGTGAGTAGGTTTGACAGTGGCTGTATTGGTGAGTGAGTGGCTGTGTGAGTCACTGCATGGGTGGGTGACTGGCTGTGTAATTGACTGAATGGACAAGTGAGTGGCTTGTTAAGTGAGTTGGTGTCTGAGTGGCTGTATTGTAGAGTAAGTGTCTGTGTGAATGGATGTATGGATGAGTGAGCTGATGTGAACTGATGTGTGAGTGCTTACATGGATGTGTGAATGGATATATAAGTGGTTGTATAGGTGTGTGAGTGCTTATAAGGGTGAGTGAGTTGCTGTGTTGAGAGAAGGCATGGGTGTGTGAGTGGCTGTAAAGGTGAATAAGTGGGTTTGTCAGTAGCTGTATGGGTGAGTGTGTGGCTGTATGGGTAAGTGACTGGTTGTATGAGTTGCTTTATGAGTGAGTGAGCGGTTGTATGAGTGCATGTATGAGTGAGTGAGTGGGTGTCTGAGTGGCTCTATGCATGAGTGAGTGGTTGTGTGAGTACTTGAATGGGTCTGTGAATGGGTATATGAGTGGTTGCGTGGGTGTGTGAGTGGGTGTATGACGGATTGTATATGGGTGTGAGTGAGTGTATCAGTGTTTCTGTGGATGATATCATCAGTGAGATCACTGATGATGTCATGAGTGTTATAATATGTGAGGTCATAAGCAGTGGGCTGTAGGGGCTTAAGTTATAGTTAACTGCCAAATTTCACTGGTTTTGTACAAGTGAAATGTGAGCCTAACTATAACATCTCTATAACCTCTGGTTTTCAGTGAATTTCTAAGGTTGAGTTGCTCCCAGGGTCTAAAAGCAAAGTGTTTGTTTCCCTGCTTGCTTCACAGCGAGCAGGGAAACAGACACTAGCTCTCATCAGGCAAGAGCATTTTGTGCTCCCACTTGCTGAAAGCAGAGCACTTGTTTGCTATGCCTTGGCAGGAGCCATAGCAAGCTGCATTGTCCCGGGGTGGACAACCCGGGACATTGCTGGAGCCGGCCCTGGGGGATGGGGTGCCCTGAGACCATGTAGGGCTCTTGGAGAGGGGCTATGCAGCCCCCCTCCTTTGTTCAAATTTGCCTCATGAGGTTGTGGTCCCCAGGGCAGGGGGACCACAATGGACCCCCTTAATTTTTCCATTTGTGTCCTGGGGGTGTGGGGATGCCTGGTGCTGCGGGGGAGGCTGAATGGCCTTCGGTTTTTTGCAAATTCATGGATTCACTGCAAGTCTGCAGCAAACTTTAAAAAAAAAAGCTATTTCCCCCTGCGGGGTCTCTGAGGGACCCCCCCACCATATCTCGGAGGTCAGGGTGTTCCTACCCTGGCCCTTTTCTTTTTTTTATATTTTTTTCTAGGACTCGGCTTTGAGCTGATTCCCAAGATGGCTGCCAACACTTCCTGGTTGAAGTGTTGGCAGCCAATCAAATTTTAGTAGGATCTGTGAGTCCACTGTAAGGACTCCCATCCCCAGATATCTATATTTTTTAAACTTTAATTTCTCTAAAACTACTGAATGGATTTACACCAAATCACAAAAGCATGCTTTTTGAACCAACATCTAGCTTTCTGCCAAATTTGGTGTAATCCTATTCAGCAGTCATGTTCAAAAAATGAAAAATCCCCATTGACATAAAATGGGGAAAACGCATTTTGGGTCCCCACTTGACGGATAACCTTGAAACTTTGAACACAGCTGCTGAACCAAAAAGGGGAAGTTTTGTGAAACTTTTGTGGAGATTCGTCAAGCGGCGCCAAAGTTATTGGCAAAATAATAAATGGTTTTCCTATGGAAAGGTTGGTCCTAACTATAACTACCTACTGGCAACCGCCAGTAGGTAATATAAATATGTGTATATATATATATATATATTACCTACTGGCGGTCGCCAGTAGGTAGTTATAGTTAGGACCGAGTTTCCATAGGAAAAGCGTTTTTTGATTTGCCAATATCTTTGGTGCCGTTTGACGAATCTTCACGAAATTTTCAAAACTAATGGCCCGCTCCGGTCAGCTCCTGTCTTGAAAGTTTTGGGGTGATTCATTTAGCGGGGGCCAAGAAAAAAGGGGTTCTTAAACGCATTTTCTCCATGTTAAATTCCATAGGAACTTTTGTCGCGGCTACAGCCCGAACTGCTGAACGGAATTACACCAAATTTGCAGAGAGGTAGCTCTTGGTCCAGAGTGAACTCTTTGCTTTAAATCGTGTAAATTCGTTCAGTAGTTCCTGAGAAATATAAAAATAAAAAATATCGATATCTGGTGACCGCGGTGGATCCGCGAACCCTCCCGACCACGAGCTTCATTCTGATTGGCCTGCAACACTCCAAACCAAGAAGTGTTGGCAGCCATCTCGTGACTCGGTTGAACTGAGTTACAAGCAAAAGGGTCAAAAAATGATTTAAAAAAAAGATAAGGGGACAGGGGAGAAACACCCTGACCCCCTAGGCCTGCTCAAGGGGTTCCACAGGGACCCTGAGGGCCCAAAAAAGCATTTAACAAAAAAAAAAATCGGCGGCAATCGTGCTGGGTTCGCGAATCCTGTCAAAAAATGTTTTAAAAATGAAACGTGGGCCTCGTCCCGGGGGCAATGTTATTAATATTTGCGGGGGTCGCACGGGCCCCCGCAGCCCTGGGGACCACCACCTCCCTGGGGCATTTTTAAATTTTGGGTGGGGGGCCTCGCAGGTCCCCCGAGCCCTGGAGACCACCACCTCTCCAGGGCATTATCTAATTATGAGTGGGGGGTCTCGTGGGCCCCCCCATGCCCCGGGGACTGCCACATCCCTGGGGCTTAAATATTATTAAACAAAGTGGGGGGGCTCCTGCCCCTCCCCACACTGCCCCAGGGACCACCACCTACCCGGGGCAAACTTTAAATCAAAGGTGGGGGTCCGTTGCGGACCCCCGGCGCCCACCACCTCCCCTGGGCTTCAATCATGATGGGAGGGGGGCTGCGTGGCACCCCTTCTGGAGCCCTCTATGGCCCTGGGGACCGCCACCCCCCAGGGCCGGCTCCAGCAATGTCCAGGAGTGTCCACCCTCGGGACATTGCAGTTTGCTATGGCAGGGTGGGAGCACAGCTCCTGCCCTGTCATAGCAAACTCTTCTTTGCTTCATGGAAGCAAGAGCAGGAAACCTGCTCTCGCTTCCATGAAGCAAAGCAGAATTGCTTTTGGGCAAAGGAAGCTGCATGTCAGCAGCTCACTTTGCCCAAAAGCAATGCTGGTTCCTGCAGGAGGCGTGGATCCGGCTGGGACCGCGGGGGCATTGGGGCTCCCGCCGTGGTCCCCAATGACAGATCATGCTCCGGGGGATGGGGTTCCCAGGGCCAAAAGTGGCCCAGGGAAGGGGGGCCATGCAGCCCACCTCCCGTTGGAAACAACTAAAAAAAAACAAAAACAAGGCAATGCCCCGGAGGATGGGGTACCCAGGGCCAAAATGGCCTCAGGAGGGGGGCCACGTGGTCCCCCCTTCTTTAAAATTAATAAAAAAGTAAACTAATACATAAGTGGCCATGCCCTAGGGGATAGGGTTCCTGGTGCCTACATTTTTTATTAAAAAAAGTCACAGGCCCTGGGGTATGGGGTCCCCAGGGCCCATAAAATATTGAGAGAAGGGGGGTCACAAAGCCCACCTTCTAACAAAAAAACCCAGAAAAAAACCTGGCATCTCGCCGGGGCCCCGCCTCCTCCCTGCACCACACTGCAAACGTGCCTCCTGGCATGTTCTGGGTTTGGGAATTAAGTCCCCTAGATCCTTAAGGGTCCTTAGGGGCCAACTAGCCCACCAGGTACCTCCAGTAATCCCCACACAATGGGATTGCTGAGAGGTGGTCTGAGGCCACGCCCCTTTTTACACCACTCTGCTAACGCGCCTCTTGGTGCTCTGCTGGTGGGGCGATGAGGTCCTCTTGTGTCCTGAGGACCTCAGGACTAAAGTGGACTTCATCCCCCGAGCAGCAGTGCGCCAGGAGGTGCATTTGCAGAGTGGTGCAAAAAGGGGGCGTGGCCTCGGACCACTACCAGCAATCCAGCTGTGTGGGACTTACTGGAGGTAACAGGAGGGCTAGTTGGCCCCCAGGGACCCTCAGGAGGCAAGGGGACTTCATCCCCCAACCAAGAGCATCCCAGGAGGCACGGTGGCAGAGTGGTGCAGAAAGGGGGCATGGCCTGTGTCCATCTCTCAGCAATCCCACTATCTGGGGATTACTGGAGGTGTCAGGTAGGCTAATTTTCCCCTAAGGACCCTCAGCAGCGAAGGGGACTTTAATCAGAATGGAGGGCAAAGGGGGCGTGGCCTGCTATGAGAAGTTACCAATGCTGCTGTGTGGGGCTTACTGGAGGTAATAGGAGGGGTAGTTGGCCCCCAAGGAAGTCCTTGGGGTCCAACTACCCCTCCTGTTACCTCCAGTAAGTCCTGCACATTGGGATTGCTAAGAGGTCTACGGAGGCCATGCCCCCCTTTCTCCACCACTCTGCAAACGCACCTCCTGGCACACTACGGGTTGGGGGATAAAGTCCGCTTTTCTTTTGAGGGACTTTGGGGGCCAAGAAACCCTCCTGGTACCTCCTGTAAGTCCTACGCAGTGGAATTCCTGAGCGCTGGTCGGAGGCCCAGCCCCCTTTCTCCACCTCTCTGCAAACGCGACTACTAGTTAAAGAAGCATTTGCAATGTAATAAGTTTCACATTTGCAAGAGTTAGAGCTATTGGTGTTGTAAATGTAAAAGTGCTTTACTAATGTTTCTTGGAGTGGAGAGGATGTAGGTTGTATGTAGTGGAATTATGTGGTATGTTGTGCAGTGAAATTATGTGGATAGAAAGTATGTGGTATTTAATGAATAGGAATTATGTTGAGTGGGATTATGTGTTATGGAGAGTAATTATGTGGTATGGTAGTCTGTGTTGTGGACTGGTAACCTCAGGTTTAGTCTTCCTCATTTCCATAGAAGCTAAACTATAAGCTCAATGAGACAAAAAAAAGAAGGAACCACTGAGGAGCACTTCTGGACCTAGTCAGAGGTATGAGCAGGGCCACTGGAATTATGCGACTGTTTTGCTGCACTGACTTTCGCACAATTATACATTTTCCGCATTTGCCACATAGTCCATCATCTGCTGCATGATCTGCAGATTTGAACAAAAAAACCTTGTTTCGAGCTCAAACGGCTCAAACGTTACCAAAAATGCAGTGACAAGCATTACAGCCTGGTGGGAGGCCCTTTGCAAACCTAGAATGGTCACCTGTTACTTATTGCTAAATGTGGGTACTAATGGTGTGCAAACCACTCTTGCTTCTTTCTGCGCCTCACTTTCCTCTTTCTGCATTTCTGTTGCTTCTTTCTGCACTTTTCTTTCTTTTTCTGCACTTCTTTTGCCTCTTTCTGCTCATCTCTTCCACTTTCTGTACCTCTCTTGCCTCTTTCTGGACCTCTGTTGCCTCTTTCTTCACCTCACTTGCTTCTTTCTGTACCCCTCTTGCCTCTTTCTGTACCCTTTTTCCCTCTTTCTGCACCTCTCTTGCCTCTGTCTGCAGCCCTGTTCCCTCTTTCTGCACCTCTTTTGACTGTTTATGCAAATCTCTTGCCTCTTTCTGCAGTTCTCTTGCCTCCTTCTGCACCTTTGTTGCTTCTTTCTACACTTTTCTTGCCTCTTTCTGCACCCCTGTTGCTTCACTCTGCACTTCTCTTGCTTCTTTCTGCACCTGTCTTGCTTCTTTCTGCACCCCTGTTGTCTCTTTCTGCACTCGTCTTCCCTCTTTCTGCACCTCTCTTGTCACTTTGTGCACCACTCTTTCCTCTTTCTGCACTTCTCTTGCTTCTTACTGCACTTCTATTGCTTCTTTCTGCACCTCTCTTGCTTCTTTCTGCACCCTTCTTCCCTTTTGTGCATCCCTCTTGCCTCTTTCTGCAGTTCTCTTGCCATTTTCTGCACCTCACATGCCTCTTTCTGCACCTCACTTGCCTCTTTCTGCACTTCTCTTGCTTCTTTCTACACCTCTGTTGCTTCTTTCAGCATTTCTCTTGCCGCTTTCTGCACTTCTGTTGCTTCTTTCTACACCTCTGTTGCTTCTTTCAGCAATTCTCTTGCTTCTTTCTGCACTTCTCTTGCCTCCTTCTGCACCCCTCTTGCCTCAGTCTGCACCTCTGTTTCTTCTTTCTGCACCTCTCTTGCTTCTTTCTGCACTCCTCTTGCCTCTTTCTGTACCCTTCTTCCCTCTTTCTGCACCTCTCTTGCCTCTTTCTGCACCCCGGTTCCATTTTCTTGCACCTCTCATGCCTGTATCTGCAACTCTCTTGCCTTTTTCTGTAGTTCTCTTTTCTCATTCTGCACATCTGTTGCTTCTTTCTGCACCTCTCTTGTAAATTTCTGCACCCCTCTTGCCTCTTTCTGCACCCCTCTTGCTTCCTTCTGCACATCTGTTGTTTCTTTCTGCACTTCTCTTGCTTCTTTCTGCACTTCTTTTGCCAGTTGTTGCAACTCTCTTGCCTCTTTCTGCACTTCTCTTGCTTCTTTATGCACCTCTCTTGCTTCTTTCTGCACTTCTCTTGCATCTTTCTGCACCCGTCTTGCCTCTTTCTGCACCTCTGTTGGTTCTTTCTGAACTGCACTTCCTTTTTTCTGCACCTCTATTGCAAATTTTTGCACCCCTCTTGCCTCTTTCTGTGCCTCTCTTCCCTCTTTCTGCACCTCTCTTGCCTCTGTTTGCACCGCTCTTGCCTCTTTCTCCACCTCATTTGCTTCTTTCAGCATTTCTCTTGCTTCTTTATGCCCCTCTCTTGCCTCTGTTTGCACCGCTCTTGCCTCTTTCTCCACCTCATTTGCTTCTGTCAGCACTTCTCTTGCCTCTTTCTGCACCCTTCTTGCCTCTTTCTGCACCTCTGTTGGTTCTTTCTGCACTGCTCTTGCTTCTTTCTGTACCTCTCTTCCCTCTTCCTGCACCTCTCTTGCCTCTTTCTGTACCCCTCTTGTCTCTGTTTGCACCGCTCTTGCCTCTTTCTCCACCTTTTTTGCTTCTTTCTCCACTTCTCATGCCTCTTTCTGCACCCTTCTTGCCTCTCTCTGCACCTCTGTTGCTTCTTTCTGCACTTCTCTTGCTTCTTTCTGCACCCCTCTTGCCTCTTTGTGCACCTCTGTCGGTTCTTTCTGCACTGCTCTTCATTTTTCTGCACCTCTCTTGCAAATGTTTGCACCCCTCTTGCCTCTTTCTCCACCTCTTTTGCTTCTTTCTGCACCTCTCTTGCCTCTTTCTGCACCCTTCTTGCCTCTTTCTGCACCTCTGTTGGTTCTTTCTGCACTGCTCTTGCTTCTTTCTGCAACTCTCTTGCAAATTCCTGCACCCCTCTTGCCTCTTTCTGTACCCCTCTTCCCTCTTTCTGCACCTCTCTTGCCTCTGTCTGCACCCCTGTTCCCTCTTTCTGCACCTCTTTAGCCTGTTTCTGCAACTCTGTTGCTTCTTTCTGAACTTCTTTCGCCTCTTTCTGTACTTAAATGGGAAGTGCAAGCTGTCAAGTTTAAAGGTCTGCATGCTCTCGTGACCGAGGTATATGTCTACATGCACTGTTGTGTGGTTCCTATAGAAAGTATACAGGATTTGCACGTTTAGACAACATACACTGTAGGATTGGTGTCAGACAAACTCTGATCACCCCTACCGGGTATGCTGGCTCTTTTTGTATCAACTAGCTCACAGTGCCACTAGAATCCCCTTTTACCAAGGAGAGAATAGTTCTTGGCAACCATTCGAACATGACAACCCTGATCCCTCAGGACCGTGGAAACAATATACTACCTTTCGCTCAGTCACTCGTGCTTACTTAGTCTGTCTCAGAGAAATACACAGAATAAACAGGCTGGGCATTTTCAATAAGAATTTATTGAACAGTTATTCTGGTGTAGAACAAATGAGCTGCAACAACCGTTAGGCAGTATAAGATATAAATGATTAGCAGTACGATAAAGGTGAATGGATGGTACAGCTCTACCATCTTACTATAATCATGAATACATTAGAGTATAAAACACATGATAAAAGATGCATACTCCTATGATGCCTCCCTATCTAGATATACGTAAGTGTACCTAGCATGTATGTAGGTGTTAAGCCAAGAATCCCTCTAGGATTTAGTCAACCCCATTACCTGAATTGAGAGACTATGAGACCCCGTCCAGGTCTCGAGCTGGACACCCCGCGAGGGATGTTAGACCACTGCGAGCTGGAGTGTCTGCATGCAGGAACCTCAGCGTCTCTGGTCAGTGTGTCGACCGGGAAGTCTCGGTCTCCTCTGTCTTATCTTAGCAAGATGTGATGTATATATACCCATAGGTCTCCCCAGGGGTCCTACCTTGCTGTGTTACTGTGTCGGCCTAAGGATGATGTTGGGCATGAACTTTGAACATACATTTTATACAGGAGATGGTAGTCCTGCTGTGCTTCCAAGAATACTCATGCATAAAGTATGAGATTTCGAACTAGGGAAAACCTGCGTTCTGACTGCAGTGAAATATCTAGGTAAAAGGTCAGTCCCTGTAAACCGTGACAAGTGTAATGTAGGGAGAGAATATAGGTGGCGGGTAATGAGATTACCGGGGCTTATGTTATGATACCTATATGGAATATAACAGTACATGTATTCTTACGTGTGTTATGCATCTGAAGATGGTAGTTTAAAAAGCAGGTAACTTCTCCTATAGGTGGTCAAATCTTCTCAGTTCTGCTCTGTCATTCTGTTGCACAGGCAGACATGTCTTATATATATATGGGTTATAGAGCCCCTCAAATATACTATTGAATACCCATGTGCCCTGTATTGTGAGCAGAAAGAAATGCATACACCTTTTTGTACACTAATTTGCAGAGTATGCTGTTTGAAACACAGGTATTCAACTATTTGTATGTTTATTTTCATTTAATATGACACTAGGTAAAAGCATAGACACACATGCATACCTTCACAAACTACCTACAGTGATATGCGTAGGATTGTTGTTTTATATTTGGTAGGCCTAACATTCTGAGCAGTCGATTAATAGTGAACCTTCAAGAGAAAAGTGATGTTTAAGACATCTTGGCAGAAGGATTAGTGATTAGGCTACTTTGTATGAGTCTGTTGTAAGATACAGTCAAAGTAGGCCTCTTTCTGCACCTCTAATGCTTCTTTCTGCACTTCTCTTGCTTCTTTCTACACCTCTCTTGCTTCTTTGTGCACCCTTCTTGCTTCTTTCTGTACCCTTCTTTTGTCTTTGTGCATCCCTCTTGCCTCTTTCTGCACCTCTCTTGCCTCTTTCTGCACCCCTCGTGCCTATTTCTGCACCTCTTTTGCTTGTTTCTATACTTCTTTTGCATCTTTCTGTACCCCTCTTGCCTCCTTCTGCACCTCTGTTGTTTCTTTTTGCGCTGCTCTTGCTTCTTTCTGCACCTCTCTTGCCTCTTTCTGCACCCCTCTTGCCTCTTTCTGCACCCCTCTTGCCTCCTTCTGCACCTCTGTTGTGTCTTTCTGCACTGCTCTTGCTTCTTTCTGCACCTCTTTTGCCTATTTCTGCAACTCTCTTGCCTCATTCAGCACCTCTGTTGCTTCTTTTTGTACTTCTTTTGCCTCTTTCTGCACCCCTCTTACCTCTTTCTGCATGTATGTTGCTTCCTTCTGCACTTCTTTTGCTTCTTTCTGCACCCTCTTGCCTTTTCTGCACCCCTCTTCCCTTTTTCTGCACCTCTCTTGCCTGTTTCTGCAACTCTCTTGCCTCTTTCTGCAGTTCTCTTGCCTCCTTCTGCACCTCTGTTGCTTCTTTCAGCAGGTCTCTTGCCTCTTTCTGCACCCCTTTTGCCTCTTTCTGCACCTCTGTTGGTTCTTTCTGCACTGCTCTTGCTTCCTTCTGCACCTCTCTTGCCTCTTTGTGCACCTCTCTTGCCTCTTTCTGCTCCTCGCTTGCCTCTTTCTGCACCCCTCTTGCTACATCTCGTTTGCTTTTTTCTGCACTTCTGTTGCCTTTTTCTGCACTCCTCTTGCCTTTTTCTGCACCTCTGTTGGTTCTTTCTGCACTGCTTTGCTTCTGTCTGCTACTCTCTTGCACATTTCTGCACCCCTATTGACTCTGTCTGCACCTCTTATGGTTCTTTCTGCACCTCTCTTGACTCTGTATGCACCCCTGCTCCCTCTTACTGCTCCTCTCTTGCCTGTTTCTGCAACTCTCTTGCCTCTTTCTGCATTTTTCTTGCCTCTTTCTGCGCCTCTGTTGCTTCGTTCTGCACTTCTCTTGCCTCTTTCTGCACCCCTCTTGCCTCATTCTGCACCTCTGTTGCATCTTTCTGCACTTCTGTTGCTTCTATCTAAATCTCTCTTGCTTCTTTCTGCACCCCTCTTGCCTCTTTCTGCACCTTTGTTGTTTCTTTTTGCACTGCTCTTGCTTCTTTCTGCACCTCTCTTGCTAATTTCTGCACCCCTCATGTCTCTGTCTGCACCTCTCTTGCCTCCTTCTACACCTCTGTAGGTTCTTTCTGCACTGCTCTTGCTTGTTTTTGCACCTCTTTTGCCTGTTTCTGGAACTCTCTTGCCTCCTTCTGCACTTCTCTTTCCTTCTTCTACACCTGTGTTGCTTCTTTCTGCACTTCCCTTGCATCTTTCTCCACCACTTGTGCCTCTTTTTGCACCTCTGTTGCTTCTTTCAGCACTTCTTTTGCTTCTTTCTGCACTTCTGTTGCATCTTTCTGCACCCCTCTTGCCTCTTTCTGCACCCTTCTTCCCTTTTTCTGCACCTCTTTTGCCTCTTTCTGCACCCCTGTTCCCCATTTCTACACCTCTCTTTCCTGTTTCTGCAACTCTCTTTCCTCTTTCTGAAGTTCTCTTGCCTCCTTCTACACCTCTGTTGCTTCTTTCTGCACTTCTCTTGCCTCTTTCTGCACCCCTCTTCTCTGTTTCTGCACCTCTGTTGGTACCTTCTGTACTTCTCTTGTTTCTTTCTGCTCCTCTTTGGCCTGTTTCTGCAACTCTCTTGCCTCTTTCTGCACTTCTCTTTCCTCCTTCTGCACCTCTGTTGCTTCTTTCTGCACTTCTCTTACCTTTTTCTCCACCCCTCTTGCCTTTTTCTGCACCTCTGTTGCTTCTTTCTGCACCTCTCTTGCTTCTTTCTGTACCCCTCTTACCTCTTTCTGCACCCTTCCTCCCTCTTTCTGCACTTCTCGTGCCTCTTTCTGTACCCCTGTTCCCTTTTTGTGCACCTCTCTTGCCTGTTTCTGCAACTCTCTTGCCTCTTTCTGCAGTTCTCTTGTCTCCTTCTGCACCTCTGTTGCTACTTTCTGCACTTTTCTAGCCTCTTTCTGCACCCCTCTTGCCTGTTGCTGTACATCTGTTGGTTCTTTCTGCACTGCTCTGCTCTTGCTTCTTTCTGCACCTCTCTTAAAAATGTCTACACCCCTCTTGCCTCTTTCTGCACCCCTCTTTCCTCTTTCTGCACGTCTCTTGCCTCTTTCTGCATCCCTGTTACCTCTTTCTGCACTTCTCTTGCATCTTTCTACACCCCTCTTGCCTCTTTCTGCACCTCTGTTGGTTCTTTCTGCACCTCTTTTGCAAATGTTTGCACCCCTCTTGTCTCTTTCTGCACCCCTCCGCCCTCTTTTTGCACCTCTCTTGCCTCTGTTTGCACCCCTCTTGCCTCTCTCTTCACCTCTTTTGCTTCTTTCTGCACTTCTCTTGCCTCTTTCTGCACCCCTCTTACCTCTTTCTGCACCTCTGTTGGTTCTTTCTGCACTGCTCTTGCTTCTTTCTGCACATCTCTTGCAAAATTCTGCACCCGTCGTGCTTCTTTATGTACCCCTCTTCCCTCTTTCTGCACCTCTCTTGCCTCTGTCTGCACCCCTGTTCCCTCTTTCTGCACCTCTTTAGCCTGTTTCTGCAAATCTCTTGCTTCTTTCCGAACTTCTCTCACTTTTTTCTGTACTCAAATGCGATGTGCAAGCTGTCAAGTTTAAAGGTCTGTGTGCTCTCGTGACTGAGGTATATGCCTACCTGTACATGTATTCTTACATGTGTTATGCATCTGAAGATGGTAGGTTAAAAAGCGGGTAACTTCTCCTATTGGTGGTCAAATCTTCTCAGTTCTTTTCTGTCATTCGGGTGCACAGGCAGACATGTCTTATGTAGATATGTGTTAAAGAGCCCCTCAAATATACTATTGAATACCCATGTGCCCTGTATTGTGAGCAGAAAGAAATGCATACACCTTTTTGTACACACATTTACATAGGTATTCAAGTATTTGTATGTTTATTTTCATTTAACATGTCACTAGGTAAAAGCATAGACATGCATGCATACCTTCACAAACTTGTCAGACTTACAACAGTGATATGCTTAGGATTGCTGTTTTATATTTGGTAGGCCTAACATTCTGAGCAGTTGATTAATAGTGAACTTTCAAGAGAAAAGTGAGGTTTAAGACATCTTGGGAGAAGGATTAGTGATTAGGCTACTTTGTATGAGTCTTTTGTAAGGTACAGTCAAAGTAGGCCTCTTTCTGCACCTCTGTTGGTTCTTTCTGTACATCTGTTGCTTCTTTCTGCACCTTCCTTCCTCTTTCTGGACTTCTCTTGCCTCTTTCTGCATATCTCTTGCTTCTTTCTGTACCTTTTTTCCTCTTTCTGCACCTCTCTTGCCTCTTTCTGCACTTCTATTGCTTCTTTCTGCGTCTTTCTTCCTCTTTCTGCACATGTGCTACCTATGTAGGCATAGTTAGAAATTAGCATTTTAAAAACCTTAGAAATTCACTGAAAAAATCACAGGTTTCAGGGACGTTATAGTTAGGCTGACATTTCACTTGTACAAAACCATAGAAATTTGGCCGTTATAGTTAGATGAGCTAACTATAAATCGCGTCCCGCAATGCACTGCTGATGACGTCACATATTACATCACTCATGACATGGTCAGTGACATCACTGATGACATCACTGATGACATCTCAAATTACATCACTGATGACATCACTGACAACATCATCCACTTAATATCTGATGCACCTCCTCACACCCTAATATAACCTTCCATACACTAGGCCTGGGCAGTAAAATCCACTCCGCTCGCGGAATTTGAAGAATTTTGGCAATTCCGCGTTCCGCGGAGAATGCGGAATTGCCGAAAATTCCACGATCCGCAGCGTAGCAGAATTTTTTCCTTGTTCGTGCTTTCAAAATGTGTGTTTGCGCGCGCGGTAGCGACTTACCGGGATCCCTGCGTTTGCCGAGTTTTCCAATTCGGCTGCGCGATCCCGCGAGAGTGTGCGATCGCGAACACGTCATTCAGACGTGCCTTCAGACATCTGCATTCGCGAACAGGAAACACGCATCGCGAACGGGCGGGACAAGTGAAACAAGATGGCCGCACCAATTGGCGACCGCATGGGCAAGTTCGTGAGATATTCTCCCTGAGCACGCAAACAGTGCCCCCGAACAGGAAAAACGCATCGCGAACGGGTGGAACAAGCAATTCCGCATGCTCGCGGAATTCTGCGTAGCTCGCAGAGATTTTTTACATCTTCACGGAACTTTGCGTAACGCGACTACGCAAATTCCGCCCACCCCTACCATACACCCACTCTAAAATACACACTACCATTCTCAAAACCATAGACACACCAATACCAGTTAGTACATATCCCCTCACTGATTCATAGGTTTATGCACACATCTACTCACTCACCTATACCGTCTCTCATACACGCAGTCACTCATCAATACAGCCACAGATATATGCACTCATACACCCATACAGACACTCACACACTGCAACTCACCCATAGAGTTACTCACACACCTAGTCAGACACCAAAAAATCAATCACACTGCCATTTACTCGCCTAGAGAGTTATACACACACCACCTCACTTATTCATACAGTTACTAACACATAATTACTCTCTTCTACAATCACTGACAAAAGCACACAGGCATGCATACAGCCACTCTCACAATCACTCACTCTCACATATAGTCCCTTATATACTCCAACACTCACATATACTACCTTTCACATATGTAGTTACTCACATGTATACCACTGAGACATCCATTCACTCACCAACACAGCCATACGCACACTCACTCACCTGTACAGCCCCTCGCAGATCTGCTCATGAACCCATACACCCAGTGAATCACCCACTCATACATCCATGCAGGGAGTCACACACACCCCCACCCAATAGGCACTCAGGCACCCATACAGGTACTCAGACATCCAATCATTAACCCATATAGACATTCATGTAGCTACTCATGAACCCATGCAGCCACTTACACAACAACTGACAGACTGATACAGACATTCACCCATGCATTCAATGACACATGTTTAATCACTCACTTATACAGTCAGTCAGTCATGCACTCACTAAATAATCCATTCAGATACTCATACACCCACTCATTCTTCAATACACCTTGGCGTATATATATATATATATATACATACATGCAATAAACGGAAGAATACCCATGATTACGAGTGCCGGTTCTTCAATCACATGGATATTGGGGAATTATTTTGTCCATATATATATATATATTCACTGAAAAAAACATAGGTTTTAGGGACAGTTATAGTTAGTTGGACATTTCACTCGTACAAAACCATAGAAATTCCCCCATTATAGTTAGTTCAGCTAACTATAACTCGCGCCCCGCAATGCACTGCTGATGACGTCACATATTACATCACTCATGACATGGTCAGTGACATCACTGATGACATCACTGATGACATCTCAGATGACATCACTGATGACATCATCCAGTGACTGTGTTTCTGTAAAGTTTAAATATTTTTAATATATAGGGAAAGGTGTATTGAAGAATGAGTGGGTATATAAGTGTGTGGATGAAGGATTTAGTAGGTGCGTGACTGACTCTATAAGTGAGTGATTAAACGTATCTTCCTGAATGCAAGGGTTAGTGACTAAACTGGGTGAATGTCTGTAACTGTCTGTCTGTTGCTGTGTAAGTGGCTGCATGGGTTTGTGAATAGCTACATGAGTGTCTATATGAGTTATTGATTGGTTGTCTGAGTATCTGTATGGGTGCCTGAGTGTTTGTGTGGGTGGGGTGTGTGCAACTCTGTGCATAGATGTGTGAGTGGGTGATTCACTGGGTGGATGGTTTCAAGAGTGCATCTGTGATAGGCTGTATGGGTGGGTAAGTGTGTGTAAGAGTGTGTCAGTGAGTGAATGTATGTCCCAGTGGTACATGTGTGAGTAACTACATATGTGAAAGGCAGTATATATGTGTGTTGGAGTATATAAATAGCTATAAGCGAGAGTGTGTGATTGTGAGAGTGACTGTATGGATGAGTGTGTGCTTGTATCAGTGATTGTATAAGAGCGTACGAATGTGCTAGTATTTTTATGAGTAAGTGAGCTGGTGTGTGTATAACTGTATAGGTGAGTAAATGGCAGTGTGTTTAATTATTTGCATGACTGACTAGGTGTGTGAGTACCTCTATGGATGAGTGGCGGTGTTTGAGTGTCTATATAGGAGTATGAGTGCATATGATAGTCCTGTACTGAGTGACCGTAAGTATGAGTGACTGTATGGGTGAGTGAGTGGATGTGTGTGTAGACCTAAGAATCAGTGAGTGGGTATGTAGTTATTGGTGTTGGAGTGTCTATGGTTTTGCGAATGTCAGTCTGTAATTTAGAGTGGGTGTATCAAAGGTTATATTAGGGTGTGAGGAGGTGCATCAGATTATCACGTGGATGATGTCATCAGTGATGTCATCAGTGATGTCATTTGAGATGTCATCAGTGATGTCATCAGTGATGTCACTGACCATGTCATGAGTGATGTAATATGTGACGTCATAAGCAGTGCATTGCGGGGCGTGAGTTATAGTTAGCTGAACTAACTATAACGGGGGAATTTCTATGGTATTGTACGAGTGAAATATCCAAATAACTATAACTGTCCCTAAAACCTATGGTTTTTTCAGTGAATTTCAAAGGTTTTTTAAATGCTAATTTCTAACTATAACGTGTCTGAAACCTATGGTTTTTTCAGTGAATTTCAAAGGTTTTTTAAATGCTCATTTCTAACTATAACGTGCCTGAAACCTCTGGTTTTTTAAGTGAATTTCAAAGGTTTTTTAAATGCTAATTTCTAACTATAACGCCCCTAAAACCTATGGTTTTTTCAGTGAATTTCAAAGGTTTTGTAAATGATAATTTTTAAATGTATTAATTGTTATATTTATTTTTTTGATACTGATTTACTACATTTTTTTAAACTATTTATTTTTACATATTTTATTTTTTAAATTACATTGTAATTACATTATACATTACATTACAAAATATACTTTCTCAGAATGAATTACTTTAGTTTAAATACTTTGCAAATAGGCAATAGACTTTTAAGTACAGTAGTTACAGTTGTTGCAATGGGCAACACAATTTCAAACACAATGCAACATTGAGCTCAATGTGAATTTCTAGTTAAATGCAATTAGTTACTTTATGGATTACTTTTATAACCACAGGACTGGATCCTAGATTCAGTCCTGGGACATCTCCTGTAAACAGTTGAGTAAAAGCGTTTTGGTTACAGTAGTGATTTTTAAGGAATATTATTGTATTTTAAAAGTTGACACTTAGAAACTTTTTCACATAGAATCACCAATGTTATCCTATGGGAGGAAATTCACTTAGCAGGTAAGTAGTGTTATCGTTACTTTTTCTTACTCAGTGGTGGATCCTGTATCCAGCACTGGTGCATCTCCTGTAAACAGTTGAAAGAATGCGTTTAAGTCATACAGGCGATTTTTAAGGAATATTTGTAGTTTGTGAAAATTGACACTTTGAAACTTTTCTGCTGAAAACCAGACAATGGATTCCAATGGAAGGAAATACAAGTTACTGGTAAGTACGGTTAGAATTACTTTTCAGGGTCAGTGCTGGGCTAAAAGATGCAGCACTGGGTTCTCTCCTGATAACAGGTGAGTAAATTGGAATTCGTAGTTCAGCTGATTTTAGAGGAATATTATAAAGTTCCAAAACTCCAAACTTAGAAGAATTTCCAAGTGAAACCAGTCACTGTTAGCCTATGGAAGGAAATTCAAGTTACTGGTAAGTACGGTTAAAATTACTTTTCAGGATCAGTACTGGGCTCAAAGATGCAGCACTGAGGTCTCTCCTGATAACAGGTGAGTAAATCGGAATTCGTAGTTCTGCTGATTTTAGAGGAATATTTGTATGTTTCAAAAATCGACACTGAAACTTTTCTGCTGAAAACCAGACAATGGATTCCTATGGAAGGAAATACAAGTTACTGGTAAGTACGGTTAGAATTACTTTTCAGGGTCAGTGCTGGGCTAAAAGATGCAGCATTGGGTTCTCTCCTGATAACAGGTGAGTAAATCGGAATTCGTAGTTCAGCTGATTTTAGAGGAATATTTGTATGTTTCATAAATCGACACTTAGAAACTTTTTCAGCAAAAAGCAGGCAATGATATCCTATGGAAGGAAATTCAAGTTACTGGTAAGTACGGTTAAAATTACTTTTCAGGATCAGTACTGGGCTGAAAGATGCAGCACTGAGGTCTCTCCTGATAACAGGTGAGTAAATCAGAATTCGTATTTTGGCTGATTTTAGAGGAATATTATAAAGTTCCAAAACTCCACACTTAGAAGAATTTCCAAGTGAAACCAGTCACTGTTAGCCTATGGAAGGAAATTCAAGTTACTGGTAAGTACGGTTAAAATTACTTTTCAGGATCAGTACTGGGCTGAAAGATGCAGCACTGAGGTCTCTCCTGATAACAGGTGAGTAAATCGGAATTCGTATTTTGGCTGATTTTAGAGGAATATTATAAAGTTCCAAAACTCCACACTTAGAAGAATTTCCAAGTGAAACCAGTCAATGTTAGCCTATGGAAGGAAATTCAAGTTACTGGTAAGTACGGTTAAAATTACTTTTCAGGATCAGTACTGGGCTGAAAGATGCAGCACTGAGGTCTCTCCTGATAACAGGTGAGTAAATCGGAATTCGTATTTTGGCTGATTTTAGAGGAATATTATAAAGTTCCAAAACTCCACACTTAGAAGAATTTCCAAGTGAAACCAGTCAATGTTAGCCTATGGAAGGAAATTCAAGTTACTGGTAAGTACGGTTAAAATTACTTTTCAGGATCAGTACTGGGCTGAAAGATGCAGCACTGAGGTCTCTCCTGATAACAGGTGAGTAAATCGGAATTCGTATTTTGGCTGATTTTAGAGGAATATTATAAAGTTCCAAAACTCCACACTTAGAAGAATTTCCAAGTGAAACCAGTCAATGTTAGCCTATGGAAGGAAATTCAAGTTACTGGTAAGTACGGTTAAAATTACTTTTCAGGATCAGTACTGGGCTCAAAGATGCAGCACTGAGGTCTCTCCTGATAACAGGTGAGTAAATCGGAATTCGTAGTTCGGCTGATTTTAGAGGAATATTTGGACAATGGTGAAGGGAGGGGGCGGGCCTGAGGTGACATCTGTGCAAACGCGCCCCATGGCGCATTTTAAGTTGGGGGATTAAGTCCCCTTGAATCATGAGGGTCCCTGGGGTCCAACTAGCCCACCCTGTACCTCCAGTATGCGCCAGGGAGCTGTGTTGCAGAGAGGTGTTCAGAGGCCACCCCCTTTTTGCACCTCTCTGCAATGCAGCTCTGTGGCGCTTTCTGGACGTACCTGGTGGGCTAGTTGGCCCCCAGGGACCCTCAGGATTGAAGGGGATTTCATTCCCCATCTTAAAATGCGCCACGGGGCCTGTTTGCACACATGTTACCTGAAGCCCCGCCCCCTCCCTTCACCACTGTGCAAACGCGCCCCGTGGTGCGTTTTAAGTTGGGGAATGAAATCCCCTTCAATCCTGAGGGTCCCTTGAGTCCAACTAGCCCACCATGTACCTCCAAAAAGCGCCACAGAGCTGCGTTGCAGAGAGGTGTAAAAGGGCGTGGCCTCTGTACACCTCTCTGCAACGCAGCTCCCTGGCGCATACTGGAGGTTCCTGGTGGGCTAGTTGGCCCCAGGGACCCCCAGTATTCAAGGGGAATTGTTCCCCATCTGCAAACGCGCCAGGGGCGCGTTTGCAGAGTGGTGAAAGAAGGGGCGTGGCCTCCGGCGCGATGCCGGTGTTTTTTTTTTTTTTTAAAGAAGGGGGCTGTGTGGCCCCCTTCTTTTTCTAATGTATTGGTC
This sequence comes from Calotriton arnoldi, assembly GCA_963921515.1. Lineage (NCBI taxonomy): Eukaryota > Metazoa > Chordata > Amphibia > Caudata > Salamandridae > Calotriton > Calotriton arnoldi. The sequence goes on along the minus strand of CAWUFW010018364.1, from coordinate 159,530 downwards.
CTGGGGACCCTATCCCCCAGGGCCTGCCCCTATTTATTTAAAAAAAAAAAAACAATTTGGAAGGGGGCCACGTGGCCCCCTCCCGAGGCCTTAATCGGCCCCGGGGACCCCATCCCCGGGGCATGGCCTTTTTTTTTTTTTTTTATTGTTTTGGAGGGGGGCTGCGTTGCCCCCCTCCTCAGGCCACTTATGGCCCCGGGGACCCCATCCCCCAGGGCCGGCCTTTGTTTTTTTTTTTTTTAATTTTGGGGAAGGGGGCCGCGTGGCCCCCCTCCCGGGCCACTACTTGCCCCGGGGACCCCATCCCCCAGGGCTGGCCCTCTCCGTTGGGGACTGTGGGGGTCCCCTATCCCCCCACAGTCCCGCCGGCTCCCCGCGTCCCTTGGGAGCCGGCATTGCTTTTCCACATGGGGAGCTGCTAAGATGCAGCTCCCCGTGTGGAAAAGCAATTTGCTTTGGATATTGGAAGCGAGAGCAGGTTTCCTACTCTCGCTTCCAATATCCAAAGCAGTTTGCTATGACAGGACGGGAGCCGCGAGGCACCCGTCCTGTCATAGCAAACTACAGTGTCCCGGGGGTAGGCACCCCGGGACACTGCAGGAGCCGGGCCTGGGGGTGGTGGTCCCCAGGGCCATTACAGGCTCCAGGAGGGGGCCACGCAGCCCCCTCCCTCCATTGACAAAGCCCCGGGAGGTGGTGGTCCCCAGGGCTCTGGGGGTCCGTAACGGACCCCCACATTTATTTTCTAAGTGCCCCGGGGAGGTGGTGGTCCCGGGGCGTGTGGGGGCTGGAGCCCCCACACATTATTAAATTTTAAAAGAAGCCCCGGGGGTGGCGGTCCCCGGGGCTGCAGGAGGGCAGGAGAGCCCTCCCGCACCTTTTAATAAAGCCCCGGGGGTGGCAGTCCCCGGGGCTTGGGGAGCTTAGAGGCCCCCATATAAACAATAAACCCACCCTCCGCATGCCCCCGGGACTTGGGCCACCCGGGGGCAAATTTGCATCGAAGCGCGGGAGACCGCGCTTTGATTTATTTATTTTTTCCGGCAGGATCCGCGCATTCTGAGCGCATCCTGCCGATTTTTAAAAAAAAAAATGTTTTTTTCTGCCCAGGGGGTCCTTGTGGGACCCCTGAGCAGACCTAGGGGGTCAGGGTGTTTCTACCCTGCCCCCTTTGTGCATTTTGCGCACTTGTTTCTTCTGGGTTTTTTCTAATCGGCAGGATACGCGCACCCTGAGCGCATCCTGCCGATTTTATAAAAAATGCTTTTTCTGCCCAGTGGGTCCTTGTGGGACCCCTGACCAGACCTAGGGGGTCAGGGTGTTTCTACCCTGCCCCCTTTTGCGCTTTGCACACTTGTTTCTGTCCCTCGGTTCTACCGAGGGACAAAATGGCTGCCAACACTTCCTGATTTGGAGTGTTGACAGCCACTTGAAAGCCAATTAACATGCAGCTCGTGATCGGGACGGTGCGCGCAGGGTGCGCTCAGGGTGCGCGAATCCGACGCGGCCATAGATATATATGTGATTTTCATTTTCATTTTCACAGGAACTACTGAACGGATTTACACCATTTAACAAAAGGGTTCTTTCTGAACCAAGAACTACCTCTTTGCCAAATTTGGTGTAATTCCATTCAGCAGTTCGGGCTGTAGCCGTGTCTAAAGTTTCCTATGGGAAAATGAATGGGGAAAACACGTTTTGGGACCCCCTTTTTCTCAGCCCCTGCTTGACGAATCACCCTGAGACTTTCAGGGTAGGAGCGGACCGGAGCGGGCCATAAAGTTTGAAAATTTCGCGAAGATTCGTCAACCGACGCAAGAGTTATTTCAAATAGAATGTCGCGGATTTCCTATGGAAAATAGGTCCTAACTATAACTATCTACTGGCGACCGCAAGTAGATAATATATATACATATATATATATATATATATATTGCAGGCTCCGTCTCCAAACATCCACTGCACTCGGACAGACGAACGCGGACCCAAAGTTCTTTGTGCAATATGTTTATTTTGTGCCCTGCATCTCCGCCATGACGCGTTTCAGCCCCACCTGGGCCTTGATCATATATATTCACTGAAAAACCATAGGTTTCAGGGGCGTTATAGTTAGTTGGACATTTCACTCGTACAAAACCATAGAAATTCCCCCGTTATAGTTAGTTCAGCTAACTATAACTCGCGCGCCCGCAATGCACTGCTGATGACGTCACATATTACATCACTTATGACATGGTCAGTGACATCACTCATGACATCACTGATGACATCTCAAATGACATCACTGATGACATCACTGATGACATCATCCTTGTGATAGAGTGGCAGACCTCCTCTCACCCTGATATAACCTTTGATACACACACTCAAAAATACAAACTGACATTTTCAAAACAATGGACATACCAATACCAGTTACAACACACCTATTCAGTAATTCCAAGATCTACACACACATCCACTCATTCACCAACAGTCCCTATACAGTCACTCATACATGTACTCACTCATCATATGTACTCATACACCTATACATCCTGTTACACACCGCCACTCATCCATAGAGTTACTCACACACAGTCACACATGCAAACAAAGTATCAAACATCCATTTACTTGCATATACAGTTATACACACACTACCACACTTACTTCTACAGAAACTTACACATACTTACTCTCTTAAACAATCACTTATAGAAACACCTACTTATTTGTACAGGAACTCTTCCAATCTCTCACTCTCACATATACTCACGTATATACACCAATACTCACATATACTAGTTTAAAACATATGTAGTTACTCATAAAGACACTATTGAGACAGTCATTCACTCACTAACACACCCATACACATACTCATCCACCTATACAGTCCTGCACACAAGCTGTCTTCAACACATACAAACAGTGAGTCACTCATTCATGCATCTATGCACTAAGTAATACCCCCACCGAACCATACAGACACTCAGACACTCATACTGATACTCAAAAACCAACTAATAACCCATATAGACACTCATGTAGCTACTCACCAACCCATGCCGCCACTTATACACAAAGTGAGAGACTGATACAGATATTTTCATATTTAAATATTACTCACTAACCCATGTATTCACTAAGATACACTTAGTCAGTTATACAATCAATTTTACAAAAACAAATCATCCATTTAGACACTTATATACCCATTTATTCTTCCATCGACCTTGAGATATACATATATAAAACATATTTAATTTTCAGAAAAACACACATTCACTGGATGATGTCATCAGTGATGTCATTTGAGATGTCATCAGTGATGTCATGAGTGATGTCACTGACCATGTCATGAGTGATGTAATATGTGACGTCATCAGGAGTGCATTGCGGGCGCGCGAGATATAGTTAGCTGAACTAACTATAACGGGGAATTTCTATGGTTTTGTATGAGTGAAATGTCCAACTAACTATAACGCCCCTGAAACCTATGGTTTTTTCAGTGAATTTCTAAGGTTTTTTAAATGCTAATTTCAAACTATAACGTGCCTGAAACCTATGGATTTTTCAGTGAATTTCTAAGGTTTTTTAAATGCTAATTTCTAACTATAACGTGCCTGAAACCTATGGTTTTTTCAGTGAATATATATATATTTATTATACTATGTATACATGTGAAAATGTCTCGGTCCCCTGTTTGCCTCGGTGGCACGGAAAAAATGGGTGGAACTGACATCAGCACGCCAACGAGGTCCTCTTATGGCTCCGATGACGTCATACGGTGTCGCGAGCGGAGCCATGCTCGTTGACGTGGGAGAGCTTGGAAAGAATTTCCGTGGAATGCTGGTGCAGGGGATATTCACCTAAGTGTTTAGGCTAGTCCTTTGGGAGCAACTGTTTATGTTGCCACTCCCGAAACCGAAACCAGTGATCCAAGGGCAGAGGCCCTGCAGATGGCACACGAGGTGGGGTGCCCAGTCGTGTGCACCGGCAGGGCAGCGAAGTGACAAGCGCCACAACCCACAAAAAAGGTAACGAGGGCACTGAATAACACAGGATCTTCTCTTTGTATCTGGCAGGAACAACGAAGTTAAAATGCCCTAGTACCAAAATGCAGAATTAGTGCTACAACGGTCTTCAAGAGGACCTGCGATGCTGCTTCTGCCTCCGGTACCCTGGAGGCGGAACATGGGTCACGCGGTACGGTCATACTGCGGTGGGATGCACACTCGTTGACCTCTCATGGCACTGCTCCACACTTCAGGAAGGACGCTTTCCATTAGCTATGTTTTCTGATGACATGTCGCGCCGGCCCCGTCCAACAACAGAACTCCTTTAGATCCAAACAGACGCTTCCACTCTCTCACCAGAAGTGAAACCAGGCCACGCGGACACTTTCACAATACAACAGCCGGGAATGCACTTTTCGGTAAAAAAAACACATTCCTTCCTCCTAATTAATCAAATAAACGTCTCACTGAAGAACAGGGGCCAGCTTCGATCGGTAAACAGCCGTTACAACGACTTTTTACTTTGCGATACCATTACAACGCATGCATTACCACGCATGCGTTGTACATCACGAAGTCATTACTACGCATTTTTTTAGAACGCATGGTCCTTTACCACGCATGCCTTTACAATGAATTTTGTTGTAAAGGTATGTATGGTAAATGACCATGCGTTCTAAAAAACATGTAGACGATCCATGTCGTTGTAAGGCAACAGAGGCTGTTCCGTTTCCTCACAACGACGTGCACCGCCCCTCAGAGATGACGTGAAGCAGGAACCACGAGGAGAGAGGAACCATGAGGAGTGAGAGGTAAGGGGGATTGGGCATGGGGTGGGGGTTTCTTTTCTAGGGTTTAGGGTACTGCAGTGGTGTTTGGGTGGTGTAGGGGGTCATGCTGGGGGTAGTGTTTTAGGGTTTAGGGTAGTGCAGTGGTGTTTGGGTAGTGTAGGGGGTTGTGCTGGGGTAGTGTTTTAGGGTTTAGGGTAGTGCAGTAGTGTAGGGGGTCGTGCTGGGTGTAGTGTTTTAGGGTTTAGGGTAGTGCAGTGGTGTATGGGTAGTGTAGGGGGTCGTGCTGGGGTAGTGTTTTAGGGTTTAGGGTAGTGCAGTGGTGTTTGAGTAGTGTAGGGGGTCATGCTGGTGGTAGTGTTTTAGGGTTTAGGGTAGTGCAGTGGTGTTTGAGTAGTGTAGGGGTCATGCTGGTGGTAGTGTTTTAGGGTTTAGGGTAGTGCAGTGGTGTTTGTGTAGTGTAGGGGGTCATGCTGGGGGTAGTGTTTTATGGTTTAGGGTAGTGCAGTGGTGTTTGGGTAGTGTAGGGGGTCGTGCTGGGGGTAGATTTAGGGTTTAGGGTAGTGCAGTGGTGTGTGGGTAGTGTAGGGAGTCGTGCTGGGGGTAGTGTTTTAGGGTTTAGGGTAGTGCAGTGGTGTTTGTGTAGTGTACGGGGTTGTGCTGGGGGTAGTGTTTTAGGGTTTATGTTAGTGCAGTGGTGTTTGGGTAGTGTAGGGGGTAGTGCTGGGGTAGTGTTTTAGGGTTTAGGGCAGTGCAGTGGTGTTCGTGTAGTGAAGGGGGTCATGCTGTGGGTAGTGTTTTAGGGTTCAGGGTAGTGCAGTCGTGTTTGTGTAGTGTAGGGGGTCGTGTTTTAGGGTATAGGGTAGTGCAGTGGTTTTTGGGTAGTGTTAGGGGGTCATGCTGGGGTTAGTGTTTTAGGGTTTAGGGTAGTGCAGTGGTTTTTGGGTAGTGTAGGGGGTCGTGCTGGGGGTAGTGTTTTAGGTTTAGGGTAGTGCAGTGGTGTTTGTGTAGTGTGGGAGGTCATGCTGGGGGTATATTTAGGTTTTAGTGTAGTGCAGTGGTGTTTGGGTAGTGTAGGGAGTCGTGTTGGGGTAGTGTTTTAGGGTTTAGGGTAGTGCAGTGGTGTTTGGGTAGTGTAGGAGTCGTGCTGGTGGTAGTGTTTTAGGGTTTAGGGTAGTGCAGTGGTGTTTGGATAATGGAGGGGGTAGTGTTTTAGGGTTTAGGGTAGTGCGCCCAAACAGCCACAATATCCGTGGACAAAGGGGATCCTGACTCTTTGGAACGCTCCGTCAATTGAATAATTTAAGTCAAGGGCCCTACCACGTCCAAGACCTATCAATTCCTTTCTTGGGATCCCTCATATACTTGGAGAAAAAGGTACATAGTTTCTCATCAATTTCAGGCGTGTGTGCCACCTTCCCCTTCAGTGAGGGCCTGGGGCATTCTCCCCTCATCCTATTCCTGACCTCCCTTTCAAGGGGTTGATGGATTTTCCCCACCACATACTCTGCCACTTTGGCGTCAGGTGTCCACTCTGCCGACCTAGGATGGTAAATTTGGGTAGGCTCGAACATGTCCGAGTGGACCCCGTCCCCAACCGGGGACTGAGAGGAGTGGGACTCTGGACGCCAGGGACGCCCCGAGTCCTTATCCTCATCGGAGGAGAAATCGTCCTCCGATACACCCTCTCGCTCTAAGGGAAACCCGCCGTCGGGGTCTACAATAGTGGTGACAGTGTCGCAATTTTCTCCGGGACCGTCCTCCTCCCGGCAGGGTGCATGTTTTAGCGTTCCCGCACTCTTGAGGAAGGTCTCCGTAAGTTTATCAAATCCTTCCAAGTGCCCCGCGTTATGCTTAACGGCCCTTTTATTCCCCATCTGGGAGCTACTTGGACCCGCCACCACCAGATCTGGGTCACTGAACACCCCAGGGATGCTTTTCGCCAGCTTATCAACCTGATCCCTAAGAGGAGCCAGCGCCCTAGAAATAGCCAGAGAGAGGGCTTGGTCCACGGCTGGAGGAAGAAGTTGGGGGGCCATTCCTCCTCCACTTCCTGGTAGGAGGAGTAAAAATGGTCTTCTGGAGAAGACATGATAGCAGAGGGTGTGAGCACAGAACAAATGCCCTTAAAATCCTTAAGACAGCCCATTCGCCGGTGCTCCAACAGCTGGGCTTTCCCCGAAGCTGTTATAAGAATAGACTGAGGCACAATACCAATTACCACCACCAGGTGGCGCTGGTCACTAACGTGGCCGTGTGGGGAAATCACCGCGTAGCGCTGTCAAAATTAGGCGAGGGTTGGTCGGGAATCAAGCGGACACTAAAGGAGTGACCGGATTCCCAAATGCGCGTAAAGACCAGCGGGAGCGCTCGACGGAGCTGCCTTGCTCGGACCAGACGCGCCTGACAGGATCTCACCGCACGCAGAGCACACAGCGGGAGAAACATAGAATTCATTAAACTTTATTTGATCTGATTTTGAAACATAGATCATAAAAGTGTACATAAAAACAGTAAATCCTCTTTCCTAATACAATACAGTGAGAATTAATTAAAACCAGTAGGTAAAAATGGGTGTTACAAAGCCCGGTTCAGAGCAACTTCAGGTTAACAGAATCGTAAAGTTCAATGTTTCGCAAGATCAATCTCATGTACTTCGTGCAAAATACGCAATAAGGGGTCCAAGTAAGATGTAACGCTCCAATACCTGACCAGTTTGCACTATATAAAACTGCAGAAAAACTAAAAATAAAAAGTGTTTTGCACACTTCTGTCATTGGGCTATATGTGGGCTACATCTGGGTGATATTTGTGCTACATTTGGGCTCTTTTTTCTCTGGTGGCCATCTTGGGAGACTTATTTGTTATGAAGTTTCCTAATTTCGTCATTTTCTGCAGTCTCCTCAGTAGGAAATGCTTTCAGTTTTTTACTTTGATTCCATCAAGAAGGCATTCAGATGTGTCACACATTTGCCATAAATTCAGAATGTTAGCACTCTAGTTGTTCATTAGATCACTGTAGTAAATCTACTGCTCACCAGGGAGTTAACTGGAAGTCTACTGCTGGTATTGAAAGTGATTGTTTCAGTCTGCATGTCAGAATTTTCTAATGAAATAGAAGAGGATTTGAGATCTCACTTAAAACATGCCCTAATTTTTCTTTCTACAGCACTAACCATAATTTCTATGACAAAATGAACCCCCTCATTTTGTTCCTTTTTAAATTAAATGTTTTAAGAGTTACTAGTTTATTCCAATCAAGATGGCTTCAGGTGTGCCATAATTTTGTCATAAGTAAGACTGTTAGCGCTCTAGTTGTTCTTTAGAACAGTCTGGGAAGCTGCAGTAGAACACAAAGGCATCAACTGACAGGCTGCTCTTGTTGAAATATAACAGGAAGATATTTGAGATCACACTTGAAACATGTCCTAATTTTTCTTTCTACAGCTCTAACTATCATTTCTATGACAAAATGAACCCCATCATTTTGTTCCTTTTTAAATTAAATGTTTTAAGTGTTACCAGTTTATTCCAATCAAGATGGCTTCAGGTGTGCCATACTTTTGTCATAAGTAAGGCTGTTAGCACTCTAGTTGTTCTTTAGAACATTCTGGGAAGCTGCAGTAGAACACAAAGGCATCAACTGACAGGCTGCTCCTGTTGAAATATAACAGGAAGATATTTGAGATCTCACTTAAAACATGTCCTAATTTTTCTTTCTACAGCACTAACCATACTTTCTATGGCAAAATGAACCCCCTCATTTTGTTCCTTTTTAAATTAAATGTTTTAAGTGTTACCAGTTTATTCCAATGAAGATGGCTTCAGGTGTGCCATACGTTTGTCATAAGTAAGACTATTAGCTCTCTAGTTGTTCTTTAGAACACTCTGGGAAGCTGCAGTAGAACACAAAGGCATCAACTGACAGGCTGCTCCTGTTGAAATATAACAGGAAGATATTTGAGATCTCACTTAAAACATGTCCTAATTTTTCTTTCTACAGCACTAACCATAATTTCTATGACAAAATGAACCCCCTCATTTTGTTCCTTTTTAAATTAAATGTTTTAAGAGTTACCAGTTTATTCCAATCAAGATGGCTTCAGGTGTGCCATAATTTTGTCATAAGTAAGACTGTTAGCGCTCTAGTTGTTCTTTAGAACACTCTGGGAAGCTGCAGTAGAACACAAAGGCATCAACTGACAGGCTGCTCCTGTTGAAATATAACAGGAAGATATTTGAGATCACACTTGAAACATGTCCTAATTTTTCTTTCTACAGCACTAACCATAATTTCTTTGACAAAATGAACCCCATCATTGTGTTCCTTTTTACATTAAATGTTTTAAGTGTTACCAGTTTATTCCAATCAAGATGGCTTCAGGTGTGCCATACTTTTGTCATAAGTAAGGCTGTTAGCACTCTAGTTGTTCTTTAGAACACTTAGGGAAGCTGCAGTAGAACACAAAGGAATCAACTGACAGTCTCTGCCCTTGTTGGATGTACATGTTTTACTGAGAATGTCAGACTTCATTCTCACATGACTGAGAAAGATAATGTGAATTTACAGAAAATATGCTCTCATTTTAGCTTCTGGAGCCCCTTCCAAAACTCTATGGGACAAGCATGTGAAAATAGTTTTCTCTCAAACATGATTCATGATATCCCAGCAGAAGGTTTTTCACAGGGTAAAATCACCTTAGAACACACCACAATTCCTGAAATTAGTATGGTACCATCAACAAATGAATTCTAATGTAACTAAAGTCTGTTATCACCCTTTATAGTTCTCCTTTTGGTAACCCTCAAAATCTTCGATTCACTACAATGCATTTCAATGGGGTACTATCATTTATATTGGTCCCAAGATGGCTGCCAGCAATTCCAGGATGAAGTGCTGACAGCCAATCAGATCTCACGATGACATGTGTGGTTAGGCTCTGCCCAGATATATATGTGTTTTCTTTTTCAAATTTCTCAGGAACTACTGAACGGATTTACACCATTTAACCAAAAGGCATGACTGTGAACCAAGGGGTACCTTTTTGCAAAATTTGGTGTAATTCCGTTCAGCAGTTCAGGCTGTAGCTGCGACTAAAGGTTCATATGGAAAATTGCATGGGGAAAACACGTTTTGGGACCCTTCTTTTTTCTCGGCCCCCACTTGATGAATCACCCCGAGACTTTCAAGATAGGAGTGGACCGGAGTGCCCCACGAGTTTTGAAAATTTCGCGAAGATTCATCAACCGGCGCCAAAGTTATTGGAAATAGAATGTTGTGAATTTCCTATGGAAAATAGGTCCTAACTATAACTACCTACTGGCGACCGCCAGTAGGTAATATATATATATATATATATATATATTTATAACATTCTTAAACTTTTTAGAAACACTCAGTCACTGGATGATATCATCAGTGATGTCATTTCAGATGTCATCAGTGATGTTATCGGTGATGTCACTGACCATGTCGTCAGTGATGTAATATGTGACATCATCAGCAGTGCATTGCGGGGGCGTGAGTTATGTCAGCCTAACTATAACGTCACTGAAACCTGTGGTTTTTTACAGTGAATTTATAACATTTTTTAAATGCTACTTCCTAACTATAACGTCCCTGAAACCTATGGTTTTTTCAATGAAACGCGTCATGGCAGCACAGCAAAAATAAATATCAAGCACAAAGTAAAAGAGGAGTCCGTTTCCATCTTTTGGGCGTAATACCAGAGACAAAGAAGGAGAAAACTTACGATATATATATATATATATATTAAGGGTGTGCAGTAAACTCCACTCCACTGGTGGAATTCACAGAGTTTTTGCAACTCCGCGCTCCGCTGGGAACGAGAAGTTCAGCAAAAACTCTGTCATCCGCGTAGTGGCGGAGTTTACCTGCACGCAACTTTAAAGTTTAAAAACACCTGCATTGGTCATTAACATAAGTAGGTAGGGGACTTTCTCAGTACAGTACCCAAACAACACATACTATAGCTGATCCCCAAAAGTCACTTACTATGGTAGTTTCAAGAAAAGGCTACTAAGTGGCCTCTCAGTCTCCCGCACTCTCCCGCCAGGATTGTACAGATGTCATAATTTTTTACCACGTTCGCCGTAGATTACCAATGCACGCTCTGACTGAGCTGCTGTGATGGAGCAGAAATGCAGAGTCATCATGTCACTCAGAGAGCCTTGGATCCTTTGCCTTCAAAGCCCCCTCTTCTCCTCTGCATATGGCAGCGGCCTCCCCTCCCACATCCGGCCCTCTCACCCCTTGATTGCATAGGGAAGTACCGAAGGAGCACCTTGAAGATAGTTGTTGCAGTCCTGCATGGTGCAAAGCTCTCCATGGGTTTAGTGTCCCAAACAGCACCAGGAAAAAGATAGAAACAGACCATAAAAAGGAACAAAGCGGGTTTTTCACTTTTCTCCTCTCCTAGCAGATTCAGGCTGACCTTGTCAAGGCAACTGAAGTCCCCTTTTCATAATAAAATAGAAGCAAAGATTGTTGCTGGCAGTTTCCATAATGAATCAGTATACAGCTTGTTAGGGCTTTTTGCAAATCGCCCCTCAGTAGCAAGGCAGCTGGCACTTTGAGAACACACAACAGTGCTTTCAAAACTCTTGTGGAGCAGAGAGCTCTTCTTGACTGTCGGTAGGGCTGGGACAGAGCACATCAGAAAAATATACGTCAGTGCCTCTAAAACTCTGGCACAACATCATGTCAGGCCGAGACCTTTAAAACTTTCTTGAGCTTGGATGGAGTCAGTAACATGTTGGATAAACACAGACCGATGCCACACAGGTAGGCCGGGGGCAGAGTCAATCACATGTCAAGCAAACATACTCCAATGCTTCTTGACAGCTGGTGGGGATGAATCACTCAATAGACAGAAGCCTGTCATTTGACTGGGCTTGCCCAGCCCCTCCTGCCTTGCAAATCCCTGATTTCCCTAAAGGCCAGTCCCCTCTGACCCCAAGCCACAGACCCGTGATACTCAAGGAGCCACATGCCGGTGATGTACAGGACTACAAGCACCAAGGTGAGCAGGAAAAAGACCTGTATTGGCTCTGGAAGCCCATGGTGGAACAGGGCCTCACCTCCCATTGGCCTCACACCCAGGTACTGGTTGAGCTGGGAGCCCTGGGATCATCTGCTGGTGCGCGCCTGGACTCCGGCCTTGCACAACAGGCGCAGAGTCAGGCAGTAGAGATAAACAGCAGAGTTAAACCCTAGTGACAGCAGATTGATAGGGCATGCTCTCCTCCGGAAAGGGAGACGCTCGTCAGCACCCACCACTGGGTGTGCTATTAGGGATTAAGTACTCGGAGTAATGGGATGAACGGTAAGTCATTGAAACATCTAAATTGGCTGGTCTTGGTTGTTTAATAATATATACTAAGATGATAAAAAAAAAAAATTATTTAAAATATTAGCTGTTCCCTACCGAAATAATAAACATATTAAATGCACTGTTTTTCTACTGTTCATGTCCAACAGAAAGTGCATCATATTTAAGCCTAGATACCGAGACCTCACCTACTTCTGTTTTTATAAAACCAGACACTTGATGGAGCTGTTGACATTTTATTTTTTTTTACAAAACTTGATTCAGAAAACGTACCCACTTCATTTTTCCTACGTTAAGGCATTTAAATGTGAAATTAATTACAGGGTATGGTGCCAATTGCCCAAGAAGGATATTATGATGCTGACTCCAATAGTGGCAGTTTACCACAAGGCAGCAGTGCGTGCCTCTGGAGACTGGTATTCTATAAAGTGTAGGCCAGTCCTGACCCACAAGGTAAAATAGTTATGTGGATGCATAACTCTTGGAAATACAATACAGTACAATCTGTGCTCCGCCCGCTCACGGAACTTCGCGGAATCTTGCGGAGTTTTTTGGTAACTTCGGGGAATTCTGCGGAATGAAACTCCGCGAGCTCCGCCCAGAGCTAATATATATATATATATATATATATTCACTGAAGAAAACAAAGGTTACAGGGACGTTATAGTTAGGCTGATATTTCACTCATACAAAACCAGAAAAATGCAGCAGTTATAGTTAGCTGAGCTAACTATAACTCGCGCCCCAGCAATGCACTTCTTATGACCTCACATATTACATTACTCATGACATGGTCAATGACTTCACTGATGACATCACTGATGACATCTCAAATGACATCACTGATGACATCAGCCACAGGATCTCTGATGCAGCCACTCACACCCAATGTAACCTTTCATACACCCACTCCAAGTTTCATACTACCATTCTCGAAACAATTGACACACCCATACCAGTAGTTACATACCATCAGACTGATTAACTGATTCATAGGTGTACACACACATCCACTCAGTCACCCATACAGCCACTCATACGCGAACTCACTCATATATGTATATATATATATATATATATATATATATATATATATATATATATATATGTGTGTATATATATATTCCCCACATGCCTCCCCAAATGTAATAGAGAGGCAGCCGGCACTCGCAATCAAGGGGTTGTATCCTATTTAATCTGTCACATCACAGCAGGTACAGGTCCAACAGAGACTCGTTTCGGCAGAGGTTCTGCCTTCTTCAATCTATAGTGCGCCATTTTGGTATCCATTTTAAACACCTTAATTAATAAACACAAATGATGTACTTCATCTAAGAAGCACACCAACAGGTATGTTAAAATGTTGCAAGGGACAATGTATTTTTAAAACATTAGAACACACTTCACACCCCCAATTGTGCAAATAACTCTAATAAATATAATTGCTCGATTGTCTATGGTGTTTACAATCCATCCTCTTGGGAGTAATGTGCGTGATGGCAGTATTCCACAACACGATGCTACAAAGTCCCAGTATGCATCTCAAGGTACAAGTTAATACCCGGACTGGAATGTGTTTTACAAAAAAATGCATCTAGATTCTTAAAACCGCATGCACTATAATTAGTGTTAAAAACGATGTATATATATATAATTTCACCACCGCAGTAACGTGGACAGTAACGGGCGCACTCATCAGGGAATGTAAATAAGGTGATTTATTAGGCTAAATCACAAAGAACAGTCAGACGGGTTTCGGCACAACGCCTTTTTCAATGTCAGTTTCACTCACAATACAAACAAGATTTAAACATTGGAGGAATACGTCACACGTAGAATTGCATGGAAAGCGATGATTTTCAATGTATGCTGCAATCTATTGCTGCAAAGTGGCGGACATCTTTAGCTGTACTCAGTGGCATAATAATTCATCCTAATATATGCCAATCTATACAATATGCAAAGTACATCATCTAAATCAACAATACCCATAATTCATTCATGATAACCAGCAAAATATGTGTGATGTCATGTGATTACTACATTAAAATAGAGGTGGTGAAATCAATATGGGCAGTTATTTGAAACTAATGTCATTATAATATTAGTCATGTACTCAATCGACAAAAGGGTTCCAACGAGAGTGAAGAACCGCCATACTTCTATATAATGAAAATCACCAAGTTGTAGCTTAATATAAAGTCAACCGTATGTATTGTCATCATTCTTAAAATCTCACTAATATGCAATCAGGCTGATCACAAAGTTTGGAGGAATATGTTCAGTGACACTCAACAGGAGGAGGCAGCTGTGAACATTTTCTGCAAAGGGGGAAGGAGTGGCAAGGACGACACTCAGGGGGCAGCCTCGACCAAGACCCGCCTAGTAATTTGAAAAGTTTGTATCAGCCATTGGAGAAAACCTATGAGAAAGAGATCAGGAAGTGGTGGGTAGCCAATTCCCTACAAAAGTATTTAGATGTTGATCGTATACCTAGAAGACTACGGATTTATACAATGCCAAATTACGAAAATCCGGACCCTCAATTACTTAAAGAATGGTCAGATTACACCGCTGACTCTGCTAAAGGTATGGCCAGAATCCCCTGAAATATGCATGGAGTGATCGAGCAAAACTGCAGGATGATATAAAGAGATTAGAAGACATGATAAGCAAAGATAAAGACACCAAGCAAAGTGAGGAACTTAAATCAGCCATGAAAAAACGACTTGTGAAATATGAAGGCGTAATTAAACGATGGAAACTAATGAAGTACCAAAGGGACGAAAAGGACTATGAGTCAGGCCGGATTTTAACCTTCACTAGTAAATTCGACGCTCCCAGGGAACAACTTAATCAGCAAAGGAACAAAAATACAATAGTAAGCAGAGAAACATCAGAATCAGAAATCGAAACCTCAGAGGGAGAACAAACTACACATATGACGGAGAGAAGTGAAAGCATCAATGAGCTTACTTTTTTCCGGGAATACCAAAGAAAGTCAACAGAATCCACCCCCCGAGTCCATCCACCAGATTGACAAAGCAAAAAATCAAAACGGGCAAAAAAGGAAGGGGGAGAATTTATTACACCCAGAGTAACACGGAGCAAGGGGAAGAGGGGCAGATGGTAGCGATGGAAGCGATCCTGGAAGAAAGGACAATAATCAACCTGTCTGACAGAGAACTAAACTCGGATGAAATCCAGGTATTGAGATTAGGACTAACGTTCTGCCCCACCTCAGACTTCAATTACACACAAACAAGGATTGACCTCAATAAATATGTGAGGAAACTGAAATTGATCAAAATACACCTCTTACATCCCAAGCCATCTCGGGAGGGTGCCACCACTGATGATATGGACCTGCTTACATGGAACGACCTTGATACACTACTGGACCTTCAATCTCTGGAGGATTCTGATGACATAGGCATTAATGAAGAAGAAAATGTTATAGCTCGCCTGACAAAAGCAGGAATAACACAGTCCAGTGGTAAAAGTGAGCTTAAGGTCAAATCAAAATTTATTCCAAAGACCACTCACGATGCCATCAATGTTTTTCATGAGGCAATGATAATGGAACTAAAGAAACTGAATACTCAACAAGACCACAAAGGGAGATACAATATCCCTGCCAAGCAATGGAAACCGATTAAAGATGTGAAGAATGATGAAACTTTAGTTATCAAACCCTCGGACAAGGGGGGAACATTGTGCTCTTCAAAAAGGAACAATATTATAATGAAGCCATCAGGCAACTTAGTGATGAACAGTGCAACCTACCTATACACAGAAGGGACTATGAGATCTGTGTAAAGAACTTTAATGAACACCTGGCCACCTGGCGGGACTGTGTGATATTAGACCAAGAAGAGTATTGCTTTTTGCATTGTGAACATCCTGTTCTCCCGACTTTTTATCACTTGCCTAAAGTGCATAAGGATTTATCTAACCCACCTGGTAGGCCCATAGTGTCATTGCAGAATAGCCTGTTGGAAAATGTCTCGATATATATTGATTTCTTTTTGTCTCCACTTGTCAATGACTTGAGCTCCCATGTGAAGGACACACATGATTTTTTGAGACTCATGGATGGTAATGATTGGGAGGATGAGATGTTATAAATAACTCTTGACATCACTAGCCTATATACATGTATCGATCATGAGAAGGGTCTCAATGCCCCTAAATGGTTTCTTAGTAAGAAGGCATTGAAATTAGCCCTAGGGGGTAAATTCCGCTCCGCTCGCGGAATTTGCAAAATTTTGGCACTTCCATGTTCCGCGGAGAGCGCGGAATTGCCGAAAATTCCACGATCCGCGGCGTAGCGGAATTCTTTCCTTGTTCGCGCTTTCAAAATGCGTGTTTGCACGCGTGGTAGCGACTTACCGGGATCCCTGCGTTCGCCGATGAGTTTTCCTATCCGTTCGCGTGCTCCGCGAGAGTGTGCGATTGCGAACACGTCATTCGGACGCGCCACCGGAAATCCGTGTTCGCAAACAGGAAACACGCATCGCGAGCGGGCGGGACAAGTGAAACAAGATGGCTGCGCCACTTGGCGACCGGATGGGTAAGTTCGTGAGATATTTCCCCACGAGCACGCAAACAGCGTCCCCGAACAGGAAAAACACATCGCGAACGGGCGGAACATGCACTTCCGCACGCTTGCGGAATTCTGCGAAGCTCGCGGAGATTTTTTACCGTTTCGCGGAACTTTGCGTAACGCGACTACGCAAACTGCGCCCACCCTTAATTGAAATATCAGGAGCACAACATCATGCTACTGGAAATGACTAGGTTCTGCTTAGAGAACAACATTTTTATGTTTGCAGGACAATTATATTGTCAAAAGCAGGGTACAGCGATGGGCATGTTCTTCGCCCCCAGCTATGCAAACTTGTTTGTAGGCTGGTGGGAGAAGCATGTGGCCTGGGCAGAAGACCAGGAAGAATGGGTCAATAATGTGGCCCTTTGGCCAGATATATTGACAACTTATTTATCGTTTGGAAAGGTACCCAAGAGTCAGCTGAAACTTATATAGCTCCCTCAACCAGAACGATTTGAATTTGATATTCTCTGCAAACATCAGTACCACTAATGTCTTCTAGTTGAACTTAGAGGTATATGTAGAGGGTAACAAACTGCTGACCAGATTATGCCGCAAGCCGACTGCTGGTAATTCTATATTACATGCAGGAAGCCAGCACCCACGAGCATTGATTAAGAACATACCCTATGGGGAATTATTGCACTTAAAAAGCAATTGCACTAATGAAGGCGAATATCGCAAAGCGCAAAGCAATGCTATAGAGAGATTCAAAATAAGGGGCTACACTAATGGCATCTTACAGGAGGCAGTTAAGAAAACAGAGTCTATAAATAGGCAACAACTCCTAGCAGGCAAGCCCAAGATACAACCAGGCAGAAACAAACAAACAGGGACAATTAGGATGATTACTAATTTTAATGAGAAATCACAGAAAGTGTCCCAGATCTTCAAGAAAGATTGGCATATTCTTCGTACTCATAACATCATAAGAGAAGTTATATCATCACAACTTCAGATCACTTACAGACGTAGTCCATCCATTAAGGATCATCTCGTACATAGCCATTACAGGATCACACCTACCAAGAAAGATAAGAGCAGGGGCTTTTTTTCATGCTTAAGATGTAAAGCCTGCAAATATAGTAACAAAGTAACTGAATATGAACTTGAAGGGCAGGGCATCAAAAAATATAGGCTGCACCAGTATAGTAGTTCCCAATCCTTCAAGTTATTAGGTGATGCTCAACTTCACGTGACCACACTGCTTAGAAGTCACATCTGAGAGAAAATATGTATTTTTCTTCCAAACATAAAGCAATGTAAAGGAGCATACAAATCAATATAATTTTACTGCAAGGTATAAGCAATATTATAGAGTCCACAAAATTCAGAGAGCATAGAGCAAGGAGTCTTGAAACTTCTTGTTTTAAATTTTTCTTTATTCAAAGTCAAATGCGCAAATGCATACACCAGCCCAGCCACAGCCAAAGCATTTCGTCCAACATGGACTTCATCAGGGCTGTAAAAACAATTAAATGAGTTTCTTTTAGTTTCCAATATATAAGCCAAGTTACCAAAACCTTAATTCAAAGACAAGATAGACATGGCAAAAAAGAAAGAAAGAGGATATTTCATCTCCTATTTTCCAAACATATATCATTCAAGTGTTCATCTTTCATGTATGACCCCCTGCCTATATACAATCTTACACCAAAGGTGTCTTATTCACCCAATATTAATAGGTCAAACAATATTCAATCTTTAACGAATTCATGAGGTGAAAAAATGCATCAAAGACATTGAATTATCTTCCTGATATATCTCTTGATCTTCATGATCCTATCAATTTACTTATGAATCGCATGGTAATATTAGGAATCAGCCTAAATCTCAAACGCTGAGAGGGGAGATGGGTGGTTAAAAGGAATAATCAATTATCTCAAATTGTCCAGAGTGGTGGGTAGTAATAGCTAATTGTCATTACTGATTTGAAATGGCTGCAAAGATTGTCCAAGATTTACCACTCTACCTTTCCTAAAGTGAAAAAAGCAATCTTCTTTCTTATTATGATTACAACACACGCTGGGAATCCCCACAGTGTCCACAAAGTTACCAAGGATAATTGCCTTATAGTCATATCTGCAAACAGAGGAAATCATATGATGTAAGGCCTATCACATATGTGATATATCAAGACCCAATCAGTTTAAATAGTAATGTATCACCATCATTTCCTAAGATAGCTATCACAGTTAAATTATTGACTGTTATAAAGAGCTAATTTCGGAGTTACCCTCGATCTGTCATCTAAGGCATCCCATATGGGGAAATGATACATCGCTTTATATTGCTTAGAATGTCCTTGTCCTAATAGATATATTGACAGCACCATCCATCCTGCTAAAAAGAGAATTCTCGAGCACATGCGAGCGATTACTAATAAAGATCAAAGCTATCCGGTCACCCAGCATATTGAACAGAAACATAATAGCAATCGAGACTTACTTTTGTATTGTTCAGATACAAAAGGATGAAAGAGGAGGTTTCAGGGTTAGAAAGCTACGCAGTCTGAAATCTAAATACATCATTAAATTATTAACCAAGACTCCACAGGGTATCAACAACGAAGAAGAGTCATGGGTCCACATAGGACAATAGGCATTCAAGAGGTATTCCAGTATTATGCACAGCTTCCACCTAGCATAGATGGTAGATTGGGGATTGTAGGGTCACCTTAGCCCTGCTCTACCTCTTTCTGCCTCCCTCCTTCTTCCCTTCTTTCTTTTTGTTCTCTATTCTCCATGCAGTCTGTTTGATGATTGATAGGTGTCAACTATCCACATGTAGTCTCCGCATGCCCCCTTGGCCCATTCAGGGCTTGATTGCATATTAGTGAGATTTTAAGAATGGGCGACGTCATGATTATACATCATGATGACAATACATATGGTTGACTTTATATTAAGTCACAACTTGGTGATTTTTAATATATAGAAGTATGGCGGTTCTTCACTCTCGTTGGAACCCTTTTGTCAAATGAGTACATGACTAATATTATAACGAAATTAGTTTCAAATAACTGCCCATATTAATTTCAGCACTTCCGTTTTAATGTAGTGATCACATGACATCACACATATTTTGCTGGTTATCATGAATTCATTATTGGCATTGTTGCTTTTTATGATGTTCTTTGCATATTGTATAGATTGGCGTCTATTAGGATGAATTATTATGCCACTGAGTACAGCTTAAGATGGCTGCCACTTTGCAGCAATAGATTGCAGCATACATTGAATATCATCGCTTTCCATGCAATTCTATGTGTGACGTATTCCTCCAATGTTTAAATGTTGTTTGCATTGTGAGTGAAACTGACATTGAAAAAGGTGTTGTGCCGAAAGCGTCTGTCAGTTCTTTGTGATTTAGCCTAATAAATCAACTTATTTACATTCCCCGATGAGCGCGCCCATTACTGTCTGTGTTACTGCGGTAGTTTGAAATTGCTGTTGTAAGCGATTCATCACCTCTGTGGGTTGCACCCGGGAATCGAGGTGCGGCGTATGGTGAACTTTGAAAAATAACATACATATATATATATATTACTGGCAAAAGCAACTTTAGACTTGCCTATAAATTTGGTGCTGTTTGACCCATCTGCATGAAATGTTCCAAAAAAAGTGTCAAGGTAGGTTCTGTGTGTCATGGAAAGTTTGGGGGTAATGTGTGCAGTGGGGACCGAGAAATAGGGGTGCGAAAAAAGAGTGCGTTTGTAATGTTAAAACCCATAGGAACCTTTAGCCACATCTACAGACCGAACCGCAGAACGGGATTTACACCAAATTTGGCAGGGAGGTAGATGTAGGTTTAAGGAAGTGCCTTTTGGATATTTGGTGTAAAACCGTTCAGTAGTTTTTGTGAAATGAAAGTTGAAAATTATAGCATCTCTGGTCGTGGATATTTTGCAAAGATTTTGCAATTAACCGTGACTGCACACGCCAACAGGACTGCTGTGATAGGCTGGAAGCAAGCTGAACAGAATTTGAGGCCACCATTTTATCTATCGGGAACGGTTCCCAGGGCAAAGATTTTCTGTGAAAGCAAACATAAGGGGTCAGGGTTGATGTTCTCTGACCCCATGTTTCAGAAATGGGGTGTTAGTGACACAAGTTATGTGTCTAAAATAGAGTTTTTTAATCACACGAGATATTCGCGACGACAACACAATCGCCAGTGCGGCCCCGCATGTACCGTCATGGGGATGTGGCGGGCGACTTCAGCACCGTGAATATTGGTGGAAATATAAAAAAATATATATCAGTGAATCATTAATACACACTGTTATAGAGATATAGAGATTCTGATAAATGTTTTTATAGAGTTATTTGGATAGTGATTTATGTAGCTTGAGGGTTAAAATGAATTATGTAGTTATCATTTTTGAATGTGATGATGGCTATTGATTTCCTGCTTTTGCTTTGCGTTTTTGCAACATATCTGTGGATATCGCAAGTACCGACATCATTGCGACCTCCGGAGTCACTGCAAAAGTGGAAAATAGGTTTTAGAGCTGTTTTTCATAGAAACTCGATAGAAAAACATGAGTTTGAACTGTACAATAATATACCCCTAGTGTGAAATATACTATAATATGTGTGCATATATGTGTTTTAGGCTTTATGGAAAAGGCGCGATCATCGTGGTTAACGGCGTCATCGCGACCTCCCGAATAATCACCAAAATGGAAATAGGTCTTAAAGGTGGATTTTAAAGAAACTTAGTACAAAAACATGAGTTTAAACATGCTTTTTAAAGAAGCATGCATATAGTAATATGTGTAGTGCAATGTTTAGTATGGATTTATTTAGTTAATATTTTTGGATGTGCTGGTGGCCATTGAATATCTGCTTTTGTTTTGCAATTTCGTGACGCATTCATGACCATCGTAACGTCATCGCGAAGATTCCCAAAAACGAAAAAAATAAATATCTTTATAAAGAAAATTAACAATATTTCGGGTACTAGAGTGGCTCTGACAAGAGCCTTTGTGTATATTGTGTGTATATGACAGCTACACATAAGACCTGATGCAGAGTTTCAGGTTACTTAGAAACACCCTGTTGCCTTCGTCTGTAAAGTGAAATCCATCATTTCTATAAATTCCATGCATGTCAAAAGGCAGATTGTTGTTATAGATACAGGCCATGCGATGGTGTCTGAGGAATGCAGAAACTGTTTTATTAACATGTTTCCTGGCTTTGTCAATCTGTGGACAGGATTGATTTGACCACTTGCATTTCTGTCTTTGGCATATATTAGAGTACACCAAGACAGTGTGAGGGAAAAGCGACATCAGTTCTGCAAAGGTATCTTTCATTAGGATTTCCAGCCCTACCCCAGTCAATGTGCCTAGGTTATTGCGATCACAGTGCACAATCATGAGGTGAGGAGCTTGGCAATCCACAATGGTTTTAGCCAAAGCCAGCAACTGATGAAACTTTAACCCTCTCTGGCCAAGCCAAGTAATCTAAACATTTTGCTAACTCAAGTCCCTGTCAATACCTCTCTTTTTTGCAGCCTTTTTAGCCCAATAGACATAGCTGTGGTCAACAATACACACTCTAAGCATTTTTAAAGTGAAGGAGCAATAGCAGTTAGGAGAAGGCTGGAGCTGAATGAAGTAGTTTTCCAAATGAAAAGCAGTTAAAATGGAGGTGTTTTCTTTTTTAAAAAAAATAAAAATGTCATTGGATGCTTTCAGTATGTAAGCGAATAAAATTAGGTAGTACGTTGGATGCCTTAGCAAGAAGTCCTATTATTGGCTGTTGTTTAAAAAAAGAAATGTAATACAGACATGGATACGCTTTTGAATCTGTGGAGTAAACCACACCTGCTGCACCTCATTTGGAAGTAGCATGGCCCTTCTAGAATGTGCTTTGAACTTGTGACTAAGAGTGTATTGGGGGGAAGGGTGTTAAAGAGATTGATTTTTTTTTTTTAATTATACATTTTGATTTTGAATTCAGGACTATGTAGTACACTGTTCTGCAGTATTTAAATTTTTAAAAACTAAAGGTAAATATATATTTGGGCTCCCATTTTTTTTGCGAATATATCACAAACATACATAGACAAGAATCTCTTTTTGAAAAAAAGGGAAAGGGTTAACATATATTAACCATTCACAAGTGGAGATAGAGTATTCTAAAATGAAAGACATGATTTCATTTGCTGGCTTTTGCATGATCACAGATTGGAAAGTTGAAGAGGTTGCCATTTTATGGTTGCTTTGTATAAGAGTGGTATACCATTCTTGTGCTTAGTTTTTACAAATCCTAACTGTGTCAAAACTATTTAAAAAGAGCTAAAACAACAATATAATCTACAAACTCAATTCACTGGTATGTACATAACTTTTTTGTTATTAAAAAAATGACATTAGAAATGAAGATGTATATGGGAGTTTGATAAGAAAGAGTATCACAGTGAAATGAAAAAGATATATGAGATTAACTGTACCTATCAGAGGGTATGTCTTTAAGATGTTAGAACCAAATGTTTTGGGAAGTAAGAGTAAAATAAATTTGTTCACCTTTATTCCATTGTGTAGTTTGTAGAAAAATACCAGTATAGTATTGATGAAAGTTACAAGGAGGAATGTATTTAAAACTAAGAATGTTTTAAATGCCTAAGCATCATGTGTAGAATAGATACATCTATGGTATTTGCATTCTGGGAGTTGTAGTACTTTTAGTCACATTATTAAACAGGAGTAGTGCAGTCACAAATAGGAGATAAGAAAATGTTCTGCAGCTGTATATGTATTATAAAGTAGTAATACTTGTTAGGTATGTATTAGGAAGTGTTTGTCCATGTGTTTTTTTTACTTATATGACCGGATTACATATTCTTAGATGGTGAGATATGTATTTTATTAATTAGTGATATGAATGGTGGGATTCTTGAGTTTATTTAAAGATGCAGAGAGCTATACATTTTTGAAAAGATGGCTTGAAAGTGTATATCTATTGTGAAATCACATATACGTTTACATGATCTATGTTCTTTAAGGCTAAGGAATATTTCATTTATATGGTTAAGTTGGTGTATTTCTTTAAACATACTCTGTTTAAAATTGAGGAGGGTTAATAGTGCAGAATGTCTGTTGAGAGTTCTTGTACTAGCTTCACTTGGTGTGCAACTTTTCTTTGTGAAATGCTGAATATATGTTTTAAACACAGAAGAAATATTTGAAAAATGATGTAGGTATGCCATTAAGAAAAGGTTTTGTGCTTTAAAAAAATGAGAATTCTTATTTTCATTTTTAGAAACTTACTGATGCATGTGCACGCTGAGTAACAGAGCACTGTATGCTCATAGAGAGGCATGTATCCAATTAAATATGAAGTGTGATATCTAGACTTTTCTGACACATAGCTCATTAGAAAAGGATGGATACACTAAAACAGATAGTTTGATGCTGACAGAAGAAGGTAAACATTGAGTCACAGATATAGTCACGACTGTTATGTATCTAAAAACAATGGATATATTTTAGAGTCACCCAGGCACTAATCATTGTCTGGTATATTTCTGATTGACTTTAATGGGAAGAAAGTAAGTGCTGATATGGACTGTGTAAGGTAGTACAATCGGATAAGAGGTCAATATGCTCCTCATTTAGGCCAGTATCCTGTGTTTGAAAAACCGAACATGTGTCCAAAGTGGAAAATATCAAAGCAGTCTATCAGAGCTGAACAGAAAGACGAACAAAAAAAAAACAAGGACCTAAGAAAAGAGAACTAAAGTACAATGAGGAAATGGAAGGGTATCACTTTGATAAGAAATCTGGAGTGAATATCAATGAATTATTTGGTTTAACTTTTAAATGGATCCATAACTGTGGAGATTGTGTCTAGCACTAAAATCAATTCGGAACGATTCCTCTACTTGGCATTACTAGATTGTAAAGCTGTTCCCTTTGAAAATATAAGTAAAAACCCCCATCAAGATATGACCTGTCCAAACTGCAGATCAGAACTTATGTCTTAGTCATGCTACAATGATCCAGAGTGGATGGTACTAAATTAGAAATTGAAATTACAAACTTTGTAGCTGAACAAATTTCCATTTCAAAAAGAACTTTCAAAACTATAGCAATCATATTTCATGAAGGAGTTGATATAACCTCTGGACACTACACAATATATTTAAGATGTCAAACAGGATGGACAGAGTGCAATGATATACAAATGACATTCAAATCAAGACTACCTAAAAAGTTACCAAACTCATATTTGCTATTTCTAGAACCAAAGTTCTAAGGACAATTTAGGATAACAAAATGTGGTATTGTGTTGACATGTATATGGATTATGTGTTTCTGAGGCATTATTCGGCCTATTAGGGGTATTGTCTACAGTAAGCTGTTAGAAATGAAAGACTCTTTTTAACTGAGGGAAAGGAATTTATAAATCATTACAGAACTACATTCTGTTACAACAGATAAAAACTAAATGGAGGTACTATAATACCAGCAGCCTTAAGTTAAATCTAAGAAGTGTGTTCACCACTAAACAAATGACCCCTTTTGTTTCTGCTACAGCAACTTCTACATAGTACTGTGTGTTATGTTTTTGGTACATGGACCAAGAATATTTAGACATCATTTGGCCTAACAGGGATGATGCTTGCAAAAAGATATCCAAAAATGAAGAGCGTTTCATAATTGTTGGACATTTTGTAACAGATATAAAAATATCAGAAACAGTTTTAACATATAGTTGCTTTCATTAAGGTAGTAACCTATCAGCAAACCCCTCCTAACAATCTTGTAGTGAGTGGAATGCACAGTATGACATATTTGTAATGATGTACTCTGCACATTTGCTTTTTCTTTACAATCCATTGATTGTTTTTTTTCCCCACTGTTTGATGATGATGCTTCATATAGAGCACTGTTGAAAGTGAAGAAGTGTGGAAGCTGAAAACAGTAAAAAACAAGTAAAACATTTTTTTATATGTTGTACTAAAGTTTTGGGAAAAAATATTGTATCTTGTTTTGGTTGTCTAATGTTCAAAATAAAATCCTAATAAATATTTCTCTGTTTATATTGTTTCACAGTGGATGCAGTTCAAGATATATTACATGTGCCAAATCAGTAATTTAGTGATGGATTCATCAAGTCACTACTCATATACTCAAACCATCTCCCAGGCACTGCACTTCCACTCATCCAATCATCCAGGCACTACCTAGGCAGTCGTCCAATCGCTTAGGTACTGCACTTGCATCCATCCAAACTCCCAGCCATTACTCAGGCACTCATCTAATCACCCAGAAAGTACCCATGCAGTCATGGCTTCACTCAGACACTACTGATGCAGTTACAAAATCACTTAGGTACTACACTTGCACTCTTTCATTCATCCAGGCACTGCACTTGCACTCATCCATTCACTCAAGAACTACTCTTGCAGTCATCCAGTCACCAAGGTGGTACCACAGAGTGATCCATTGACTCAGGTACTACCCATGCATTCATGCAATCACCCAGGCGCTACATTTGCACTCATCCATTCACTGAGGCACTGTACTTGCACTTATCCATTCACCCAGGTACTTCACTTGCACACATCCAATTATCGAGGCATTGGACTTGCACTCATCCATTAAGTGCACTACACATGCAGTCATGCAATCACTCAGGCACTGCACTTGCACTCATCCATTCATCCAGGCACTTCACTTGCACTTACCCATTCACTCAGAGACTGCACTTGCACTCATCCAATCATCTAGGCAGTTTACTTGTACTAATGCACTTATCCAGGTACTGCACTTGCAGTCAAACAATCACTCAGGCATTACCCATGCAGTTATGCAATCACCCAAGCACTGCACTTTCACTCATCCATTCACCTAGGCACTACACTTGCACTCATCCATTCACCCAAGCACTACACTTGCAATTATCCATTCACCCAGGCAGTGCATTTGCACTCATCCAATGGCCTAGAAACTGCACTTGTACTCATCCATTCACCCAGGCACTACACTAGCACTCATCCATTCACCCAGGCACTGCACGTTTACTTATCTATTCATTCAGTCACTGCACTTGCACTCATACAATCAGTCAGGCATTACCCAGGCAGTCATGGAGTCACCCAGGCACTGCACTTGCACTCATCCATTCACCCAGACAATACACTTGCGCTCATCTAATCACCCAGGCACTACACTTGCACATATCCATTCACCCAGGCACTATACTTGTACTCATCCAATCACCCAGGCAGTGCAATTATACTCATGCAATCCTCCACACATTGCACTTGCACAGTCAGGCATTATCCATGCAGTTATGCAATCACACAGGCAGTGCACTTGCACTTATGCAATCACCCAGGCACTACACTTGCACTCATTTATTCACCCAGGAACTGCATTTGCACTCATCCAATGATCTAGGCATGGCACTTGTACTCATCCATTAACCCAAGCACTACACTAGCACACATCCATTCACCCAGGCACTGCACTTGTACTTATCCATTCATTCAGTCACTGCACATGGACTTATCCATTCATCCAGGCACTGCACTCACACTCATGCAATCATACAGCATTGCAGTCATACATTTAGTCAGGCATTGCCCATGCAGTCATGCAATCACCCGGGCAGTGCACTTGCAGTTATCATTCACCCAGGCACTAGACTTGCATTTATCAATTCACCCAACCTCTGCACTTGCACTCATCCAATCACCCAGGCACTGCACTTGCAGTCATATAATCACCTAGGCATATGCATGCACTCATCCATTCACTTGGGCACTACCCATGTAGTTATGCAACTACCCAGGCACTGTACTTGCACTCATCTATTCACCCAGGCATTACACTTATTCATTCACCCAAGCATTACACTTGCATTTATCCATTTTCTCAGGCACTGCACTTGCACTCATCCAATTATCCAGGCAGTGCACTTGTGTTCATGCAATCATCTGTTCACTGCACTTTCACTCATACAATCACTCAGGCATTCCTCATTCAGTCATGCAATCATCCAGGCACTGCACTTCCACTCATCCATTCACCCAGGCATCACACTTGCACTTATCCATTCACCCAAGTACTACACTTGCACGTATCCATTCACCCAGGCACTGCACTTCAACTTATCCAATCATCCAGGCAGTGCACTTGTACTGATGCAATTATCTAGGCATTGCACTTGCACTCATACACTCACTCAGGCATTACCCATGCAGTCATGCAATCATCCAGGCACTGCACTTGCACTCATACAGTCACCCATGCACTACCCATGCACTCATACATTCACTCAGGCACTACCCATGCAGTCATGCAATTGCCCAGGCACTGCACTTGCCCTCATCCAATCACTCAGGCACTACACTTGCACTCATTCATTCATCCAGGCACTACAGTTGCCCTTCTCCATTCACCCAGGCACTGTACTTGCACTCATCCAATCATCCAGGCAGTGCACTTGTACTAATGCTCTTATGCAGGCACTGCACTTGCAGTCATACAATCACTCAGGCATTTCCCATGCAGTTAGGCAATCATCCAAGCACTTCACTTGCACTCATCCATTCACCCAGGCACCTCACTTGCACTCATACAATCATCCAGGCAGTGCACATGTACTAATGCATGTATCCAGGCACTGCACTTGCACTCATACAATCAGTCAGGCATTACCCAGGCAGTCACTATACTTGCAATTATCCATTCATCCAGGCACTGCACTTGCACTCATAGAATCAGTCAGATATTATCGATGCAGTTATGCAATCACCCAGGCACTGCACTTGCACTCATTCATTCACCCAGGCAGTACATGTGCACTTATTTATTCACCCAGGCACTGCACTTGTACTTATTCAGTCACTGCACTTAGACTTATCCAACCATCTAGGCACTGCACTCACACTCATGCAATCATACAGGCAGTGTACTTGCAGTCATACAATCAGTCATCAGTGATGTAATCAGTGATGTCACTGACTATGTCATGAGTTATATGTAAATATGTGGGTCATAAGCAGTGCATTGCAGGAGCGTAATTTATAGTTAGCTCAGCCAACTATAACTGCTAAATTTCTCTGGTTTTGTGCAAGTGAAATGTCAGCCTAATTATAACGTCCCTGTAAACTTGGGTTTTTTCATTTAATTTATAAGGTTTTTTCGGGTCCCGGGAACCACCACATTCCTGGGCCAACATAAAATAAATACATGGGGGGGGCGGTATGCATGCCCTGAGTCCTGTTGACCATCACCTCTCCAATGCTACATTAAATAAGTATAAGGGGGGTTCATATGGTTCCCTCCAGGCCCTAGGGACTACTATTACTGGGGCCAAATAATTATTTTTAATTGGGAGGTGGCTACATGGCCACCCTCCCCAGGCTGCTTTTTGCCCCGTGGAACACATCCTCTGGGGCCCAACCTATATATTGTTTTTATTTTAATAGGAGAGTGGGGCCGCGTAGCCCCCTTCCCCGGCCGCTTTTCACCCCAGATAACCCATCTCCCGGGGCCCAACCTATAAATTTTCCTTTTTTAATTAAAGTAAGTGGGTGTGTGGTCCCCTTCCTAGGCAAATTTTGGCCCTGGGGACCCCGCCCCCCAGGGCCCATCTATGATTTTTTGGTGCCCTGGAGCCTACCCAGGGCACCCAGTGTGCAATTATTCTGCGGGGAAAGCCTCTAGCCCCCGCGTTCCCACCGACTCGCTAATCTGCCATTTGGGACTCGCGGGTCAATTCAATGTAAATGGGAAACCATTCATTGTATTGGCTAATAGAAAGCCACACCTTATTTTAATGAGGACCACTCCCAAAACAGTTATTCTTTCTCTAACTCTGTTTAAGGGAACATCTTCTTGTGCGTCTTTGTGCAACAAAGATTCCAACTATGGTAGAAATTACTCCTCCAGCTCCAGCTATCACAACCAGACATCATTGTGGAGGAAGACGAGAATGTACCATCAACCTCGAGAAAGGAATCTCATGTCTGGCAATGTTTTAAAATTTCAACAGGAAAAACAAAAGCATCTTCACGGTTTTTGAACTGCAAGTTATGTGAGAAGCGGCTGTCCCATGGCACATCGAAATAATACAGCTTTGGCACTGAGTCTATGTGGAAGCATTTGCGTACTGTGTTTGAGAAAACATGCTGGCGGATACTTAGAGAGAGAGATGCTGCTCCTGGAATGTTTGCTTCTTCACAAATTACTATCTCATCTGCATGTGAAGAACTGGGTGGCATGGTTACACTCTGCACAACATGCCATAACCTAATTGTATAAAAAGTTAAGGATGTGACTGAGTTTTTGCTTTGACGAAGAAATACTGCTGTTAGTCCATTTATTTTCTTTATGTTTTCAAAATGCAAAGTTGTTGCATTTAGTTTTTCAGAACTTTTTTAAAGTTTTAGAAGCCAAAAAAAAAAAAACTTAAAAAAGGTTCTTTTTAGAACCATCATAGATTCAATTAAAGAGTTGTGTTTGTGTTTTTATTACTTTTATGTAGATTATTGTGTATGTACACACATGTGCTTAGGAGTGTTACTATATTTATTACTAATTTAAAATTGTATTATTGTATGTATAAATGAGTTAATATATGTGTGTAAGTGAATGGATAATAATGTAGGTAAGTGGGTAGATTAGTAAGTCTGTATATACATAAGTGTGTGCCTGGCTGTCTGATAGTATGGATATACATGTGTGTGTATAGGTGTGTTAGCTTATCCATTAGTGGCTGCCTGGCTGTCACCTTTTTATGTCTTAGCACCCTGCCCTATGGTCTAGGTGTAGCCTACTTCAGTGGTGAGTTATATGTGGAAGAAGAGCTCTTTATCCCATGCCTAGGAGTTTTAAATGTAATTATTGTCATAGCAGTAATACTTCATGCACAGACTCAAGTGTAGTAGGCCCAAGACATGATGGAAGGACTACTTCTGTGCATGTTAGACTTCAAAGTGTCACTTCTTTAGCAGACACCTGAATGAGTGACTCATTCCCTATGTTGGGCCGTGATTGCATATGTATCAAACTTTGATGATAAATGAGTGACTCTCTTTGTGACATCTATAGTTCTGTAAATGTACTTGTAAGGGGCTGGATGGCTTTGTTCCTGGGTCTCTTAGTGAATATTTAGTTATGTCAGTATGTGTGCAACTTCCTTCATTAGTGCTATGTACATATTACTTTTGCCTGTCTGTATGAGTAAATCTTTAGCTGCTTTTCTTACAGTCTGACTGGATGTTTCACTGCCTGTGTGCTTTTCTACTTATGTATGTTAGACTGAAGTCTGGGTCAGAGGGTAGGTATGTAATTGCGCAAATGGATCTATAGGAGTGCATATAGCTCAATCAACCTTCAGAATGCATGTTTTTTCTTTTAACCCCTTAGCACCCTGCTGTGATTGCATATGTATGTAAGCTTGTTGATAAATGAGTGCCTCATTCTGATATCTATGGTTCTTTAAATGTGTCTGTAAGGCCCTGCTTGGATTCCTTGCTGGGTGTGTTAGCGAGTGTTGGGTTATTTATGTGGGCGTCCAACTGCCTTGATTAGTACTACATATATATCAGTTGTGCCTGTCTGTGTGAGTGAATTTTTTGGTGCTTTTTTTACAGTCTGACTGGATGTCTTAGGGCGTCTATGCTTTTCTACTTATGTATATCAGATTGAAGTCTGGGTGGAAGGGTGGATGTATAACTGCACACATGGGTCTGTAGAAATGCATATAGCTCACTCAATCTTCAGAATACAGGTGTTACATTTTAACCTCTTAGCACCGTGTCCTATGCCCTAGCTGTAGCCCAGCTCAGTGGTTAGTTATATGTGGTAGAAGACCACTTTATGCCTTGTCTAGGAGTTTTAAATGTGAAGGTTGGTCGAACAGTAAAACTGCATGCACAGGCTGAAGTATAGTAAGCCCAAGACATGATGGAAAGATTATTTGTTTGTATGTTAGACTTGAAAGTGTCAGTTCTTTAGCAAACATCTGAATGACTCCCTTAGTCCCTATCTTCAAATGTGATTGCATGTGTATGTAAGTTTGTTGGTAAATGACTGCCTGTTTGAGACATAGAGGGTTCTTTACATTTGTGTATAAAGGACTGCATGAATTCCTTCCTGGGTGTCTTAGAGAGTATAGGGTTATTTAAGTGTGTGTGCAACTGCCTTCATTAGTGCTAAATACTTATCAGTCGTTCCTGTCTGTGAGTAAATTTTTTAGGTGCTTTTCTCACAGTCTGACTGAATGTTTCAGTGCCTGTATTCTATTCTACTTACGTATGTCAGATTGAAGTCTGGGTGGAACGGTGGATATATAATTGTGCACATGGGTCTGTAGGGGTGCATATAGTTCAGTCAACCTTCAGACTACATGAGTTATCTTCTAATCTCTTAGCACCCTGCCTTCTGGCCTAGCTGTAGCCTACCTGAGTCAGCTATATGTGGTAGAGAAGCAGTTTATGCATTGTCTACCTGTTTTAAATATGAAGGTTGGTCTAGGACTAAAACTGCATGCCTGGGCTCAACTGTAGTAGGCCCAAGACACAATAAAAGGACCAATTCTCTGCATCTTAGAGTTGAAAGTATCAGTTCTTCAGCAGACATCTGACTGAATGTTTTATTCCCTATGTTGGACTATGATTGCATGTGTATGTAAGTTTGTGGGTAAATGAGTGCCTCTCTTTGAGACATCTATGGTTCTCTAAATGTGTCTGTCAGGGGCTGGATGGATTCCTTCCTGAGTGTGTTAGTGAGTACTGGGATACTTATTTAACTGTGCTTGCAACTGGCTTCATTAATGCTGCATATATATCTGTTGTGCCTGTGTGTGTGAGTGAATCTTTAGGTCCTTTTCTTACAGTCTGACTGGGTGTTTCAGTGTCTCTAAGCTTTTCAACTTATATATGTCAGATTGAAGTCTGGGTGGGAGAGTGGATGTATAATTGTGCACTTGGATCTCTAGGAGTGGATATACCTAACTCAATCTTCATAGTAATTGTTACCTTTTAATGTCATAGAACCCTGTGTATAAGTGTATGTAGCTTAGTAAAACTTGTGGAGGGCATCGACAGTTCAGAGGTTTCCTATATTACTTTAAACCTGGTATTAAATCTACTATAATCATGATGTATCAACTATTTTCACAGTATACTATAGATGAAACCCCGCTATTAGCTGTAAAATGGAGCAGACTGCTCTCATCAGAGGTTTTAGCCTGAGAGATTCAGATGGCTTCAGATTTACTGGATCGCCCGGTACACTCCATTAATCTTAAATTGCAGCAGTGGCGTATACTGGGCTATTTATATTATACGCCAGATGTAATACTAATGTGGGGAGTGTCCCCATCTATAGACAGGACGGATAAAACAAGATGTCCTAAATGTAGGCTCCTGGCTGCAGATGCCCTTCACATGTTTGTGTCTTGCCCCTGCTTACAAAAATTCTGGGAAATGGTGACTAATGGTATGTCGCTTAGCTTTGGCTTTCTGGTACAACTATCGGCTAAAGAGAAAATGATGGGTGTTAAAAATGAATTAGACGGAGGCTTGCAGAAACTAGCTATGGTTATGCTGGTAGCTGCCCAGCTCTGCAGAGCCCAAGCTTGGGTCTCAGAGGAAGCTCCTAAAGATGCAGAATGGGGCTACCTTCTCAAGGAAATTTATGAATTAGAATTTGCCTTGGCTAAAGTAAGAGGCTCCCTTTCATTGTTAAAGTTTGATAGGATCTGGAAGAATTTTAGATGGGATGTTATTAATGCTGTTAGTGATTATTTGGATGATCAAATGGCATAAAATTATTAGGCAAGCAAGCTTCTGTTAGTCATTGTAATCTGTTCGGCCACTTATTGACGAATCTGTGTGCTAGAATCGGATCTATGTTGCAAATTAATTGGTTCTATTCTCCCCGTGTGTATGTATTTGCTTATTGCTCTATTTGGTACGGATTGTATCTGCTTATTTGTTTATTGATTTTGTACTATGACCTAAAAAAATTCTAATAAAAATATATAAAAAAAGATATTATTTGTACTCCTTTTTCATACTTATGAACATACTAGTAACTATCTTTCACCTTCTACACAATGATCCCTGTAGCACAACGTTTGCAAATAAACTGTATTTTACTACACATACCTGGTAAATGTATTTGTTGATCTGTATATTTCTCTCCCGGTATCAGTTTTTTTGTATTTTATCAAAATGAGCAGAAACCAAGCACAAGAATGAAACACCACTCTAGTACAAGCGAACCATTAATGGCAACCTATTAAAGCTTCCTTTGAAGGTTACTCAATCAGAAAGCGAATCACAATCGCTCTTTAATATTTAACTTATACTACACATCTTCTGACTGGTTATTCTACCTCACACACTTCTGCAAAAATATCCCAATTTCATATTCGGTTTTTCCAGATCCACAGATCCAACCATGAGGCTCAGCGGGGACCCCGTGGAACTGACGAGTGGATCCGCAAATCCATGCAAGACTACAGGATTGTTTTTTGGTATTTATTGATAAAGAATCCCAAACATACTGTTCTAACTATCAATTAAAAATCACTTGACACCTAACAATACTTTTAATACATTTTCCACTGCAACTACAAAATCACAGTCTAGTGGTTCTTTCCCATTCCCCTCATGCTCCTTTAGCTCTGCTACCATGGTAACATAACTTGCAACATTTTCTAAGACCAGTAGGATGCAAGTTTATAACACTTTTTGCAAGGACCATGCTCAGTTGTTAAGCAAATGCAGCATGAATGGTGTGATTTTCCAAATGATAACAAATTGCAAATAGCAACAGTTTCTCTGTTTTCTCAAAACCCAATCCAACATCAATTTACTTTTCTAACAAAACCTCTACCTAGCTTCATATACCAACATATTTAGTACAAACAATAAAATGAGTTCTTTCAAATTGTTCATACTACCCTCCATTTTCAACTGTATTTAATTTCAAAACAGCCTCACTCAGCTTCAGCCTTCTCCTCTGTGCTTCTGCTCCATCCTTCTAAATGTCAGTCATAGCGTTGTGTTCTGGTCTAGGATGTATGCTAAAAACGGTGGCATTGACAGAGACCTCAATTTGCCTAATGTGGATATTAGTTGGTTTGGCCAAAGATGGTTAAAGTGGCAGCATTTGCTTCCATTGGTTGAAAGCATTATGGATAACCAGCACCCAGACCTCATGATTGTGCAGTGTGGTGGCAATGACCTAGCAGACTGACTGGGGTGGGACTGAAAATCCTAATGAAGGATACTTTAGACAATTAATGCAACATTTTCCTGATACTGCCTTGATGTTCTCTAACACATGCCAGAGGCAAAAATGGAACTGGTCATCTCACTTTTGTCCTCAAATAGACAAAACCAGGAAACATGTTAATAAAACAATTTCTTCATTCCTCAGAGACCATAATGTGGGATCCATCTACAATATTAACATCTGCTTCAACATGGATGGAATATATAGAAGAGATGGTGTTCACTTTAGGGACGAAGGCAACATAATGTTTCTAAACAACTTGAAACTGTGCATCCGCATGTATATGTACTCATCATGTACACACAATTAACATAACAGCTCTTCTTTCTTTTTTTTTTAATTTGGATCCGCGAGGCCCTCGTGGATCCGCAAAGCAAAAGCACACATCCAATGCAAAGCAACCCATTTAATATTTGTAGGAGAGGGTTGTCACTCAGTATCACAGTGGAAATAAAAATATTTACATTGGTTTATGTTTCAGTAGGTGTTTAAATATATATATATATATATACACACACATATATATATATATATATATATATATATATATATATATATATATATATATATATATATATATATATATATATATATATATATATATATATATATATATATATATATATATATTGTTTATGTTTCTCAAGATCTGTGGACCCACTCATGAATTCACACAGGCGGCCATGCAGAGCCCCGTGAGTGGATCCGCGGATCTCAGTAAATTAAAAAAAAATAATAATATACATCACAACTTAAGAATGTAATCTTTAAGTACAGTAATACATCTTCCATGGGGACAAGGAATTTATACCCTGCACCTTCATAGACATCTCAGCCGGAATTTCAGCCCTGGGGATCATATTTCAAGAAAACAAAATGGCAGCCGCAACTTTACTTTCAGGTTGCGGCCAGCCAATCATAATGTTTCTTTGACGCGCTGATCCGCGAATCCACTACAAAGATCCACGTCCCCAAATATCTATATTATTTGCCCTTTAATATCTCAAAAACTACTGAATGGATTTAAACCAAATCACAAAAAGCAAGCTTTCTGGACCAACATCTACCTTTCTACCAAACTTGGTGTAATTCCGTTCAGCAGTTCGGGCTGTAGTCGTGTTCAAAATCCATATGGGAAAATGCATGGGGAAAACATTTTTTCTCAGTCCCCGCTTGATGGATCACCCCGAAGCTTTTAACACAGCAGCTGAATCAACTAATGTATAGGTTTTGAAAAGTTCCTGAAGATTATTCGAATGGGGCCAAATTAATTGGCAAAGCAAAAAATGCTCTTTCTATGGAAACTAGGTCCTAACTATAACTACCTTCTGGCAACTGCCAGTAGATATTATATATATATATATGTATGTATGTATATATGTGTATATATATATATATATATATATATATATATATTCACTGAAAAAACCATAGGTTTTAGGGACAGTTACAGTTAGTTGGACATTGCACTCGTACAAAACCCGTGAAATTCCCCCGTTATAGTTAGTTCAGCTAACTATAACTCGCGCCCCGCAATGCACTGCTGATGACGTCACATATTACATCACTCATGACATGGTCAGTGACATCACTGATGACATCACTGATGACATCTCAAATGACATCACTGATGACATCATCCAGTGACTGTGTGTTTCTGTAAAGTTTAAATATTTTTAATATATATAGGAAAAGACGTATTGAAGAATGAGTGGGTGTGTAAGTGTCTGTATGGATGATTTAGTAGGTGCGTGACTGACTCTATAAGTGAGTGATTTAACGTATCTTACTGAATGCATGGGTTAGTGACTAATCTGGGTGAATGTCTGTATCCGTCTGTCTGTTGCTGTGTAAGTGGCTGCATGTGTTTGTGAATAGCTAAATGAGTGTCTATATGAGTTATTGAATGCTTGTCTGAGTATCTGTATGGGTGCCTGAGTGTTTGTGTGGGAGGGGTGTGTGCAACTCTGTGCATAGATGTGTGAGTGGGTAATTCACTGGGTGGATGGTTTCAAGAGTGCATCTGTGATAGACTGTATGGGTGGGTAAGTGTGTGTAAGAGTGTGTTAGTGAGTGAATGTATGTCCCAGTGGTACATGTGTGAGTAACTACATATGTGAAAGGCAGTATATATGTGTGTTGGAGTATATAAATAGCTATAAGCAAGAGTGAGTGATTGTGATAGTGGCTGTATGGATGAGTGTGTGCTTGTATCAGTGATTGTATAAGAGCGTAACAATGTGCTACTATTTGTATGAGTAAGTGAGCTGGTGTGTGTATAACTGTATAGGTGAGTAAATGGCAGTGTGTTTAATTATTTGCATGACTGACTAGGTGTCTGAGTATCTCTATGGATGAGTGGCGTTGTTTGAGTGTCTATATAGGAGTAAGAGTGCATATGATAGTCCTGTACTGAGTGACCGTAAGTATGAGTTACTGTACGGGTGAGTGAGTGGATGTGTGTGTGTAGACCTAAGAATCAGTGAGTGGGTATGTAGTTATTGGTGTTGGAGTGTCTATGGTTTTGCGAATGGCAGTCTGTAATTTAGAGTGGGTGTATCAAAGATTATATTAGGGTGTGAGGAGGTGCATCAGATTATCACGTGGATGATGTCATCAGTGATGTCATTTGAGATGTCATCAGTGATGTCATCAGTGATGTCACTGACCATGTCATGAGTGATGTAATATGTGACGTCATCAGCAGTGCATTGCGGGCGCGAGTTATAGTTAGCTGAACTAACTATAACGGGGGAATTTCACGGGTTTTGTACGAGTGCAATGTCCAACTAACTATAACTGTCCCTAAAACCTATGGTTTTTTCAGTGAATTTCAAAGGTTTTTTAAATGCTAATTTGTAACTATAACGTGTCTGAAACCTATGGTTTTTTCAGTGAATTTCAAAGGTTTTTTAAATGCTAATTTGTAACTATAACGTGTCTGAAACCTATGGTTTTTTCAGTAAATTTCAAAGGTTTTTAAATGACAATTTTTAAATGTATTAATTGTTATATTAATTTTTTTCATACTGATTTACTACATTTTTAGAAACAATTTTTTTTACATATTTTATTTTTAAATTACATTGTAATTACATTATACATTACATTACAAAAAATACTTTCTCAGAATGAATTACTTTAGTTTAAATACTTTGCACATAGGCAATAGACTTTTAAGTACAGTAGTTACAGTTGTTGCAATGGGCAACACATTTTCAAACACAATGCAACATTCAGCTCAATGTGAATTTCTAGTTAAATGCAATTAGTTACTTTATGGATTACTTTTTCTAACCACAGGACTGGATCCTAGATTCAGTCCTGGTACATCTCCTGTAAACAGTTGAGTAAAAGCGTTTTGGTTACAGTCGTGATTTTTAAGGAATATTATTGTATTTTAAAAGTTGACACTTAGAAACTTTTTCTCATAGAATCACCAATGTTATCCTATGGAAGGAAATTCACTTAGCAGGTAAAAACTGTTATCGTTACTTTTTCTTACTCAGTGTTGGATCCTGGATCCAGCACTGGTGCATCTCCTGTAAACAGTTGAAAGAATGCGTTTAAGTCATACAGGTGATTTTTAAGGAATATTTGTAGTTTGTAAAAATCAACACTTTGAAACTTTTTTGCTGAAAACCAGACAATGGATTCCTATGGAAGAAAATATAAGTTACTGGTAAGTACGGTTAAAATTACTTTTCAGGGTCAGTGCTGGGCTAAAAGATGCAGCACTGGGTTCTCTCCTGATAACAGGTGAGTAAATTGGTATTCGTACTTTGGTTGATTTTAGAGGAATATTATAAAGTTCAAAAACTCCACACTTAGAAGAATTTCCAAGTGAAACCAGTCAATGTTAGCCTATGAAGGTAATTCAAGTTACCGGTAAGTACGGTTAAAATTACTTTTCAGGACCAGTACTGGGCTGAAAGATGCAGCACTGAGGTCTCTCCTGATAACAGGTGAGTAAATCAGAATTCGGATTTCGGCTGATTTTAGAGGAATATTTGTAAGTTCCAAAACTCCACACTTAGAAGAATTTCCAAGTGAAACCAGTCAATGTTAGCCTATGGAAGGAAATTCAAGTTACTGGTAAGTACGGTTAAAATTACTTTTCAGGACCAGTACTGGGCTGAAAGATACAGCACTGAGGTCTCTCCTTATAACAGGTGAGTAAATCTGAATTCGTATTTCGGCTGATTTTAGAGGAATATTTCTATGTTTCAAAAATCAACACTTAGAAACTTTTTCAGCAAAAAGCAGGCAATGATATCCTATGGAAGGAAATTCAAGTTACTGGTAAGTACGGTTAAAATTACTTTTGAGGATCAGTACTGGGCTGAAAGATGCAGCACTGAGGTCTCTCCTGATAACAGGTGAGTAAATCGGAATTCGTATTTCGGCTGATTTTAGAGGAATATTTTAAAGTTCCAAAACTCCACACAGAAGAATTTCCAAGTGAAACCAGTCAATGTTAGCCTATGAAGGAAATTCAAGTTACCGGTAAGTACGGTTAAAATTACTTTTCAGGACCAGTACTGGGCTGAAAGATGCAGCACTGAGGTCTCTCCTGATAACAGGTGAGTAAATCGGAATTCGTATTTCGGATGATTTTAGAAGAATATTTGCACAATGGTGAAGGGAGGGGCGGGGCCTGAGGTGACATCTGTGCAAACGCGCCCCGTGGTGCGTTTTAAGTTGGGGGATTAAGTCCCCTTGAATCCTGAGGGTCCCTAGGGGCCAACTAGCCCACCAGGAACCTCCAATATGCGCCAGGGGGCTGCGTTGCAGAGACGTGTAGAGAGCACACACCCCTTTTTACACTTCTCTGCAACGCAGCTCTGTGGCGCTTTCTGGATGTACCTGTTTGGCTAGTTGGCCACCAGGGACCCTCAGGATTGAAGGGGATTTAATTCCCCATCTTAAAACGCGCCATGGGGCCTGTTTGCACACATGTCACCTGAAGCCCCGCCCTCCCTTCACCACTGTGCAAACGCGCCCCGTGGCGCGTTTTAAGTTGGGGGATTAAGTCCCCTTGAATCCTGAGGGTCCCCGGAGTCCAACTAGCCCACCATATACCTCCAAAAGCGCCACAGAGCTGCGTTGCAGAGAGGTGTAAAAGGGGTGTGGCCTCTCTACACGTCTCTGCAACGCAGCCCCCTGGCATATATTGGAGGTTCCTGGTGAGCTAGTTGGCCCCCAGGGACCCCCAGTATTCAAGGGGAATTGTTCTCCTCTGCAAACGCGCCAGGGGCGCGTTTGCAGAGTGGTGAAGGAAGGGGGCGGGGCCTGCGGGCCCGATCGTTTTCAATATTTTTTTGTCCCTGAAGGGGGGCTGTGTGGCCCCCTTCCTTTTTCCTGTTTTTGGGCCCTGGGGACCCCATCCCCCAGGGCCTTACCCCCTTTTTAAATTTAATTTTATTAAAAAAACGGGAAGGGGGCCGCGTGGCCCCCCTTCCCTGGGCTCTGTATTGGCCCCGGGGACCCCATCCCCCGGGGCATGGCCTTTTTTTATTTTCTTGGGAGGGGGCTGCATGGCCCCCTCCTCAGGCCATTTAAGGCCCCGGGGACCCCATCCCCGGGGCCGGCCTTTCCATTTTTTTTTTTTTTCTTTTGGGGAGGGGGGCCGCGTGGCCCCCTCCTGGGCCACTACTTGCCCCGGGGACCCCATCCCCCGGGGCTGGCCCTCTCCGTTGGGGACTGTGGGGGTCCCCAATCCCCCACAGTCCCGCCGGCTCCCCACGTCCCTTGGGAGCCGGCATTGCTGTTCCACATGGGGAGCAGCTGACATGCTGCTCCCCATGTGGAAAGCAACTGCTTTGGATATTGGAAGAGAGAGCAGGTTTCCTGCTCTCTCTTCCAATATCCAAGCAAGCTTGTAATGACAGGACGGGAGCCGCGAGGCTCCCGTCCTGTCATTGCAAACAGCAGTGTCCCGGGGGTAGGCACCCCGGGACACTGCAGGAGCCGGCCCTGGGGGTGGCGGTCCCCAGGGCCATCAAGGGCTCCAGGAGGGGGCCGCGCGGCCCCCCTCCCTACATCAGCACAGCCCCGGGGAGTCCAAAACGGACCCCCATTTTAATTTGTTAGTGCCCCGGGGAGGTGGCGGTCCCCGGGGCATGTGGGGGGGCTGGAGCCCCCCCACACAGGTTGTTTAATTTTTTTTAAAAAGCCCCGGGGAGGTGGTGGTCCTCGGGCTGCGGGAGGGCTCAGAGCCCTCCCGCACCATTTTTAAAAAAGCCCCGGGGGTGGCAGTCCTCGGGCTTGGGGGCCCTTTGAGGCCCCCACACATAAAATTAAACCCCCACCATGCCCCCGGGACTTGGGCCACCCGGGGCAAAATACAATCGAAGCGCGGAGACCGCGCTCGATTTTATTTCCTCGGCAGGATTCGCGCACCCTGAGCGCATCCTGCCGATTTTTTTAAAATTATTTCTTTATTTTTGCCCAGGGGTCCTTGTGGGACCCCTGAGCAAACCTAGGGGGTCAGGGTGTTTCTACCCTGCTCCCTTTGTGCGCTTTGCGCACTTGTTTCTGTCCCTCGGTTCTACCGAGGGTCAAAATGGCTGCCAACATTTCCTGAATCGGAATGTTGACAGCCAGCTGACAGCCAATTAACATGCAGCTCGTGATCGGGACGGTGCGCGCAGGGTGCGCTGAGGGTACGCGGACCCTACTCGGCCATAGATATCACTAACTTTTTACTTTTCATTTTCTCAGCAACTACTGAACGGATTTACACCATTTAACAAAAGGGTTCTTTCTGAACCAAGAACTACCTCTTTGCCAAATTTGGTGTAATTCCGTTCAGCAGTTCGGGCTGTAGCCGTGTCTAAAGTTTCCTATGGAAAAGTGCATGGGGAAAACACGTTTTGGGACCCCCTTTTTCTCGGCCCTCGCTTGACGAATCCCCCGAGACTTTCAGGGTAGGAGCGGACCGGAGCGGGCCACAAAGTTTGAAAATTTCGCGAAGATACGTCAACCGGCAAGAGAGTTATTTCAAATAGAATGTCGCGGATTTCCTATGGATAATAGGTTGTAACTATAACTATCTACTGGCGACCGCCAGTAGATAATATATATATATATATGTATATATATATATATATATACATATATATATATATATATATATATATATATATATATATATACACGAGCCACAAATCCTCAGGAAAGGTGGGACCCAGGAGCGGCACCAGTTCACATCAGGGCATGAGGAGCCATGAACACATACAAATCCACAAACTGTATGCTGGAAAATTTCAAAATCGTACACTCGCCTCTAAGAAAGAAGTCATCCAAATTTCTCAATATGCGAGGTTTATTTCCGTAATAGCCGATTAACCTGACGCGTTTCGGCGTGAAACACACCTTGATCACGCGTTGGGTTAATCAGCTATTATGGCAATAAACCTCACATATTGAGAAATTTGGATGGCTTCTTTCTTGGAGGCGAGTGTGCATTTGCGGTCACCAGTAGATGGTTATAGTTAGGAACATGTTTCCATAAAAAAGTGTATATCTTTGGCATTGTTTGATAAAGTCTTCATGAAATTTTCCCCCAAAAATATCATAGTGAGTCTTGTTGTGCATGGAAAGTTTCAGGGTGATCCCTGAGGGAGCCCGGTACGGCAAAACAGCATTTTATTTTAAATGTTGCAGCGAAAATTGCAATGGATTAATGAATTTGTGACAAAACTTTAAAAAAAACAAGCACAGTCTCCTGCGCTTGTTTAAACATGGGCCCCTGGGTGGGTCAGATCCCGAGTGCCTGCCTGCACCTCCAGATGATAACCTGACTACTTATTAGGTGTACAATTCTTAAAAGAAGGCTCAATTAAGAGCCTGCTAATTCTCGCAAGTCAATTTGAAGCCGCTTCTGAAACAGAGCCCAAGGGGGCAGGGCCATCACCTCAGTGCTAAAAGTGCCTCTGCTATCCCACCGTGCGGGACAACACACTATCAGGACTTTGGGTCACTAGCCTCTTTTGACCTCACCAGTGCCTGAGGACCCCGTTTCCCTCCAGAATACGTGCCAGGAGGCGCGACTGTGGAATGGAGCCCAAGGGAGCGGGGCCATCACCCCTGCGATAAAGGCACCTCTGCTATCCCACGGTGCATGACAATACATTACCTGGACTTGGGGTCACTAGCCCCTTTTGACCTCACCTGTGCCTGCCGACCTCATTTCCCACCAGGATACCTGCCAGAAGGCACGGCTTCAGAATGGAGCCCAAGGGGTTGGGGCCATCACCTCAGTGCTAAAAGCGCCTCTGCTATCCAGCAGGACAATACACTACCTGAACATGGTGTCACTAGCCCCTTTTGACCTCAGCAATGGCTGGGGACCCCATTTCCCACCGGGATATGCGCCATGGGGCACGACTGCAGAACGGAGGCCAAGGGAGCAAGACCATCACCTCAGTGCTAAAAGTCCCTCTGCTATTTGACCGTGTGAGACTACATACTACCTGGACTTGGGGTCACTAGCCCTTTTGATCTCACCTATGCTTGGGGACCCCATTTCCCACCAGG
Source organism: Calotriton arnoldi (assembly GCA_963921515.1). Taxonomy (NCBI): domain Eukaryota; kingdom Metazoa; phylum Chordata; class Amphibia; order Caudata; family Salamandridae; genus Calotriton; species Calotriton arnoldi. Next base: position 115,962 of record CAWUFW010018364.1, on the reverse strand, counting down.
ATACATGCCAGGAGGCACTGCTGCAGAACGCAACCCATCACCCCAGCACTAAAAGCGCATCTGCTATCTACTGTCAAGCAGAAAAGGAGGCCACAAATTTAAGAGTCATTAATGGGAAATGTAAGCTTTAGAGCAGAGATTGCAATTTCTCTATGTGTTTGCACCACAGCTACTTCTAGGTACCCATTCTGATCTGGGATGCTCAGTAAGGACATACAGCTGGTAACCATGTAAGGTGTACCAGGATTGACATTCAGGGTTGCCACATCTGCCAGTTCATCACAGGGTCACCTGTGAGGCAGTTCCAGGAGAGGTGGGATAAGAAATGGTGCAGACCAAGTGCACCCCATGTCCCATACCCTGTTGAGATCTGGAAACCACTCCATAATAGCCTCTGTCCTCACAATAGTGCAGGTCTGCAAGTGACCTGAGTTAGGCGCTCACACGGGGCGGGGGGAATTGGAGGGATGTCAATGAGAGAGGAGATGTGTGGCCTCACAAGATGGCAGATGAAAACCAACAGGGTGCTGGTGTCATGCATTCTTAATGCCGTGGTATATGAGGACATCTTAATCAAAAAAAAGAAACACTTACTGCATATAGTTAAGAGAAAGTATCCTTATTTGGTGGATATTTACCTTTTTGTAGTCTTGTTGTCTTCTCTATATGAGAATTCATATTATCACAGATTTATGGAAGAAAGTGCACAAGGAACAATTACATTGCCAAAACGCACACAAGGTCACTGAAGACAGTTGCTTGTGGTCCATTACGCAGATGTAATGTAAAATATACACTGGACATTTAAGCAATGAGGTAGCTCTTAGTAATTCACCAAAAGAAAGTACTCCAGTTAGGTAGACATTTTGTTGAAAACTGTATTCTCTGGTAGGATAAAGGGGCAGGTGAGGTTCCGTTCTGGTGCAGTCACTCACACAGCTACTGACACTCCCACTCAAACACCCATTCTGTCACTCTCACATCCACTCACAAATCTATACAGCTAATAACATGCACAGACTGATCCATACACCACTCACTCACACACCCACTCACACACCCGCAAAACCACTTACAAACGCACTTACAGACCCATACAACTATTCACACACCCACTCACAGAGCAATACAGCCACACACACACTAGGTGATTGAAACTTTTTTTAATGTTGTATCCTACCTATAATGTCCCTGTAACCTTTGTTACATTGAGTGAATTTGTACGTTATTTTTTTTATTTTATTTCCTAAATGTAACCACTAACCCTTGACAGTGAGTGTGTGAGTGAGTGCAAGAGTATCTCAGTAAGTCTGTGAGTTGGCGTGTGAGTCTATGAGGGGATTTGTGAGTCGTTGTGAGAGTGTCTGAGTGGGTCTATGAGTGGGTGTGAGAGTGTCTGAGTGGGTCTGTGAGTCAGTGTGCGAGTATCTAAGTCCTCTATGTTTTGCCCTCCTCTGCTCTGTTTCACCTTTTCTGCCTGTTTTTCTGTCCTCTGTTTTGCCTTTCCTGCTTGTTTTTCTGCCTCTGTTTTGCCTTTCCTGCTCATTTTTCTGACTTTTGTTTTGCCTCAATCTGCTCATTGCTGACCTTTATTTTGCCTCTTTCTGTTCGTTTCTCACCTTATTGTGCCTCTTGCTGCTGCTTTCTGACATCTATTTTGCCTCTTTCTGCCAGTTGTTTACCTTTATTCTGCCTCTTTCTGCTCCCTTCTGACCTTTATTCTGCCTCTTTCTGCTCATTGCTACTTTATTTTGCCTCTTTCTGCTTGTTTCTCACATTTATTTTGCCTCTTGCTGCTAGTTTCTGACCTCTATTTTGCCTCTTTCCACTCATTTCTCACCTTTATTTTCCCTCTTGCGGCTCGTTTCCGACATTTATTATGCCTCTTTTTACTAATTTCTCACCTTTATTTTGCCTCTTGCTGTTCATTTCTAATTTTTATTCTGCATTTTTCTGCTCGTTTCCGACATTTATTATGCCTCTTTCTACTCATTTCTCCCTTTTATTTTGCCTCATCTGCTCATTACTGACCTTAATTGTGACTCTTTCTGCTCGTTTCTCACCTTTATTTTACCTCTTTCTGCTCACTTCTCACCTTTATTGTGCCTCTTACTGCTGGTTTCTGACCTTTATTCTGCCTCTTTCTGCTCCCTTCTGACCTTTATTCTGCCTCTTTCTGCTCATTTACCTTTATTTTGCCTCTTTCTCTTCATATCTGACTTTTAATCTGCCCTTTTTTGATTGTTTCTCACTTTTATTTTGTCTTTTTCTGCTCGTTTCTCACCTTTATTTTGCCACTTGCAGCTAATTTCTGACCTCTATTTTGCCTCTATCTGCTTGTTTCTCACCTTTACTTTGCCTCTTTCTGCTCATTTCTGCCCTTTATTCTGCATCTTTCTTCCCGTTTCTCACCTTTATTCTGACTCTTTCTGCTCCCTTCTGACCTTTATTCTGCCTCTTTCTGCTTGTTTCTCACCTTTATCTTGCCTCTTTCTGCTCTTTGCTGACTTTTAATATGCCTCTTTGTGACCTTTATTCTGCCTTGTTCTGCTTGTTTCTGGCCCTTATGTTGCCTCAAGGCCCCTATTGTCCCAGGCAGCTCCCCACCTCCTGCTGGAGCCCGTATTGCTGCTGCACGGAGGGAGTTGCTGAAAAGGCATCTCCCTCCGTGTAGGAGCAATCTGTTTCATCTCCTTCCCTGCCCGCAAGTCTGCAGGCAGGGAAAGAGATGAAACCTCTTCTTCCAGCGAGCAGGAGCACTTTGACAGGAACTGGAGTGTTTGCTCTCACTTGGTGGAAGCTGTCAGCTCCCGCCAAGCGAAAGCAAACAGCTGTGTCCCGGGACATAGCAGGAGTCAACCTCGGGGGGTGGCAGTCCCCAGGCCATGTATGGCTCCAGGAGGGTGGGCGCATGGGCCCCCTACTTTCTTGTGCACGGGCTGCCCCAACGAAGGTGGTGGTTCCCGAGGCCGAGAACAGCATGCAAGAGAGGCCATGCAGCCCCTCTCCCATTCTTTAAAAAATATTTGGCCCCAGGCAGGTGGTGCTCCCTGGAGCCCAGGGGGTCCGCGGGCCCCCCATTTTGTGTTATTTAGCCCTAGGGAGGCGGTAGTGCCCACAGCTCCAGGGGCTCCATGCGGCTCCCTCAATAGTGTTTGCTTGCCCCAGGGAGGCAGTGGTCCCCAGGGCTATTAGAGACTGAGGAGGAGGGGGGTGTGTGCTCCCCCTTTATCATTTAAATAGAGCCCTGGGGAGGTGGTGGTCCTCAGGGCTTTAAAAGCCTTAGGAAGCTGGGCCCCGTGCCCCCCCTCTTTTTCTAGGTCTCGCCTAGGCAGCGCTTGCCCTGTCTCTTTGAGACATGCTGTATTCAGGATATGTTATATCAATCAACAATGTCTCAATAGGTAACAATTAAATAGGCAGATTCACAAAGCAAAACATAAAAATTACAGAAGCACCGGAAGAAGAGAGACAATAAAACATTTTATATATACAGCGGTCTGTATTTAAAAGATTAAACATACATCAATAGTTATAACAGCACTATTTTCAATGTATGTGGGTGTAACCCAAATAAACGTGTGCACATATGTACTCGTGCAAGAAGTGATCGGCGCAAGTGACATGTGAAGTAATGTGAAGGAACAGCGAAATAAACAGTGCATGAGAATTGAAAGGAAAAATGGTTGCAAGACAGTGCATTTCAAATACATAAACTAATCCACTGTTGAAGGCAACCACAGAAGTGCCAAGAGATGCACTGAATGGTCGACGGCGTTTCAACCTGTAATTACTTCAGGTAGTCACCAGGACCGGGTTACAGATGATTTGAGGTGTGCTGTTTAAAGGAATGAGAAGGGAGAGGATAAGTAAGAGGATAACCGAGGTGAGGTCGTAGGTGATGGTCAAATGAACTTGACTTAGATACCTGTGGTTAGGAAGGAATCCACAAGGGTACAGATGGGTTCCTATAATCAGGTAGAGTCTGTCTAGGTCCACAAGTGGAGATAAGGAGTCTGTGAAGGAAGGAGATTTTTTTTCATGAGGGAGGGAAAATCCTTGATATAATTGAACACGTATGGCTCTGGTTAGTAGATAGCCATTGTGGACCACTGGGTTGGGCATATTAATGAGCACGACATGGTCATGGGGTGGTTTGCAAAAATTTAAAAGTGATTAGCGCATGAATCTTAGGTAACTAGCTCCGTCACGGGAGGCTCAAACAGGATGTGGTCAGGCGAAATCATCAGGGCCGACGGGTGAGTCCGGCATACAGTGGAGTTGTGAATTTGTGTGGTCGACTAGAAGAGGGGGAGGAGGGTGGTGGATTACAAGGCGGTATGTAGAAATGGTGCCGGTAGGTCAGAAAGTAATCAAATGATCATACCTGTAATGAGTTCATGTGGAGATGGTGGTATTTGGGGCAGCCGGTCAGAAGTACCGTGCTTGTGATGGGAATGGAGCCTGGGTGAGGGAACCCAGTGTAAGTCTGGGGCTCGACGAAGCCAATGCATCAGGAATGTCTCGTATTGTGAATACACCTGGGGTGAGTGGTGGGAGGACTGGATATTGTTCGGTTGCGATCACGTGGTCTGAAAACACTAGAGCAGAGCAGTTGGAGCTGCTAATTCAGTTCAACTATACCCCAGGGGGACAAGGAGGAATGATGCCTGGGGCCCAAAAAAAAGTCAACGAAAGAGGAAAGCCCTGTCGACAGTTACATTCAATTTGTGACACGCACAACATTTGGACAAACTTGAAATCAAGCACTTTACATATAGGCTATCAAGAAGCGCATCTGTTGCATATTAGAAGGTGAAGCCTAGCCAAACTCACAATGCAGGTACATCTTATGGGGCATTGAAGTTGGATAAGTGCCGATTTCAGAAACTGACATTTGTTGGAACAGACAAATTAGAAAAATGATAACAACAAATGGAGGAGCATAAAAATAAACATGTCATGATATATGTACACACATTGTATTCATCGGTATTATCCCTGTGATGTATCTAGTGTACATCCGATATCCCAGTGGTAAAGGCAATATAGAGGACCTAAGATGGTGTCTCAGGGTGTATGCAAATATTTAATCAGAGTACATGCAAAGGAATAGGAGTAACGGCTGAGCAAATTCCATGAGACAAGAGGGGGAGGTTTAGATATGGATGGTATAATTGAAAGCAAAATCCCTAGGCAGTCAAATGGTTCAATTAATTTAACAACTCATCACAACAACAGCAAATGATATAGAGGACTCAGTGTGAATACAATATGACTATATTAAAACATGTATACATTTTATTTAAAATTTTTTTTTTTAAACTCATTCAAAAAATGCTCAGACAATTCATAAATACAATACAACATAATTTCAATGAAACATAGATCACATAAATCACAAAAAACCAGTGTAATCTGGGAAGGATAAAACAGAAACTTGATTCATATATATAGACATCGTGCAAAAAGTGGTGGCTATGAGATGGATTTTTCTGCAATTTACATGTTTTACTTTGTGAATCTGTCCATTTAATTGTTACCTGTTGAGACATTGTTGTTAGTTATAATTGATCTACCCAGGTCTCAACTGGGTTTAAGGGTCTTCTCCTGTGGTCCTTTTTGTATTCAGGATATGGGCATGATTCTCCGCACACTTTATGAACATCTTTTTAATAGGCTCCTGTTAATGTCCTTTGGAAATGGTGGTTTTTCATTGGTCAATAGGCTTAGTTGTCCCTCCTTAGTACCGCCTTTTCTCTTCTTGTAACCTCCCACAAGGACTGCCCCTGTTACATCTGTTGTTACTCTAGATGTTTTAATTACAGCCTCGGAGCACTATTTTATTAAATCACTTTCTACTGCCTGCTGATGCAGGCAGGACACGCTCTCCCCTAACGCTTTTTTTTTTTGCTTAACCAGCGTGGGACACCTCAGCTGCAATAATGGCGGCCGCGCCTTTATTTTATTATTTGCAGCTCGTCGAACTCGACCGCATGCCTTTTTTTTCCTTTTCTTTTCTTACAAGGGCAACACTTTCCGCTATAGCTTTAAACATCTTAAGTCAAAGCGCACGTGCCCCGACTGCTTCAAAAGTCAATAAATAGAAAAAAAAATGTTGCTGCACAACTTCTTTTTCTATTACGTTACTTTTGTTACAATGGTGGCACCCGCGCCTTATCTTTAAACATCATAAGCTAAAGTGCAGGTGCCGCGATTGCTTCAAAATTAAAGAAATAGAAAAAAAATGCATCCCCATGCCTTTTTTTTTATTTCTTTACTTTTCTCACAATCGCGGCACCCGTGCTTTAGCTTTAAACATTGTCAGATAAAGCACGGATGCCGCGATTGCTTAAAAATAAATAAATAGAAAAAAAGCATTTGCAATGCAATAACTCTCGCATTACTGAAAGTTTGAGCTAATGGCGTTGCATTATTATTAGCAATGCCAATAGCTCAAACTTTCAGTAATGCATTGCAAATGCTTGTTTAATACATGCCCCTAGGACCTGGCTGTAGGAAGCTGGCTCTCTATATTGTGTACTATAATGAAGTACACCGTGCAGAGAGTCCAGTGGGGCCCTTTACTGGTTTACAGAGGCAAAAGAAGATAATACTAATGCTCTATTTGTAGTAGTGTGGGCGAGCAATTAGGCTTATCAGAGGGTAGTGCTAAGCACTTGTTGTACTCACCGAGGCCATAAATGAGACACACACTCAAGAATAAATCCAAGACCAATTCATAAAAATAATATTGATTTTTATGTAATTTTTAAGACCAAGAACCTTGATTTACAGTAAGTACTTTTTAAAGTTACGATTTTTGAGAGTTCGCTAAATATATCACTTTTGTGAGCAATTACTCAACATTGAAGTCAATGGAGAAAAGTATAAAAAATGTGTATAAAACCATGCAATGCTTTCACGAGGTTCACTTTCTTGTTTTAGGTGAATAGCAGGACCAAGTTCAATGTTCCAGCAGCAGAAGATCGGGAGTGTCCCGGATTCGGACGGGAGCAGGGTGTTGACGTTGTTGGTAGCTGGTGCTCTATGATGAAGGGGGCCTCTTGAAAAGACACTGCACAGGAGTACTTAAAGGTACGTCTGGGGGTTCCCACTCAAGTGAGGATGTCAAAAGGGTCTGAGGACCATGGGAGCACAGCTGGATTGCCGTTACCAGGTCTGGTCGAGCCGGCTGCAGAGCAGATAGGTCAGACGGGCACCGTGCTCCGAGATATCCTCACGGTTAGGAGCAGGCAACTTGGAGAGGCGATTCTGGGACAGCTGAGCCACTCACGTGGTGGGTCTCAGGGGTCTTGTCGTCCCTCAATGGGTGTTTTCTTCTGGGTTAGTTGAAGTCCGGAGCAGACTCTTCTACTCGCTGTTTGCTGAAGGGGGTACTGTACCCCGGGAATTTGTATGGTGTGGCTATGGTAGGTCCTAGTGTCTCCAAATATGGGTGGAGATAGATTTGACCCTTTGATGCTAATGTACATCTTCTGGTTCAGGTGCTGCATCGGAGTTGCCTAGAAGCAGCAAGCCGACAAACTCAACTTAGTGGGTTCGGTGACCTAGGTGTGCCAGGGAGTGATACCTTCACTCCAAGGGAGGTTCCTGGCGATTTCTTCAAGGCTGTAGGGAATCCAGGGTTCTAGGAGGCCTCACAGTGGCAGGACAAGACAGCACACCATGATTGTCGATGCCTTAAGGCATAGAGCAGGGTTTGGCACCAATTTTCTCTGCAGCAGGGCTTCAGTTCTTCTTTGTCCATATCTTTTTCTTGTCCATCAAATCTAAAGTTCAAGTTCCAGTGAAGCCACCTAAATACTGAATTTAGGGGTGTTAAAGGGGGAGACAGGTAGTAGCCAATGGGATACCTACTTTTAGGGTGACTACACCCTTTGTGGCCACTTCCTTTGGGAAGGGGCACTACCCTAGCCCTGATAGGTTATTTTCCCACCATCTCAATATGGTGGATTTTCAAAAGTGGGGTCTACATCACCGGCCATAGTTTAGGGGTGGCGCTGGCTGAATGTGAGCTTTCCTCCTCATCTAACTAATTTTCCTGCCTGTCCTCCAGCCAAATGTGGAGCAGGACAGGGGGTTAGCATCCCCCACTATCTGGGGAAGCCTGGGTTGCACTTCAAAGGTGGCACCACCTTTGAAGCTTCCAGCTCTAGAGGAGGTGTGAAGCACTTCCGCCCAGAGCAGGAATTGTTTCAGGTCTCTGAGAACATGGGCTTTCAACACATGAGATCAGAAACATGTGTGGTAGTGGCAGGCTGGCTATGACTAGTAAGAGACCACACCAGTGCTTGATTGGTTTTCAGGGGACCCTCTAAAGGGTTTCCTGTATGCATGTATTAATAAATCCAACACTGGCATCAGTGAAGATTTATTAAGACAAGATGTTTGGCACCAAACATCTTATGGTACAGTGAACCCATTATGGAGCTAGGAAACTCGTAATTACGAGTATGATGAGTATCCAGCCCTCTCTATGGCTTTCCTGTACACTTACAATATCTAAGAATGGCTCAGATATTTAGGGTCATATCTGTTCAGGCAGATATGTCCACACACGGGGTATGGTGCACCCTGCCTTGAGGCTGTAAGGCCTGCAGTAGGAGTGACTTACCTCATGCAGTGTCAACTCTTCAGTTTTCTCTGCACCAAGACACACAGCTAGAAATGGCAGTTAGCATAGTCTTGGTGAGAGGTCTCTGGGGTGGCACAATTCGTGCTGCAACCCCAGTGGACTCTCTTCAGTACCCATGCCCTAGGTACCAGGAGTACCATTTGCTAGGGAATTACAGGGGTGACTGAAGTTGTGCCAATCATGGAACAGTTTTGGGAATTAGATCTGGCACAGGGAACTTGGTTATCAGGGACCCAATGGACTTACAGTTCAAAATCACACTAGGCATCAAGCAAAAAGTGGGGGCTAACTATGTCAAAGAGGCACTTTCCTACACTGGCCCACCCTGGGGCTTCATGAAAACAAGCACAGGTGCCCACGCTTATTTAAAAAAAAAAAGATTTGCCACAGATGCGCTGCTCCGTCATGTTCCTGAGCAAAAATGTAAAAATAAAAAGTGCTTTTTGGTACTGTCGTGGTGACAGGGGAACCACAGTTAGGGGGTCATTGAAGTTCATATGTCCTCAACACTGGCAATCTCCCAGATATAGAAAATTCTCGATACACCTCAGTTGAGTGTCAAATTCCATTACCAAACCAGTGGTTGAATCAGTTGGGTATTCAGCTGAATGAGGAGGGATGGAATCATGAGATCCTATGTAGAAAAATAAATATGCAGAAATCACTTTTAAAAATTGTACAGCCACTGACACATATGCACAAATTTGACCAGCCCTATATGAAAATATTCTGGAGGGGTTAGAGGAAGAGAACAACTACTACACATGTTCTCAGGGCCTGACTAATAGTAACTGGGATCAAGAACAGCTTCCTATATAACATGTAAATGGCACATGAGCTACAGTCCCATGGTGTTCATAAGAGGTACTGTTGCCCCTTGGATGTATTCTGCTTTTAATCCACTGAAGGCACAACACTTTTACACAATTAACTAGTGACGAAACAAGTAGTACTGGCGCTGTGGGGAAACCCACAATTGCATTTGTTAATCAGAAGCCACAGAAGGTTGGGTCCATATTGGTAGTAGAGAATCTAAACTACAGTGCACAAAATAAAAAATCATTGTTTCAGAAAAATTGGAAATTCAATTATTGTAATTTTCCTAGTATTGAACCTTTAGAAGCAACGTACCTCAAAAGGCTGAGTGCTCACCATCATAGTCCAAGACGTCATTTAAGATACACTAGAGCACATGGAAAGCTGAGGGATTGTAACATATTTGAAGGCAAGCATGGTATTCTGACCCGGAAATTGAAGGATGCCTCGAGGAACTCCAGAGGAGGAGAGGTGTTGGCTAGAGGGGCAAAAGGGATGGGGGAGGGAGTTGTATGGAGGCAGTAATGTCTATTTTCAATGTTGTATATCTTTCTTCTTTTAGAAAATTCAAATAAAATGTATTGCAACAAGGACATTCTCAATTTCCTGTGACATCTGCAATGGTTCTTACTCTACTGCCCATAGCACATAATACTGCTTATGTCCTACTTTTGGATATCTCCCATCTGGACTACTGCATTGCCATCTATTCGGGTATTCCTTATCAGTAGCTGGCTAAACTTGGAAAATATCATAATCACAGGACTTGATAGTACACTACACTTAGCAAAATGAATTTCTCACAATATGTTTCCGCCAAATCCCATTTAGCTAAAAGCATATTATATTTAATTTCATTTTAAAGTGAACTCACCTATAAAGCCCTACTCAGAAGGCTGGGTCCATGTTTGCCATGAAAACATTTAACCAGACAAAAACCTTAGATCTATTTTCAAATGTGTATTTTGCCATCACAAGCATCACAAACAATATAGTTATAGTTAGGCTAAATTTGTAAAACTGTAGTTGCATAATTACGGTTTATATAATTCATGTAATAAAATACTTGGATGTATCCATTTACATTGATTTATTTCGTTTTAGTTTGAGGTAAAAAATAAATGAATTTAAAGAAATACAATTTGGGTTTATGGTCACTATATACATTTTGTACTAAAATCTAACGCGTGTTACAGGAAGGGACAATATTGCATTTTGAGCAGGAGTCTGAAGAGTAGTGTAAAGTGAAGCATAACAAATATACACATTTGCACGTGTGTTATTGCAAATCGAAATCATATTCAGTATAGCAAGCAATCCACAGTGAATGCCTCCATTGCACGTGAGTATATAGCATAATAACATACAATTACAGAAAAATGCAATTACAGGACACCATAAAATATTCATATTCACAGGCAGAAAGCCGTTCAACATCCCTTAGGATGCCTTTGCTTAAACAATCATCGTATGTTTCACATGGACTAATGCAACTCCAAAGCACTGAATAAAACGCACTTCCGAGAATTAACTTTTTTTTTTTGCATTAGTAATCCTTTGCAGCCTACTTTTTCAGTAGCGAATATTATTTTAATGCTGTGTAAATACTGTGTTTAAAAATGAGTAAGAGCTTATGGTCTTTGCCATTGTAACTAAAAGGAATTTCAATCAGGAAAGCACGCTGAAAAACACAAAACGCACCCTTCCCCATTTAGAAAACAATTAATTATTTCGATGGAGAAAAATCTATAAATCAACAAACATACATTTTCCTAAATGGCAATGTTCTTGCGCTCAAACTGCTTGATGCGAGGAGTACATTTACCATGCGGAATCGCCCGCATATATTTTACCTTTTTACCTTAACAATCTGAAATGCAGAAAATAAAGTTTGACTATATCTGATATGTATGCGAGAATCAGCCAATATATTAAACACACAACTTCTCGCATTAGCACCAATAGAACATCCTGCAAACTCAGCAGAAAACAAGTATCGCCAATGCCAATAGGTCTGGCTTTAAAGGAATGGTGTGTGGTAATCTAAAGCACTCCTAGTAGATAGCTTGGGAATTGATATGTATTTGTGTGGAAGCAAAACACAGTAGAATAATATTGGTGTAGGTTAATTGGTCAGGTGACAGTTGCACTGTCAAGTCAGACCTAAAAATCCATGTCATTCAATTCAATTAAAAAATTCAAAACAACTTTATTCACATTTGATAAAGGCATAAAAGTACACATAATAAAAAAACATAGTATGATGGTGGACAAAAACATTCTAAAATCATCAGTTGAATATTTGTTAAAATACCACGTCAGAGACATGTCCAACACGATAAATTTAGCAGCAAGATAAGCACCATACAACAATTCATTATCCACAAATTAAAGATTATAAAACAAATTATTAAAACAATCCAATTAAGAACAGCACCACTCCAAGCCAAGCTCCAACTAATACCACAGCAAACTACCATTGTAGTAACATCCTTACAGCACATCAATAGATAATAAAAACGAACTATTAAAACAAATCCAATGGAGCTACCCCCTCGCTGATGCAGCTTTCCTAGTACGCAGGACTGAATATAAAAAATTTGCAGTCATGTAGCAAACAAAGGGGGTTGCAAGTGTGTTAATGACTATCAAAGCTGAGGAATGAGGAGATAAACTCAATTTTGTTAACATTGGATAGATGCAATTTTTTCTTTCCATTTTATAAAAACAACAGAAAAATTAAATATGTGACATAGTTTGTAAAGATCGATCATCACAAGGGTATAGCGATAGATGATTTAATGAATATGCTTTCGCTGGATATCCTACCATTAGGGGAAAATAGTTCAGTCTCATTCTAGTTAATAAATATTGGTGCAAATTATTTGAGATGAAGGAAAGATAGGATTCATTGCCTATGGCTGCTCTAGGCAGGTTCTGGTAAAATAAAACCGTCGTTTTACTTTGATTGCGATTCCAACGTTCCAAATCACACTTATTTATAAAAGCCTCTCCTAACTTGGTTTTGGAAAAGGACACGCATTTTGAGGGTGATGTATACAGAAAAGCTAGGCCCAGGTCTGTGAAGGACTGCTTAACATAAGCTAACCATGGGATTCTGTTTGCTCTGTCGAGATTGATAATATCATTTAGTATCACTTGATTTAACATAACCGAGTCCCTCTTCCAAATTCTCAACCAGAGAAAGACTGGGGCCAATCTGACCGTATCAGTAATGAATGGCAAACGAAGTTCTGTATGGGCGATCAGATTTGACCAAGCCTGAAGGACTGAAAGCAGCTTTTTAACAAACGTATTCTCCGCTGACTGCAGGGTACCCACTTGAGCTGTACCCCATATTTCAGCGCCATAAGTAGCTATGGCAACGGATTTTGCCAGAAAGACTTCTGCCATTTCCCTACATGGCTTTTTGCCCAAATTAGAAGGAAATTTGAGAGCAGCTATACTTCGTTTCAGCATATTGGTTCTATTTTCTACCATAACGGACCAATTAAGTTTGGAATCAAAAAGGAGACCTAAGTACGTAAAAGACTCTATGCATACCAGGGGGCACCCATCTAAATTTATTGAAATTGGCTTTTTCCTTCCCAGGCCTGCTACCATAACAAAAGTTTTCGATTTGTTTACAGACAAACGCAATTCAGCCATATAGTTTGAGTAAATTTCAATTAAGCGCTGAAGGGCCAGAGGTGTTCTGGCAATCAAGACCACATTGTCTGCGTAGAGAAGAGCAGGGAGCAATAAGCCACCAGCAGATGGAACATCCCTACACAGTGCTGACAGAACTTCGATTAGTTTTGAACAGTTTCGACATTCCCCCTGTTTCCCAAACCTAATTACTGCCCCTGCCTCTCTATATATTTCTCTGATAAAAAGAATTATAGAGTTGTCCACGCCCATCGACTCCAAAACAGCCCACAATTTAGTGTGGCTCATGCAGTCAAAGGCCGCGGACAAGTTCATAAAAGCCATATAAAACTGACCCTCTTTAGCATAAACATATTTCGCTGCGTGCAAGGCTAAATTTAGACCTTGATCGATCATGCCCCTCCCTTTTCTAAACCCGTATTGGACTTCTACTAAAACATTGTTTACAAAAGCCCACACCTCTAATCTGTTTAAAAGCTATCCCCCCATTAACTTGGCCGTGCTGCCCAACAAGGAGATTGGACTGTAATTTGCGGGATTCAAGAGATCCCCCTTGTTGTATAAAGGAATGATCACAGACTGTTTCCAGGGTGTCGGGGGACCCACTTTAGTAACAGCATTAAAGACTTAGGTCAGGAGTGGGGCCCACAAATTTTTGTGTAAAAAGAAAATATCCAGTGGGACCCCATCCGGGCCCACTGCCTTTAAGGCAGGGGATTGGAGGAGTGTGAGCTCTATTTTCTCTAAGGAAAACTTCATCACTAGTTGGGCCACCATCAAATCCTCTGGGTCATTAGTAATACTATACCTCCCAACCTGAAAAATGCTTTGGAAATAGGGCAGCCAAGTAGATTCTTCAATATGAAGGTCAAGAGTGGGGCAGCCCTGATCCTGCAAAAAAGGGGCGTATCCACCTTCCAAAAAGCCTTGCTGTCTTTACTCCTCGAGGCCTCACATACATTTTCCCATGCTTCTTCTCGCAACTGCTATTTTCTTACCACCCTAGCTTTCTTGTAGTCAGCTCGTAGGTTCCTTATCAAGTCTTTATTCCTAGGATGTATTTTAAGAGCTGTGTGGAGTTGTTTGGAGGCCCTCGAGCAATCTGCCTCAAACCATCGTAACACCGGTGGAGTATGTCTTGTTGCTGGGCGAGAGAGATCAAATCTTAGAGATGTTAAAATTCTACTAAATGCTGTTACTACTATAAGAGTGAATATCTAGACACAGTTGGATCTCAGGTAATACCTCTTTTACCACCTTTGGGAGAAAAACAGTTGAATCTATTTTCTCTCACTTAAGTGTTAATCCATTTTTTTTGCTCAGGATAGGTTTAGGGGCAGATAACAAACTTGACTTGGTGGAGAGAGGCCATGTAAAACAAAAGAGGAGGAAGGCGTGGTCACTAAATTCTGACAACTCAGCCATAGTGGACTTAATACTTCTTTTAAAATTTGCTTGAATAATTATGAAATCAATTGTAGAAATAGCCCCAGCTCATTGAAGAGTGGGAAGAAGATCACCTGTAGTGGGGTGATACAGGTTTATTATGACTAAGTCCCAGGTTAATAAAAAACTATTTAAGAGGTCACCATAGTTAAAGTGGTCAAAATGAACTAACAATGAGTCATTGGTGTTGATTACTCCACAGATACGCTGGTCTGATTTAGTGCAATACTGCACATTGAAGTCGCCAGCCCAGATTATAAAGATTGGCCAGGGGTGATGAGTTAACAGGGCTAACAATATTTCCCCCAACTCATCAGTTACCTGTATAGGATTCTGATAATTATTTCTATAATAGTTAATCAATAAGAAGTCAATTTTTCCAAAGCCTTCAGCTAGGATAGTGTAAAAATAAGGCAAGTTATTGGTAAAAGTCACCTTTCCTAGGGGGATCATATTTGCAATAACAGTGAGTAAGCCCCCTTTATATCTACCTGATGGAGATGGGAGAGCTGGCATAACAAAGGAAAAATAACCATTTACGTAGACAGCCTGTTCCGTCCAGGTTTCCTGGAAGCAGATGATATCACAGTTCATAAACACTTTATACCAATCTTGGTTATCTTTTTTATTTTCAAAACCCGATATGTTCCAAGTGAGAAACATTGTATCCCTTAAAAGCCCCTCAGAACAGGGCACAGATAATTCAGGCACTGATAAAGTAGGGCCAATTGGTAAAGACGTTGTACTACTTTGTGAAACAGACACAACTGTCTGTCCCTTCCCATCTTGTATCAAACAGGGAATTGATTGATATTCATGGTAAGGGTCAGACTGGGATGGTAAATTATTTATAGGTAAGATGAGTCGATCGCAAGCCTCCATATCTCCCAGAGGAGAATATCTATTTGAAACAGGAACAGAATCAGAGGGCAGCTGATCGATCTTGTGGCCAATACTCATAGAAGGAGGACCTTGGGCATGTGTGGTAAAACTGCGTACTATTGCAGGCCTATAAATATATAAATATAACCCAAAGGGACAGCGTGGATCTGGAAATGAGATGAAGGAGCGGTCGATAAACTCCCCAATAGGTCTCTCACTAACTGTTCATTATCAAAATTTACAATGACACAGTCATTAGTATTGATTTTTACATCACATCCAATCCATGGCGTTCTTCAGGCCATAATCATGTGATTTTGGATGCGTTGGCCACTATTTAAATTTTGGAACAACCAATGCCGGCCATAGGCCAAAAGCTGAGATGTAGACTCTCTTTGATTGGGATGGAGTAAAGGCACATTAACTAGAATGAAAACATAGGGACAAGCTGCAGGGGGAAGGTTCATAAATTGTTGCTTTAATCTACTATGTGACTGAGAAACAGAGAGTATTGAAATAGCCTGTGAACTTGTATCGTGTTTAAATTGCCCCTTGCCCAAGGTACCTTAAATAGACACCTGTGAAGAACAGTCTCTAACGCCCTAACCTGCATGATCTGAGCCTATAGGATCCATACTAGGAGCCGTCTGATTTACAACACAATGGTGACCAGAAAAAACAGGAGGCTGTTTGTCTATTTCACTAGAAGAGAGCCTGTTTTTACAGTCCGAACACCAATAATGACAACTAGGGTTACAGTTTGTACAGGTTTTGCTGACAATAAAAGGGTTGACATTTGTTTGAGAACAGTACCTAAATTATCAGAACTGTTGTCAGAAACTACTGCCTTTTGTTGGTTGAGTTGGTCATTAACAAACCTTGTAAAGTGCGATCTATGGAATCTGAACTGGCATAGATTGGTTTTAGAAGCTGTTTAAAGTTATTAAGGAGATCACCCCAAATTGGAGGAGGTGTAGCTACAGATTATAGCTGTCCAGACCACCGTGATAGTATCGTTTGTACGGCGGTCTTTCTAGGTTTCTTAGCGGGGCAAATAGAGGGCAATGCCGCAGGGCTTCTTTTCCTTTTCCAGTTAAAAATAATTGAGTCTATTGGTTTCCCCCCTAGATGTGGAAGCAGTCTGGGAAATTTCAGGGAGCGGCAGAGTAACCACTGACAATGCAGAAGGAAGATCCCCTTGTCGCACCACATCCCCACCCTGGAATAAAGAAACAGCTGATTGATGCCTGCCCCGCTCCCACCTACAGCGAAAGTCTCCTTTCAGTTAGGGCAATCTTTTTTTTTTAAAACAGGCGTTGCCTTGGCCCAAAAAGTATCTAATGAAGTTACCTTATTTATTTATTTTATTTATTTATTTATATAGCGCGACATTCATCCCAGAGGGATATCATGGCGCTGAGGTAGTGGCCTAGTGGTGCCAGGAGCCGGAAGCTGATTTCAAATATGGCGTCAGTCTTTAGGGAATAAGTGTGTTTTTAGTTTCTTCCTGAAGGTGGTGTAGTCTTTGATCAGCCTAAGTTCTACTGGAAGCCCGTTCCAGTGCAGTACCGCGAGATACGAAAAGGTGCGTCCCCCTGCCCTGGTCTTTTTTATTCTTTTAGTTTCGGCTAGCGCTTGCTGATGTGACCTTAGGCATCTGGGAGGGACGTAGAATCGGATTTTATTCTGGAGAATCTTAGGGCCAGTGTGATGGAGTGCTTTGTGGGTATGCCCTAAGAGTTTGAATCGTGCTCTTTGACGCATGGGCAACCAGTGAAGTTGTTTCAGGCAGTCTGTGACTGAGCTGTATTTGCCCTTGTTGCACACCAGTTTGGCTGCAGCGTTTTGTACTACTTGCAAGCGTTTAAAGAGGTAGTCTGGCATGCCCACGAGAAGAGCATTTCCATAGTCCAGCCTGCTGACAAGCATGGCCTGTGTGACTGCCCTCCTGCTTTCCAGGGGGATCCATGGGAAGAGCCTTTTTAGAAGCTTCAGTGTGGCAAAGCTCTTTCCACATAGTATCCGTACATGGTCCTACATAGATACTTTGTTGTCGATGTGAACCCCTAAGTTTTTTGCACACTGCTTAGGTGCTGGGGCGTCTCCGAGTGAGTGGGGCCACCATGATGCGTCCCAGATATGATTGGCTCCACCGAGGAGCAGGATTTCGGATTTGTCTGCGTTGAGCTTTAAACAGTGATCCGACATCCAGCTTGCCATTTCGGTAAGACAGTTATTGAGTTTGGTCCTAGTGTCCTCTTGCCCGTCTCCTATGGCTATTGTTAGTTGCGTGTCATCCGCGTATGAGCAAACGCCGAAGCCCCACTTTGTCCCAATTTTTGCCAGGGATGAGAAATAGGCATTAAATAGAGTAGGGCTCAGGGATGCTCCCTGCGGGACGCCACAGCTCAAGATTTTTGGACTTGATGAGAAGGCACCCAGTTGCAAGGTTTGAGTTCTGCTGCTCAAAAACGAGCTGAGCCATTGTAGGGCTTTAGCGTGTATCCCTTTTCCGTGCAGATTTTCTAGCAGCAACTGGTGGGAGACCGTGTTGAACTCCGCCGACAGGTCCAATAGGATCAGGGCCACTGCCTTACCCTGGTCTAGTAATGCTCTTACGTTATCCAAGACGGCCAGGAGGGTTGCTTCTGTACTGTTGGTAGACCTGAAGCCCGTTTGGGAGGGGTCCAGCAGGTCATTGTCTTCTAGATAATTAGACAACTGTCTGTTAACCAGTTTCTCCATTTCCTTAGAGAGATATGGGAGTTGGGAAATTGGCCTATAGTTATCTTGTTTGGTCACATCTGAGCCCGCCTTCTTCAGTAAGGGGGTCACTATGGCCTGTTTCCAAATCTCCGGGAAGACTGCTGTTTCTAGAGATTTGTTAAATAGCTGCGTGATAAATGGACTAAGGGTGGGTGCGATCTGCCTGAAGATAAAATGTGGACAGGGGTCAAGGGGGGATCCCGATTTAACTTCCCCCATGGCCTTGATGACTTCCGCTTCAGTGAACGGGGCGAAGCTTTCCAGCTGTGCATGGGCATCGGGATGAGGGTCTGTGCTTTCCCAGTTGTTGGGGTCAGCTGAGGCATTGGTGTTGAATGACGAGTATATTATGCTTATTTTGTCCATGAAGAAGTTGCTGATCGTTTCACAGCATTCAGCTGATGGATGAAGGGTTTGGGACATGCAGGTTGGTTTGCATAATTCTCGTACAATTTTATATAGCTCCTTTACTGAGTTGCTATTTTCGTTTATTCATTGCGCAAAATATGTCTTTTTGGCTTTCTTGATAGCATGAGTATAGTTCCTGAGGTCTGTTTTGTAGGATAATTTGTCAGTGTCTGATCTAGACCTTCTCCAGTTATGTTCCAATACCTTGCATTTCTTTTTTAGTGCCTTGAGTTCTAATGTATACCACTTTTCCGATATAATTCTTTTCGTGGATTTAGATTTAAGTTTGGGAGCACACTGATCCAGTGTGTTGGAGATCTCTGTTTCGAGATTTACTGCACCCCTGTCGGTGGGAAGGGTTCCTAAGGCCTCAAGAATGTTGGTGAAGAAATGTAGCAGGAATGAGTCAGAAGTGACTAGTTTCCAGACTCTGTATGCTCCATGTGTAAGTATGGGAGCTCTAGTTGGTGTTGCAGGTAGGGTGAATGAGAAGGTGATCAGTGAGTGATCAGTCCATGTGACAGGTTTGATCTCCTCGACTATAGTGGACTCAATATTGGAAAATAATAAGTCCAATGTGTGACCTGCATTGTGTGTGGGTCCTTTGATCCATCGTTTAAGTTGGAGGATCAGCATATCATTATCCAGGTGTGTGGCAACCGTGTTGTTGGATTTTTCTTAATGCACATTAAAATCTCCGACCACCATAACATTTCTATATTTCAGGCAGGCAGGGAATATCTGAGTGAGTAGCTTGGCGCTAAAGTCTGCTTGGTACCCAGGGGGATTATAAATCACGCCTCCACCCAGTAAAATATGATTTCCTTTAGAAACTTGAAATGGGAGTAGTTCATGCTCTCCTAGCTGGGTTACTGTGATAGGGAGACAGTTAAGGCCATCTTTAAATAAGATGGCGAGCCCCCCTCCCTTCCGCCCTTGCCTGTCTTGCCTTAGTATTTTGTATTCAGGGGGTAGGGCGTTTGCAATATCGGGGCAGTTATTTCCATCCAACCACGTTTCTGTGATGAAAACTAGGTCAGGATTTATCTCCTTGATAGTGTCCCAGATCTCAAATGAGTGCTTGGGTACCGATCTGGCATTGAAGTATATGCATTTGAGTTTGATCTGGTCAACCATTTCTTTGTGCGGTTGCTCGACCCGTGCTAAACTGCACCATTTGCAGGTTATACAGGAGAATGGCCCTTCCATATATTTTGGGGAAGCTTTTATACATGCTGTGTGCGTGACAGGGGGAGGTCTGGTTAATGTCATAAGTGCGTCTCTTGGGTAAATTAGAGGGCTCTTGGGGTCTTTGTTAGGAGGAGCAGGGGTCCTGGCCCCTGGTCCCGGCCGGTCGCGGATGGGCGCAGACGAGCTTGCCTTAGCCATGCCTTTGGCGCGCCAGCGGCGCGCCCGCTGCGCACGTCCGCTGCTTGCACGCAGGCACATTGGTCTAAGTAGGAGGGCAGGCGGAAGGACTACTCCACCCCCTCCTCGACCGGAAGTGCCCTGCGAGGGGATTGGAAACTGGTTACCAAGCCCTCCACTCAAACAGCGATCAGCTGCGGGGACCTTCTCTGTTGCTGACGTCTTTTTCTTTCCCATTTTGAACGAGGTAATTGAAAGCAAGGACGTTAGAGGAGGGGCACAGTCCAGCCTCCTCTGGGCTCCTCCAGGCGTGACCGGGCCCGCCCTTGGCCTGGGCTTTGCCCGCGTGCCTCCCGCACTGTGGGAGGGAAGAAATGTTTTTAACAGGGCCGGGAGGGCTGGCTCCGCCTCCCTCTCCTCTCGCTCTGCAGTGCGAGGAAAGCTGGGGGACCGAGTTCCACCCCAGCTAACTGCCTGGATGTCTGGTTCTGGGCAGAGAGATGCAGCGTGTAGGGGCCTCGGGCAGCCCTTCGTATGATCCCGTGCTGTGGGAGCGAATAAATGTTTTTAGGAGGGCTGCCTCCGCCTCCTTCTCCTCTCGCTCTGCCACATGAGGAAAGCTGGGGGACCAAGTCCCACCCCTGCTGACTGCCTGGATGCCTGGTTCTGGGTAGAGAGATGCAGCATGTAGGGGCCTCGGGCAGCCCTTCGTATGATCCATGTCATTATCTAAGACACTTTGATAGCTTTACAACACCATGTATGTGGCCCTGAAAGTTCAAGTTCAGGCAGCTGGATAAACAAAATGATCACAGCTGCTTGGAGGCCAAGCACTTTTTTATGAAAGCACACAACTTCTGCCCAATCAAAACATGTACTCCTAGCTCACAATATGTGGACAAAGCCCCTCTAAAGTGTTGCTCACAGAATTGTCTGGTGACAACCGTCCTATCAAGCCAGACCATAAAAAGTGGTGCCCATGCTGGAAAAGATCATGGATTGATGACTTTCAAATTACTGTCATTCTTATGCCTACATGTTGAGATTGGGGTAATACTGATTCGGTCTATAACAGGAGTTCCCTACCAACATAGAATACCAGATTCCACATAGAAAACTATACTTCCAGTGTTTTCCACACAGACAATCTAGTAGGTAAAACCTGGGAAACTAGCAAAAAACTGAGTATTATTGTGAAAATCGTGCACAGAAACACAGATTCATGCTGTAATTCTGCATCTCTTAGAGTTTAGTGCCAGGGTTTTCCAGCTTCACAAAATTACTGTTATTTTGAAAATTGAAATACAGAGTTGGTATTCCTGACCCACTTGGAATGGGGTTAGTAGGGGTAGAATAGTGGTCATTTCAACCACAGAAATAATGAAGTTTGTGATTTTTGCACTTTATGAAGTTGTAATTTTTAAAATGTGTTATGGAGTGTATACCTCTAAAAACCTTCTCCTGCCTCCTAAAACTTGAATTTGATTGTTTTATTGTAAAAAAAAATTGAAAAGACTCCTCAGTATGTTTTACATTTACAGTAAAGAGTAGCATCAAAATGGTAATCTGTTGATTTTTCGAATGCAAGATAAATGTTTACGAATGTTTCCTCTTATGTTTTTAAATAGTTTCACATTTTCAGAATGTGTGCAGATGCAGTACTCTTTGAGCATGACCAAGGGAACGTTGCATTATTGAGCACTTTGGAACAACTGATACAGCAGAAACAGTAGCAAACAAAGTGTTGAATGTAAAGTCAAACAGTGGTTTAAGAGGTAGAGGTCAAGAAAACCCACATAAAGATGTCCTGTTGCCAAAGGAATGACCTTTAACCCATAATTGTTGCCAGTCACTATCTATAGTGTGGTAGGAATAACATTTATATACAACAGAGTTGGTCTATCCTACGAAAGTACCCTTACATTCCCACTTTCTCTTCTTTCTCTTTTGGGTCTCTTTCTTGTTTCGGCCCCACCTTGCACATTGTTGTCATCAATGATGTCATTTTAGATGTTACAGTCATGTTATCAATGAGGTCATGGAACATGTCATAAGTGATGTAATATGGGAGGTAATTAACAGTGCATGGTGAGGGTCCATGTTATAGTTAATTCAGGGAAAAATTAACTTGATATCAATATAACTGGTGAATTTCAGTAGTTTTGTTTGTTTAAAATGGCATGTTTAAACAGACATTTTCACCTAATTATAACATCCATTTAAACTTTGTTTTTCAGTGAATTTCTAAGGTTTTTTTTTTTTTAAAGCAAAGTAAGATATTATTACCATACCTAACTATAATGTCACTTGAACCTTTGTTTTTTTTTCAGAGAATTTCTAGGGTTTTTTTTTAACGTAAAGTAATATGTTATTACCATTCAGGGGCGTGCAACGTGGGGTTGGCCTCAGGACTTAACTATGGGCAGTCGCTGTGTCAACCCCATTGGGAGCCAGCATCATGGCGCGCACAGCTTTAGGCAGAGCCCAGTTTTGGGGGTAGCCGAATACTGCAATCAGCCTGACGCCAGGCAGCCAACACAGCGCCATAAATAGCTCTGCACCGAACCCCTGCTGGTGCTGGCATCCTGGCTCACATTTTTTTTCCATAAATTACCTGAGTGTGTTACTTATTTGTACTGGCCATATGCCACATGCCAAATGTGTACCAGCGATCCATCTTTACTATACGCCAATGACACTGGTCTAATTTCCTGAACCCCTAATGGTCTTAAGGGTCTAATTGACAATTTTGGTTAATTCATGGATAACTTATGGATAACTTAGACCTTGAAATTAATTTTTGGAAAACTCATTATATGGCATGTGCAAGATTAAACCTATTCCCTTCACGAGAAAGGTATTGGAAAGGTAAATTGCTTCTCCTACTTTGAGATAACATTTGATTGCGCTAGCACATGGTCACCATGCCTCTCAGTAAGTCCATGTATTATTCTTTAATGAGCAATATTTAGCTACAATGTAAATGGATAATTGGTTTCCATAAGGTAGGTCAGCTTCTATCATTTATTGGTGTCACACTATTTAGTCCCTTACTTTTATTTCAGGTATGTTCAGATTTCATAGACAGACATTCACCTAGGCAGTTTATGATTCCTTGGATTCTTGACATCACAAGATTTGACGCATTTTCCAATCAGCTCATGACAAGAAGGAATAGTTCTAAGTAATTTAAAAATCAATCTGAATCACACTCCAGTCTTTTATGGTGATATACTTCACTTATTTATTTGAAAAATGTCCCTCTGTTGCTTTCTTAGAAGCAATTTTCGGGGGCATTCATTATACTGTGTTCATCACTTAATTTGTTACAACATTTCATCCCCCATCCATGACCTTAACGCCAATGCAAATTAAAACTACCAATCCCTCATTGGTGCACAGTAGCCTATCATTATTCATATTCAGCTTTGTTCGCACCATCATGTAGGTAAAAGCTGAATTGTGAAATTCGCAGAGTGCTTAAAACATCAGCATAATTTTGGTCCTTAAGAAATTCATGGAGTACCTTTATCAGTGCATCAAATCCTTTTTACAAGTATAATAGTTAAGACTTGGGGCCGGATTTAGATTTTGGCGGACAGGTTACACCGTCACAACAGTGAACGGATACCGCATCTGCCAAAATATAAATCCCATGGGATATTATGAGATTTATATTTTGGCGGATGGGATATCCGTCACCGTTGTGACCGAATAACCTGTCCGCTGAAATCTAAATTAGGCCCTTAATTTTTTTAATGCGTATTAATACATTTTTAAAAATGATGCGATGAAGAGAATTAATTCAAATCATTTTTTTTTGTATTTAAATATATTATTACATTGTTTTTCAAACTGAAGATAGGTTATTAAATATTTTATAATTAACCAATAAATAAGTCTGACATATATTTTTGTAACATTATTGTATATTTATTTATATTTTAAATTGTTTGAAATAATGTAATTTCATTTCCATTATTTATTATTACATGTTTATTTTAGGTCCCTACCTCATTTATTTTTTATCTATAGATATTATTTTTTATGGGAGGGTGTTGCATACCATTGATTGGCGAGGTGTAATGCTGATCTTACAACTTCCTGTTTTTTAGTAGTAACTTACACTCTGTGTTTGTGAATACCAAAAATCTGTGAACTTACTCAAAAGTGTAAACATACTCAAAAGCGTAAGTTACATTTGAGAATCAGGCCCATAGCGTACATTATGTCCTATGTGGACGGGCAGGAGGAGAATCAGCGTACAGCACATGCCACAACAGTCACTCAACACCAGCAGGCCTTAACTTCCAAGGAAATGCCATGCTGAAGAGACAAAACTGCCAATAGTCCAACCCACGCTGTATAGAAGTTGCCATCTATTTGCAAGAGTGGAATCTTAAAACAACATATGATGGGTGGAATGTTCACAAAAGTCTCAGGTAATGGCAATTGGCAAAGGCCATAGTTTAATTCATACGTTTTTGTTCATCTTACTGGGCAGCCTTCAATCACCATAAATAACACAATTAGCATACTTTAAAATGTGGCCCAATAGCAGAAATGTTGTATTGTCTGCCAATGTGCACAATATGGGCCTGATTACGACTTTGGCTGTGCGGCGTCGGGTCCACGCCGCTGCCGCACCACCAAAGCTGTAGTCGGGCTGCCTGCCACATTAGGAGTTTCCTCCTGTCTGACGGGTTTTTTTGGGGGCAGTGCCCTGAAAATGGGCACTGCAATGGGAACGCCAAAAACATTTCCTGCACAGCATGGGCTGTTGAGTTCATGCTGAGCAGGAACTAGGGTGCATGCACATGGGGGGGACATGTTGTGCCCCCCTATGTGCATCCCCATTCGGAGGAAGCACAGGGGGCCCTGCAGGGTCCCATTTGCTTCCTTTCTGCCACAGTGTTCATGGAGTAGGAACCACCAAGACACCGCCGGCACAGAGGAAACTAATAATATGCTTGGCAGGACCGCCGCATATTGTGGCCGCTTGACTGCCACAACACTGTCAGGGAATGCAATGGGGTTATGGTGGTTGAACCACCTTAATCATAATAGGGTGTTGGGAGACTGCCACCGCCGCTCCCCCACAAATCTGGCGGTCCGTGGACCGGCAGACTAATAATGGGGCCCTATGTAAAGAAAAGAGGAGAAACAGGGACATTAAAGCAACTACATAGAGCAAGTGCATACAGAATGATATATCAGTAATTGCACCAATAAAAAGCGGTGCAAATTGTACAAATGGAGCATTTAAAGCCAGAACCCATAGCTTCATATGAATAATCAAATATTATGACTGAAAGCCAATAAAATGCCCCCAAAGTCTTGTCAAAGATGGAACATACAATCACATCTTTACACTTCACGCGTGGATGAAAAGCGAGTTGGACGGAAAAGCGATATCCTTTTGATGTGTATGTAACTGTCTACCTCTTTTGTGCTGATAGCTGCACATCTTGTTCTTTATCGAAAACGCTCCCTTTTTTTAAGACATGTCTCTTGGTTTTACTTCATTGTTTCCTTACTTTAATTTTAGATCTTTGTTATAGTTTTTAAATTGGCTCTGTTTTTTCATTAGCAGTTCCCAAATTCTTTTTCTCTTGCATGTGTCATGTTTGTTTTTTGTTTTTTTGTTTACTAGCTCCTGGTGCAGTCTACGCTCTATGAAAAATGATTACTGTGGCAATGAACCAGGAAATTATCAAAATCTAGAACTCAACTGCATGCCCTTTAGAAGCCTCTGCTCAGCAATGGCACATATTTTCACCCACAAGCCTTCAAATGGATTTAACATGGAGGTAGGTTTTTGGGAGTCGAAGGCTTGAACATGTAGAATCCATTGGATTCAAGTCTTTAGACATTCCGAAATTGCCGGTGAACTTTAATACAATGTGATGCAACACTACATTGCAACCAAATGGGGAGTGAAAACCAGTGCCATATCTACTATGAAATTGCTGTGTTTTTCTTATTGTCAGTGCTGGTGTACTTTAGGCTGCCATGAGACAAGGCACCAACGCGCACACCCTTGCAACCTAGTGCAATTGAGTGTGTGTGTTCTGTCAAACATATTTTTTGACTGGAAGGAGACCTCCAAGTACAAAAACTATTCTTCAGTACTTTCCCACTTACAAGGCAGCACACATGCAAAACTTGAAAATTATGGAGAAATTAAAACGTTTCTCTCTGTTATGCCTGACTCCAGGAGGTATACGGCTTTGACTCAAATCTGGTCTGATTGCATAGGAACAGCCATGTACTTCCTAAGGAATGGCCCCAGACCCAATGTAGAATAAATTAGCTCCTACAACTATTTTGCCATGCTTTAACCAACATTCCAATGTAAATCTTGATTTGTATTGGAAAATAAATATCACCACAACATTGTGCGCCTGGTTTGCATAACAAAAGTAACACAAAAACTCAGCTGAAATATTAGTAAATCTGGGCCGTTATGCTTTTCAAAAAAGGGTTTCAAACCAAAGCATTTCAGCTCACCTAAAACTGACTATAACAAAATTGAAGATAGCAACTGACAAAAATTAGTATTGT
The DNA here is from genome assembly GCA_963921515.1 of Calotriton arnoldi. Lineage (NCBI taxonomy): Eukaryota > Metazoa > Chordata > Amphibia > Caudata > Salamandridae > Calotriton > Calotriton arnoldi. Next base: position 89,384 of record CAWUFW010018364.1, on the reverse strand, counting down.
AGATAAAGCACCTTTTTCTCATCTCATCCTGGATTTTTGTGCTTTGTAGTCATGCATTGGTGGTGCTTTCGACCTCTGTGGACCAATTGGGGCCTATTTACAAGGGCATTGTGCCACCAAAGCATCACTTTTTATGACGCTCCCATGGTGCAATGCCCTGCTCCATATTTACATGCGCTGCTAAGCCACTTTGCGTGGCTTAAGGCCGCATTGTAAATATTGTACTCTTTGACACAGTTTTCTGGGTCATAGGGGCGTGCAATGGGTGTTGCTATGGGTGTTCCACATCAACAGTAGTCAGTAAAACTTGCATTTTGGAGTTACATGTCTGCTTTTTCCATTTTTTAGCACTAAATACGTCATGTGGGCTTGCTCCCTAGACGCACATAGGTCCTAAGAAGCAGTAACCATCTGGAGACCCTCTCGGCTGAGCTAACTTATGGCCACAAAAGTATGTGTATGTACTTACTCTTGGGTGTGACTTCTTTCCATCTTTTCTTTACTTTCCTGCACTTTTTCTTTTTGCCTTTACAATTTTTGTGGCATGACTTTATTGGGGTTACACTTGGTTCTCATTCTCCAAGTTCTCGCACTTATTTGATCGGCTTCTTTCTAACACTCTGTTGGTGGCAAGTCTTAGATTTATATCTTGGGTTGCCTAAAACTCCGCAGTAGTTTAACTAGTTCTATCATTTTTATTGTTATATGATGATTTGTTGTTCCTACAGACCGGTTGGTGACATGTGTTGATACAGAGCCCCCTGCACTTCATATTCGTCAGCAGTGCATGTTCTACAGATGGCTTTTTCATCCACTGATTTAGCTACAATTTCAGCGCCCTGATGAAGGAATTGTCTATTTATGTCCCACTTCCGAAACTCGCGTCGGCGTTTTTCTGCTCTTTGAAACATGTATGAAAAATGATTTGAAAAACTGGGCATATATCAAATTGTGTTCTAGTGTGTTTGTGTATTTTCCTTGTGTCAATATTGTTTGTTGTCTATTGTTCATTTGTTTTGGCAATGTGGTATGTCTCTTTTGACATGTTTCAGTTACCTATGTACAGTATGTTTATTGTTCATTGTAATGTTGGTGGGGCTCCTCTACATTTGATATGTTAAATATTTATTCTTCAGAGTTTGTTGGTGTATATTTTTGATAATGAACTGTATTTGTATTGCATAAAAGAAAAACATGATTTATTAATATGATATATTTTTGAATACAAATTGAAAACCAGTGGTCTGTTTGACAATTGTCATTTTACCATGGACATAATGCCTTATAGTTAGTAATTGGTTTTGGAGAAGTGCATGTTGTTATATATTTTGTTCCACATCAACACCGATTGCATTTTGATGCCGCACCAGATTTACAAGGATCTGTAACCCAGAGGCAGCGGCAAAATCTAACGCCGTTGAAAAGCAGGCATTAGAGTGGCACAACGAAGAGAAATACTTTTATTTCTCCTCATTTTTAGCTCTTTCTATGTGTGCTCCATTCTGCAGCACACACAGAAGAAGCAAATCATTTTTAATGATTGTTTATGTGCAGGAAGGTGTCCCTTCAGTCACATAAACAATCATCTCTGCGGCACAAGGGAAAACGCAGCAGTGCGCCATAGTCTTGTATATACAGTGCATGCCTGCATTTTTTAAATGACGCAGTGTGGCCCTGCTAAATTGCTTGCAGCGCCACACTGCGCCATTTTTTAATAAATATGCCCCATAGTTTGTTAAACCGCTCTCATTGGCTATCCTTTTCTCGTTAATATGTGCTATCATTTCTGACAAAATAAGTACCATAATAGAGATTTGTGTCACTTTTGGTGTACAATGAACCATGTCACACTGTGGACCAGCTTCATTGGTTAAATGCCATTTGAATATATTTTTGGTGTTTAAACAATACATCTGACATCAAATACGTCAGCTTCGTTGTGCCTTGTTCAGATTTATAAAAAGGTAAGTTGTGCCTACTTGCATGTTTTAACGAAACATGAGCTAGACAGTATGCAATACAACAGCAAAACTGCAGCAGCTGCAAATGCAGAAATATGCACCTTTTCATGAAGCCAGATAGTTATAGGTTTGATTTGAAATCACACTACATTGCTTGGTGAGGCATCACACTAATGAATGCAAACATAGATTCGCATGACAAATATCTCAATAATGACTTTTCGAAATATTGTCAACTTACTTCTTTATTCAACCCAGTTCCAAACCTGTTTGCTAACTGCTGTTCCCAGCATAGCTTCCAGCAGGTTAGCAGCTAGGTCTTTTTTTACCACCTTCCCCAACCCAGGGAGGATCTCAGGCAATCCTCTGGGCTCCAGGAAGCTTTTTCACTGTCGCCCCACCCTCCCCCCACACCTTTGTGTGCCAGTTATTTTTTGGGAAACACTTGGCATGGGAAGGGGTGTGCGTATGACACGTCAGCCCATTAAACAAACATCCTGCCTTTTGAGTAGCCACATATATGTCAAATAGGGAGCTATCAGTGCCACATTTTGAAAACAAATGCACAGATAGACACCTCTCTCTTTGGGAGGGACATCATGGAGTGATGTAATTCACTTTGATCTAAAAGGGAAGAGACAAACTTGGGTGGTGGTATTAGGTAAGCAGTCAGATCTCTGCTGTCATAGTTAGGAGCTGCAGATAATATACTTATGGGAGTCAGTTTGCCACAAAGTAGAGTGAATGTTGTGAGGTCTTGGAGGGAATTGTGTGTGAATTTTACCGTGATACGTTTGGAAACATTCACCAATTAATACTGTCTTAGCAATATTTACAAATTACTGATCCAAGCATCTGAAATCCGGAATGCTTCTTGAGCAGGGCCAGTCAAAGGACTGAGGACTATTGGAAGTGAAGATCTAATGCATTATAATCTTTTGTGGTTGCAAAGTCTGCAATTCAGAAAATCATAGAGTTTGTGACTGCGAAAGAGTATGTTGTGATGTATAAATGGTACTTTGCGAACCAGAAACATCTTGAAAAATTGATGGGTGGAGGGGACTTCAAAGTGTGTCACCCTTCAACTTCTGATTTTCAGTGTAATGCATCATTGCTGACCTGTCAAACATGTGTTACTGATTTCCAAAGTGGAAGCTGCCCATGACAGTTTTCTCTTTTGATAATCAAAGATTGAGTATCGGAGGGAGCAGATAGTAGTATAGGGCACCACTACACTGTCCAGTGCCATTCGAGAATACCCATTATATTTTGTGATTCCAGCTGCTGAATGGATTGCATGATACTTTAATCCTTGACTTACTGGGATCAGGTTTAGTCGCATGACTTAGGTCACTCGACAGTAAGGGCTAATTCCAAGAGGTAGAGCAGCGTTTTATGCATATGCCGGAAAGAGGCCAAAATGGGGAACTGCAGATGCCCATTCTCAGCGAGTAGGTTAACTCGTATCTAAAGAGGTCAGCAGATGCCCAGGAAACGTAGGGCCAGGGTAAAGTGGAGGTTTTTGTCCTGCTGGGCGCTAGGTTTTGGTCAGCCAAATGAGATAAACTGACTTTACAGGGCTGAACAAGGCAGAGCCAGGAAGGGACAATTGCTTGGTGGTGAAGAAGAGAGAAGGAAGAAATAGGGGGAAATTATAGGCATTCATAACACTCATGGATGGCGTCCAGCAGCAACATTGAAGTAGGCAGAATAGATAATTGGCTGTCAGAGGCTTTCCCTGCTCGGGCCACGTGTCCAAACCTTCTAGAAGTAATCTGGACAGATGCACACACATTGTGCTAACCGAGAGCCAGATAAGAAAAAGTTATTCTAGCCCACTCCTCAACTAAGCGTGACTAGCCAGGAATGGACAGCCCGGTGCAAAGAGGGGCTTTTAAGCCTTACCGAGCTTGACTCTGTTTTCTGATCCATAATTATGCAAGGTGTGCTCTAAAAGGGCTAGAGCTGCCGACTTTGAAGCTAGGGAACCATCTGAGCAAATCACTTAATTTCCCGGCCCATGCCTAGAAATGATTGTGTCCGTCTGTAATGCAACTGGTGCTCATGTAAAGCGCTCTGATTCCCTCGGGTCGAGTTCGCGCTATATAAAACTGCAAATGATAGAGCGAAATGTTCTTGTGAATTGTAGGGGTGCATCATAATCACTGATAGGCCGCACCCACATGTATTCAGACATATATTTGTTTATATTCAGTTGTATACTCACGCATGTTTAGTAAAGAATGAATAGTTCACTGAGAGAAAGTGAACTCAGCAGCATAATGGTGTTAGGATAACGATGTAATGTAATGCTTATTGAATTGTGTGAACATAATGAATAGAGGAATTAGTTCGTGTGTAATGTAATTGCAGTAGTTTAGACGTGCACCATACTAAAGTTGCACATGTAATTCATTGTTTGCATATGAATCGTAATGAAAATGCTTATGGGGAAAAGTAAGATGTGTGTTTAAAAATCATATGTAAAGGCCTGACTACATATATGCTTAGGAAAGGCCTGGTTTATTCTTATGTTAGCTTATTTTGTAGGTCGAGAAAAGTTTCTCTTGGTAAGGCTCTCTGGGCACAAACGGTAGATTTAATTTGCACAGTAGAAGGTTTCTGTTGAAAGTATCTTTTGTTGCAGGTGCAAGGACACATGTCTCGTTAGTAAGACTAACTCTTTGTTTTCAAAAGCTAGAGAGATGGGAGGCATGGTACGGGGAGTGAAATGGAATTTAGGGATGATACTTTCAGCGGAGAAGGTGCCTGGGACTCAAGGTCATCGCAACCGTCCAGGATGAAGTAACCGTTTCGATGGAAAAGCACAAGAAAGAAGACCTGGCCAAGGAGGCGTGACAAAGGCGTGTACAATTGTATTGTGGTTTTGTATTAGGGATAGTGCCCTGAGGGAGGAGGCCAGAGAAGAGGTAGGGGAGACCTGAGAGAAGGACAGAGCTGAGCTTAGGTATTATGTGATTGCACTTCTTAGGAAGTCTTCACAGCTGACACCTTTTATTCACTCTTGCCTGGGAAAATCGTTATGCAGGGAATGTCACTTAGCGTTAGTGTAGGGACAGCAATTGATTTTAAGCTTGTTTAGTCCAATGAAGAGCAACTTAGAAATTGGAGCAATCATAGTCTGGTTGATCCTTCTAGAACTTTCTATTCTCCTTATCTTGAGTCGGATGAGACTCCTGCGTAGGTTATTATTTGTATTAGTGCCCATCTATTTCTTTAACCTCGTGTTGAGGTGCTTGCACGTCCAGTTATTTTTGGCGATAATAAATTCTTAAACTTGAATTCGGAGTCAGTGGTCCTTTCAGACAAAATGAATGCTGTATATGTAACCAGATGAGATTCTCTCCTTTACACTATTCAACAGGTAAAAAGATCTTGGCGACCAGAAGGTTCTTATAGATAATTAGATAAGAATCGGCGTTATCAGTTGGTAGCAGAGTAGGATGGTTGCCTTTGATGGTAAGGGGAGATCTAGAGCAAGATAGGAGATTAAGTTGCCCCATAGAGCCCGAGTGACGCAGATCCAGAGGACCGCGGGAGAAGGATGTCGGAGGTCGTTGAAAACTGACGGAGAGTGACGGTGCGGCGGAAGTAGCAGTTCGTAGTAGAGTGAGTATGAAAAGAGTGGTGTTTGGTAGATTGCGGTGTTTTATTGTGTGATGTCTTGCGGAGTTGGAACGAGAGTTGTGTGATTGAGAACCGGACCGTGAGCGCGCGCGGGACCGGGAGATTTATCGTGGTGTAGAATACACCCAGAGTTGAGAACGTTGACCAGAGGTTGTGGGGGTCACGAGACGTCATTGACAGACCCACTGAAGATAGGGAACACATGAGTGAGTGTGTGAATAACCAACGCAGGTCGTAGGTTATTGTGTGCAGAACATCGAGTGATTGAATCCTATCGAGTGTGTTAGAGGCGATTGTCCGGTCGTTTCGCGGACAGACGATTGCCAGATTGAGGTCAACAGGCTCAAGAGGCTGATCGGTCATTGGTAAGACTGACGGTCAGAGAGGTAATTGTTCGGTAGGACGGACATTATTTCAGAGTATGATTCGGGACAGGTGCGAGTGAGAACGAGTGAATTAGAAAGGAGGGGAACTGCTGCGAGCGGAGGAAAAGTGACGTCAGACAAGTGCCGCGCTGCGATAGGCCGGTTGGTGTGAGCCGCGCTGGTATTGGTGGAGTGAAATCGAGAAGCAAGAGCTGACATTTTGAGTGCAAATACGAAGTTGATTCATCATGAAATGTTTTAAAGTTTTACGGGAACTTTGTAGAGGTGATAGACATGTGGTTGTTCGGGAAGGAGAGGAAGCTCCTCCCGAGGATACACCAGCACATTATATGGCAAAGAATGTAGGATTGCATACTATAATTTGGCTTGAGAATTGGCATAAAATGACAGAAGCAGAGGGAGAATTGTCGTTCCCACGCTATGGTACTTTTAGGTTAGAGGTGTTGTACCAGCTAAAAAGTATAATGGCTTCTTTACGACCACTACCTAGACCAACACAGTTTGAGGCACTACATGCGTGGATAAGAGCAGCGTATGATAGGAAGAAAGACAGAAGCCAAGAAAGGGTGAAGAAATCGGTCAGGGCATTTCAAGATGCAAGGTGGGATGCATTGGAGAAAAGGTGGAGAGTGGAAACGATCGAAGGAGATAAGTTGTACCCATTGTTAGTACAAAATGGGAAAATAATAAGAATCGATGAGGACGACAGTGATCTAGATGACAGCTTGTTGGATAGGATGTTGGCAGAGAGGCCACCACCATTTAATCCAGATTCAGAAGAGGGAAAGCCGACCCCAGCAGTAACAATTGATGGGAGCCAGAATCAGACTAGCATGAGAGTAGTGGGAAGGATTTCCACAGGAACAGAGGGGGCAACGGCGTCTATGATAACACAGCCTCCTGTTGGGAACACAAGATTACCGGACTCCTTGACAGTACCGGTTACCATTGGCCCTATAGTACCGGTATATGACCCAGACCGAGTGAGAGAAGGGGGCTCCGTACAGATGGGAAGGGAAGAAGTAACCAGCGAGAGTGGGAATGGGTTTGGAGTACGAGTGGTTCATTTCCCAAGACCAGTGGAGACAAGTACGCCGTTACCGGCTACTGCAGACTCTTCCTTTAGACAAGAAGAGGAGAGACCAGAAAGACCAAGGTCTTTGCGTGAATCCAAGTCAGCTTTGAGGATGTGGACACCAACAGCAACAAACCAAGAGGATAGGATGCAAGGAGATAGGGCACAGAACGTCTCGGAAGACAGACCAAGTTCCAGGAATATGATGGAAGGGAATAGGTCACAAGGACAGAATAGTGACTGTGATGAGCGGGATGGCTCGGGTTGTCGAGATGTACTGAGGAGTGCGGTACAGGCAAGGTTACTAGACGTAGTGAGATTGAAAGCAGAGGTAGACGAGATGATTAATGGAGGTCTGCCTTTGGAAAGGATAGAAATTTATGGATCAGATGAGCTGCTGTTTGTAGCAAAAGATGTGACTCGAAAAGCTAGGATGGCACATGATAGATTGAAGGAATTGGCCAAAAGATATGAGGTAGACCTGAACAAAACTAAAGCGTTGCAGGGACCACATAGATTACATTACAGTGACCAGGAGCTGGAGGAGAAAAGAATCACAGGATTAAGGACACACACAAGAGATCTGATTGTAGGAATGAGAATATGGATTTTGTTGGACAAATGGGAAGAAAGGTGGTCCAAGAAGAAACCAGCAAAGAGAGCTGAAGGGGAAACACCGCCTCCAGGAGGGGGGCGACGGGTGTTGGAAATTTTCCTTTACGGGAAGTACAGAATGGAGGGTACGTGCATGTGCCGTGGAATAGAGGTGATTTGGCTGCATTTACAAATGATTTTCCTCGGCTGAGGGAAAAACCAGTAGAGTGGTACAAACAGGTTGAGCGGTTTGTGAAAATTTCAAAAGTATTGTGGATTGATTTGAACACTTTGTTTGACATAGTGGTACCGGGAGATTTGTGGACAGCTTGTAAAGTCGCTATTGAGTGGCCGACTTCGGAACCGGATAGAGAGGCGGTTACAAATGGTCCATCACCCCTAGTCATGAAAAAGTATGAGCAGGTGATTACATGGCTGAAACTGAAGATTTCACCTCAGGATATAGATTGGGTTAAGATAGATCGGACTGTACAGGAACCCAAAGAAACAGTGCATGAATATTATGAAAGACTTCTGCAAGCTTTTAAACAGTATAGTGGGTTAGATATCTTGGACCCCAAGGATATGGGACAGTTTGTCTCAAAGTTTGTACTGGGTCTGAGAATGGAAATCAGCCTCATGATACAGCACCATTTGATCTGCTGGCAGAACAAGCCACTAGATGAAATATTGAGGTATGCGAGATACTGTAGTGATGAGGTGGAATCGAAACATCGAAAGCTAAAAGACAAATTGATGCTTGTCCAGATGCAGACAGCACAGAGTCAGCCTAGTGGAGGGACCTTAGGAAGAAAGCAGGGAAATTTCCAGGGGAACCAGAATGGGCAAGGCCAGGGAAAGGGAAAACCAGTAGACCCCAAGACAGGAGTGGACGTGGCCACATTGAAGAAGACCACTGCGTGTCATCTTTGTCGCCAGGTCGGACATTGGAAACGCGAGTGTCCTTTGAACCCAGCTAATCAGTCGCAGGAAGAGGAAGAGGGGCTCAGGCACCCGCGCAAGAGGTAGTTAACACAATAACGAGGCCTAGGACGATGAAAGGGGGGTATACAGTTCTCACGCCCAGGTTCCCCAAGCTCCAAGGATTTCACAAGGAACACGAACGTACCAACAGATGCCCCTGTTCGAAGACTATGACGAGAGTAGCTCAGACCCTTTATCCTGACGGTGCCTGAGGGGGAGGAAGACTGCACACTTGGAGCGGTCTTGGAGGTAGACCAGAGAGGACCTTTTGTGGAGGCAGATATTGAGGGTCATCCTGCCACACTTTTGGTTGATACTGGTGCTACCCGGTCTACTGTAAGATCAGCAGTAGTCCCTAACCTACCCCTCTCGGGACAATCAATCCAGGTTGTTGGAGTAGCGAACAAGAGAATAAGCAGCCCATTGACAGAACCGATCCTAGTAAAGATAGGTTCCTTCCAAACTAGACATCAGTTTGTAGTGTGTGATACGAGTCCAGTTTGCCTTTTGGGGAGAGATCTGTTGTGCAAGTTGAACTGCACGATTTATTGTACGCCACGGGGAGTGGAGGTCCAGACGAGAGATGACGATGCTGACTTTAAAATTACAAATCAGCATCTGTGTATAGATCTGTACCCAATGGTGACTGTGGAAGAACTTCCACCTGATCTGAGAGACGCAGTGTCGTCTGTGGTGTGGGATTTCGCAGGCGACGAAATAGGTCTGATCAGAGGGGTTGAACCAGTGCGGATTGAGGTGAAACAGAATGTTGATTTCCCCAGGACACCTCAATACAACCTGTCGCCAGAAACGATTGCAGGGATAAGACCTGTGATCGAGACTTTCATTGAGAAAGGCATTTTGAAAGAGATCAGAGGTAGCCCCTGTAATTCACCCATAATGGGACTACAGAAACCGAGCGGGAAATACAGGATCGTGCAAGACCTGCGAAAGGTCAACACGATAGTTGTCCCTTGTTGTCCAGTGGTACCGAATCCTTCAGTAATACTGTTCCAGATCCCATGTGAAGCCGAGTGGTTTACGGTTATCGATTTATGTCAAGCCTTCTTTTCGATACCGCTCCATGAGGAAAGCCAATTTCTTTTTGCGTTCAGGCTGGAAAATCGCGTGTTAACATGGTGTCGTATCCCTCAAGGGTATACGGAAAGTCCATCGATCTTTAACCAGATCCTGAAGAAGAACCTTGAGAGTCTTGTGTTGCCGCAGAACTCAGTTCTCGTGCAATACATAGATGACTTGCTCATTGCCTCAGAAACAGAAGATGCTTGCAGAATTGACACTGTAGCTCTGTTGAACCACTTAGCAGAGAATGGACATAAGGTGTCCCCGAACAAGCTGCAGTACTGTTTGAATGAGGTACAGTACTTGGGACACAGATTGGAAAAAGGCAAGAGGAAGGTGTCACCAGATCGAATTGAGGCAATAATGAGCATGGCAGTACCCACCACACAGAGAGAAGTTAGGATGTTCCTGGGAATGGTTGGCTACTGTCGACAGTGGATTCCTAGTTTCTCCTTGAGAGCAAAGCCTTTGCAGAGGCTTACGCACAAGGATGTGAGTGATCCGGTACCATGGGACGAGGAGTGCTTGATGTCATTCCTGAAACTGAGAGAGGATTTGTGCAGGGCTCCGGCATTGGGAATGCCTGATTACAACAAGGCCTTTTCATTGTTCTGTTATGAGAGGGAAGGATGTGCATTAGCAGTGTTAGCTCAGAATCATGGAGGTGTCCGTAGACCAGTGGCATATTTTTCAGCTACTTTAGATCCAGTAGCTTCTGCGTTGCCCGGATGTCTAAGATCCGTTGCTGCAACAGGTGTCAGCATTGAAAGATGTGAAAGCATTGTAATGGGACATCCATTGACTGTACATGTGCCACATTCGGTTGAGTTATTGATGACCAGGACCAAGACACAGCACCTAACGAACAATAGGTTAACGAGGTACGAGCAAGTCATACTTGCCGCAGAGAATGTGACTCTGAAAAGGTGTTCTGTCTTGAACCCTGCGACATTGATGCCTACACCGAACACGGATGATGAAGATTGTGCGGACCATGATTGTCTCGATGTGACCGAGCTTTGCACCAAACCGAGACCTGACATTGTCGATGAACCATTGGCTGACCCAGATGAAATTTTCTTTGTCGATGGTTCATGCTTAAGAGACAGTGTGGGGCAATTGAGAGCAGCGTTTGCTGTATGTACCATTTCAGGAGTGGTCGAGGCTGCTTGCCTAGAAGGAGTACGCTCCGCGCAGGTAGCTGAGATCATTGCCTTGACCCGTGCCTGTTTGGCCGCTGATCGAATTCGAATCACGATTTACACAGACAGCCAATATGGGTTTGGCGTGGTGCACGACTTCGGGCAGTTATGGTCTCAGAGGGGATTTTTGACATCATCCGGCTCACCCATTCGTAATGGAGAATATGTAAGACAACTGTTAGATGCATTACAGCATCCGAAAGAAATTGCTGTGGTAAAGTGTTCAGCCCATGGGAAAGGGGAGGACTTTGTATCATTGGGTAACAATTACGCGGACGAAGTCGCCCGTTTCTGTGCAGAACAAGGATGCATATTCACAGATAGAGAGGTAGAGGAGAGCCAAGAAGGAACCGAGCTCAGCATAATGTTGGCCATGGCAGACACTTGGGAAGAGCTTAAGCGATTGCAGGACGAAGTTTCAGTCCAGGAGAGAGAGGGATGGATCAAAGCTGGTTGTGAGAAAGGAGATGTGGATGTGTGGGTATCCAACGATGGGAGAGCCGTGTTGCCTGAAGAATTGCTGAGTCCGATGGCAAGACTGATACATGGACAGGCACACCTTGGTAGAGACGCAATGATGAGGGTGTTTAGACAGACGTGGTATAACCCACGGTTCCGAGCAATGGCTGAAACAGTGTGTCAGAGGTGTGTTACGTGTCAGCAGATGAACGCTGGAAAGAAAACTGTGGTCACTTTGAGTCACATTGGGAGGTCAGGTGGGCCTTTCAACAGAATACAGCTTGACTTTGTGGAGATGCCTAAGTGCAATGGATTGAGGTACATTTTAGTGCTAGTATGTGTATTCTCACGGTGGGTGGAGGCTTACCCCACACGCAGGTGTGACACTCTCACAGTGGCTAAATTACTGTTGAGGGAGCTCATCCCTAGATTCGGGATCCCGACCTCTTTGGAATCAGATAGAGGAGGGCACTTCCACAGTGAAATCATGAAGTTGCTTTGTGCTGCATTGAACATTGACCAGAGACTCCACTGTAGTTACAGACCAGAGGCTTCTGGGATGGTGGAACAAGTTAATGGAACTTTGAAGGCCCGGATGGCAAAAATGTGTTCTTCGACATCTCTGAAATGGCCCGACGCTTTGCCGCTCGTGCTGATGAGCATGCGAAGTGTCCCAGACAGAAAGACCGGGTTGTCCCCCATGAGATATTAATGGGAAGGGCAATGAGATTGCCAGCAGTACCAGCTACAGCCTTGATAAGCATCACTGATGATTTGATTCTCGATTATTGTAAAGGACTCTCTGATGTGGTCCGTTCTGTATCCCAGCAGGTGCAAGCAGCAGTGGTCCCAACCTCGAGTGATCTGTGCCACGACTTGTGTCCCGGTGACTGGGTGCTCGTCCGGAAGCACGTGAGGAAGAGTTGCTTGGATGCCCGCTGGCGTGGCCCGTATCAGGTGATACTTATCACGAACACAGCAGTGAAGTGTGGAGGATTGCCGAACTGGGTGCATGCCTCCCATACCCGCAGAGTTCCAGCACCCTTGGAAGAAACAGCTCCTCTCGTAAATGAAAATCCAGCTGATGTGGCAGGGCCACATGGGAGGACAAGTCAAGCTGTAAGGGTCGCTGACACAGCTGGTGGTGCACTAGAGCAAGCTGAAGGGGGTTTCCACAGTTCGAACCCTGACTCAGACACCGAAGACAGAAACGGTGCAGTGGGCGGAGAAGAGTCAGATTCAGCAGAAAGAGGAAGTAGTGCACTGGGTATAGAAGGGGAAGGCAGACGAACGAACAGAAGTGCAGAAAGTTGGCCTGAAAGACAGAGGCGACTGAACCTGAGGTTAGCACCTGAAAGAGACCTTGCTCCAGTGTCTGAAGTATCTGAAACGGAGGCAAGTGACGAAGACCAAGCACAAGACAGTCGGCGAAGGTCAAAGAGAACAAGAGTGCCTTGTCGCAGATACTCTACCCCTGAGTGGACTTACACTGTGTTTGATGCAGGGGGTGGTGAGCACGGGAAGGCTGAGGTCAGTGCAAGTGGTCCGTCGGAGCCCGAATGTGGTGGTGAAGGTGGTGCTGCAGTTGCCAGGGCTCGAAATAGAAGGAACACTGACCCTCACGGTTCCGAATCCCCCGCTTCTGAGTGAAGTCCGAAACTTGGTTCTGCATCGACTCGAATTCCCGCCTTTTGGAGTTGAGCCGTTTTCACATGAAGTGTTGATTTTGCGTCTTGAACTTTTGTATCACGTTCTGGTATTGCTCAATGAGGATCTTATAGTGGATCAACTATAAACTGTAAATAAAAGTCTAAAAGAAGAAGATAACCTAGGTCCGAGTGGAAGAAGAATAAACTTAGGGACTTTCCACAGAAGAGGAACGAAAACTAGGGAAGTCTTTTTCTGGACTGTGTAAATAAGATTGTGATCGAAAAGGGAAAATCCGGAGATTTCATGGTTGCTCGAGCTGGTTAAGCAAGTCACAATTAAAGGACAGAGACTTTTTCAGGGTTCTTTGCGATAACCAAGACTTTTGAGAACTTTCGAAACCATGGAGCCGGGAGATCCCAATCGTAGATCTAAATGGATTGTAGGCATCCTTATAAGTAGTGTAATAGTTTCTATAATCATAGTAGTTATAGTCTCATACACTGGTTCGCACGAGCTAGAAGTAGAGGGGGTGACAGGGACACCGACACCTATCACACCTAGCCAGAAGGGGGTAGACAGGGCAGCTGACAGAGCTTTGCTATTAGAAGAAAGTCGTAGATTACATGTAGATTTATCTAAAGGTGATTTTAAGTTGAATGCATATGCTAAGTTGTTGTATGAGTATGTTGATGTGATGGATGCGAAAGATTGTTATGTGTGTATGCAGTTGCCTACTTCAGTGGACGAGGGTATTAGGTATCACCATCTTCCACTGACTTATGGTATTTCATGTAGTCTTTTGCTTAGTTTGTTTTATGAGAGAGATCAGTTTGAGTATTTCTTTTCCAATTTCGACGCAGTGCTTCCTGAAGTCCCAGCTTACAAGCATTTGAATAAATATGACTATTATAAGACGGAAGATAGACTCAGGAAGTACTTCATACCGAGTTTGGAATTGGATACAGCATTCGCACACAGACACAATCTGACTTGTTTGATGTCGGATGTAGAGAGAAAGTTTGTAGATCAGGTTGAGGATAGGTATAGAAAGCTGACTCACTCCCGAGATTTGGGGCATCACAGGACAGATTGGACAGAGGAAGAACAGTTGCATAAGACCAGGGGAAGCTATGGTCCTATAGCGTTAGATAAGGAGCAGAGGGGTAAGTTGTGTATAAGGCGTTATCAGACTTACTATGAGAAGGTAGCAGTGGGACAAAGTACTTGTGATCACGTTTTCACCATGGCAGATGTGGCAAAAGATTTTCTCCAAGGTCCTGTACAAGTGATACCAACGGTGTATTACGTATGTGGGAAGAATGCTTATGTGAGGTTGCCTGCAAATTGGTATGGAACATGTTATTTGGCAATAATATTTCCAAAGATTTACCATACAGAAGATTTAGATCTTCTAGAAGGTGGAGAGCATTCAAGAACGAGAAGAGCTGCAAGTGCAGGAATAGTTGTGGGAGATATCTTTGGAGCTATGATACCCAGTCTGGGAGTAGTCTTGAATGACGTGAAGATCCGGAGGTTAGCGACTGTGGTGGATGAATTTTCAATGAATACAGCAAAGTCGTTGGTGTTGGTGGAAGGAGAGATGTTGTCGATAAGGGGAATGGTTTTGCAGAATCGCCTTGCTTTGGATGTCTTATTGGCAAAAGAGGGCGGAGTCTGTAAAATGTTGAAGGTTCAAGAGTGCTGCACTTATATACCAGACCGTAGCAAGGATCTGGAGAAATATATAAGTAACATCACTACAATCCACACAAAAATAGCGGATTTGACCGAAGAGGGGGCCTGGGAAAAGGTCGGCAAGGGTTTTGGTCAAGTGGGAGGTTGGTTTGCGAATCTAGGAAAGGGATTCCTTGGGTACTTTCTGAGACCCCTCCTTATTTTGGTGGTTTGTGTGGTTGGCTTGTGGATTTTGATCAAGGCCTACAAGTGGTATCGAGCAGGCCGAGTCAAGAGAGCTTTGAGGGAAAATGACATGAGATTGGCAAGACTGCAGGACAGTCAGTATCAAAGGCTCAAGAGCATGGAGAAACTAAGATCAGGGAAGATGGCAACAAGTTCTGTTTAGGTCGGTTCTTTCTCCAAGGGAGTAGAATGAAATGTGATGACAGGAGTCATCAAAGGGGGAACTGATAGAGCGAAATGTTCTTGTGAATTGTAGGGGTGCATCATAATCACTGATAGGCCGCACCCACATGTATTCAGACATATATTCGTTTATATTCAGTTGTATACTCATGCATGTTTAGTAAAGAATGAATAGTTCACTGAGATAAAGTGAACTCAGCAGCATAATGGTGTTAGGATAACGATGTAATGTAATGCTTATTGAATTGTGTGAACATAATGCATAGAGGAATTAGTTCGTGTGTAATGTAATTGCAGTAGTTTAGACGTGCACCATATTAAAGTTGCACATGTAATTCATTGTTTGCATATGAATCGTAATGAAAATGCTTATGGGGAAAAGTAAGATGTGTGTTTAAAAATCATATGTAAAGGCCTGACTACATATATGCTTAGGAAAGGCCTGGTTTATTCTTATGTTAGCTTATTTTGTAGGTCGAGAAAAGTTTCTCTTGGTAAGGCTCTCTGGGCACAAACGGTAGATTTAATTTGCACAGTAGAAGGTTTCTGTTGAAAGTATCTTTTGTTGCAGGTGCAAGGACACATGTCTCGTTAGTAAGACTAACTCTTTGTTTTCAAAAGCTAGAGAGATGGGAGGCATGGTACGGGGAGTGAAATGGAATTTAGGGATGATACTTTCAGCGGAGAAGGTGCCTGGGACTCAAGGTCATCGCAACCGTCCAGGATGAAGTAACCGTTTCGATGGAAAAGCACAAGAAAGAAGACCTGGCCAAGGAGGCGTGACAAAGGCGTGTACAATTGTATTGTGGTTTTGTATTAGGGATAGTGCCCTGAGGGAGGAGGCCAGAGAAGAGGTAGGGGAGACCTGAGAGAAGGACAGAGCTGAGCTTAGGTATTATGTGATTGCACTTCTTAGGAAGTCTTCACAGCTGACACCTTTTATTCACTCTTGCCTGGGAAAATCGTTATGCAGGGAATGTCACTTAGCGTTAGTGTAGGGACAGCAATTGATTTTAAGCTTGTTTAGTCCAATGAAGAGCAACTTAGAAATTGGAGCAATCATAGTCTGGTTGATCCTTCTGAGCATCTAGTCTCAGCAAAAACATATCGGCAACAGTGGAGGCATTACGAAAAAATGGAAGGGAGACCCACGCCAAGGATGCCAGGTCTAACAACTCTGTTTTCTGATCCATAATTATGCAAGGTGTGCTCTAAAAGGGCTAGAGCTGCCGACTTTGAAGCTAGGGAACCATCTGAGCAAATCACTTAATTTCCCGGCCCGTGCCTAGAAATGATTGTGTCCGTCTGTAATGCAACTGGTGCTCATGTAAAGCGCTCTGATTCCCTCGGGTCGAGATCGCGCTATATAAAACTGCAAACAAAAGGGTAAAAAACTGGCACGAACTCCAAACTACATTGCCTTTTTTTCTCCTCAGTGCATCGATATAAGCTCTTGATTTTACGTAGCGAGTGTTAAAGTTTATTACAAGTCCATGTGTGCAGTGTTCAAGCTCATATATGTTCCTCTGTTTGCTGCATGGTTTGGTCATTGATGAGGTGGCCTTTTTATGTTGATTTTTTTGCACGTATATTGGCATCTGTTTTTATGTCTGGCGTAAAAATTACGCTAAGGCAGTTAAATCCATTTAAATATATTCCTTTCTTCTTTTTACCTAGCAGTTCAGGCAGTAACTAATTTAATGTGCTTTTCTTGAGTACAACACACACGCGGAAGCACCTTAATTTGAAAAATTTGCGGCAGCTATTTTCAGGTGCAAATGTACTGTGCCACAGACAAACGTAGATGTCTCTGTTATAGAATCGTTAATAATCCCTTGAGTACTCCTTAATGGACCACTTCTGTCTTTCATTTCCAACCCCTAAGAAACACCAATTTAATTGTTCAGTTTCTTATACAAGGAATTCCTGTAAGATCTAAAATCGCCGCTGTGCCTAAGTCTAATTGCATTTTGTAGTGTTTATATTTTGTTGTAATGAAAGTGTTGCATTAAAAGCCGGTATTCTATTCACCATCATTTTGCTTACTCCAGGCCCATAGTCATAGTTTGATATTTATTCCATTTACTTGTAGTTTTTGGATCCCTAAATAAAAACCCTGTAAAGTTTTAAAAACAAAAACTTTTGGGCAAGTAAATGCAAAACCGAGTGACATTCCTCAAGATTTGCTGCTGGGAGTATTAGTAAGACATGTTTTCTAAGTTCTGTAACTTTCACTGCAGGGCAATGTTTCCTGTATTAGGCTTTAGAGCACAATGCGGAGCTTGACAGTTTTTGATAAAATGGTAGTTAACAATTACACTAATCACATTGCTAATGGCAATTTGCATAGAACAGACTTCCGGAGAGCTTTTAGAAACCATCAATCGTATCCCATCACTCGGAATTCTCTTCTCGCGTGACAGCCCATTACAGAGGATAACATTTATTTTCTTGAGGACTTTGCAAGACATGTCAAAAACATGATGCTACCTTAAAATAGAAGTCCTGCTGCCCTTGATTCCAGGTCATTGTTAATGCAAATAACCACGGGCAATCTTCTGCAAATGAACAGTAAGCAAGCGGTTTTTGATGCATTCTCGTCCCTTCTTTCCCATCCGCAGTGAGAAGCCCGCCGAGTGGCGATTGAAAGGGAACCAAAGCTCTTAGCTAAGCTCAACATAGTCAAGTTATCAAATAAGGCCCTCGTTATCAGTAGCGGCTCGTGGAGGAGTGCCGCGCGGCGGTGGATCGGGACGGGGAGGAGCAGGGTGGGGGTAGTAAACTACGGCATACGGCCGAACAGAGGTAAGTAAACAAATAAATCAATAAAACGAATTTCATTGCGCGCGCTGCATTGCCAAATGCGATGCAGCGCGCGCAACGAAATTCGTTTTAATTATTTATTTGTTTACTTACCTCTGTTCGGCCGTATACCGTAGTTTACTACCCCCCACCCTGCTCCTCCCCCGCCCCGCCCCACCTCCCCGCGGCACTCCCTCCACGAGCCGCTACTGCTCATTATGCGTGAGCCGAATTTGGTGTCTCAAGTGGGATGATGGTGAGGGGGCCTGGGGTGGGGCATGGACGTCATTTAGGGGTCACCAGGGGTTGCAGCTGTGAACCTTGACTTTCCCCTTACGACTCCTGTCACTTCCGTTGCACCCCCTGGTCTCAGAGGTGGCAAAATCAGTGCCTGAAACAAAGAGGCCCTTAATCCTGTCGTTTGAGGCCCGTCTCCTTGTTTTCTGCCAATTTTCTTTACAGTTATAGTGAATCGTATTACATTATTCACAATCAGTGTACTAAAAATGGAGTACAATTATCTTGAATATGGCCTTCCCTGGTAGCTGAGGTAAAAAATGCTTTTAAGTGCAGTAGCGGCTCCTGGAGGGAGTGCTGCGGGGCGGGCGGGGCAGGGGAGGGGCAGGGTGGGGGGCAGTAAAATCCGGCTTACGGCCGAACTGAGTTAAGTACATAAATAATTAAATAAAACGAATTACATTGCGCGCGTGGGATGCAGCGTGCGCAATGTAATTCGGCCAGGGCCGGTTTCGGTTCCCAGTTTGGCCCTGCCCATGGCACCTGTGGAGAGGTTAGTAACGCACATTGACAAGGCTGGAAGACCATTGTGTGTTAATTGGACCACATTGTTGAACCTGCAGTTGTTGCTACATGAAATGCAATTCGCATGGCAACCATGTCCAAAAATCTGTGGTGCATTTCCCAAATATTCATTGTTGTTTGAAATGTGAAGGATCCTAAACTCTGTACAACATTTGCAGTACATGTCATGATAAATAGATTGGTACCAGTGGTATATTCATAAATCTTTGCCAGAGGTGCCCTGAAGAGCAGTTTGTGTTTACTACATGGTTTGTGCACATGACGAAATGGCAGTGTTAATGCACATGATGGCCTTATATTTACCATATAGGAAAGGTGGCAGTAGTTGTTAACGATTAACATGCATGACACAAAATACTAGATTGCACTAGTGTTGTGTGCTGTATACATCAGAAGCAAATGCTTATCATGTGGTGGCTCCATGGTATGCTGTTTACATCTCTCTGTAATGATTAGTGTATCATGTATGGAACCTGGGAATCAAGCACAGCAATATTCAGCCTGTGTACAGTGCCTTCAGTGGGTGATGCATGGCGCTGAATCACATGTACATCATATATTCGGGACATGCTGCATCTTGTGATGCCTAAGTAACTATTTCCTGAACTGTGAGGGTACCAATGGGATATCAAGGCTGTGAATGGCTCTGCTTGTGAAAAGGAAAATGGCAATACAATAGAGTGTTCATTGTTTGGCTGCCTATATGCCAATGTAATATGATGTAGTGGGCCAGGTGCTGCAAGTACATTGCTCAACCGGATTTAGGAAATCTGGTTTTGAGAATTCACAGTCCATAGCAAACAAATGCTGGAGTGACTCATTTACATAAAAATATAACAGATCACTGACATAATATCGATTCACACAATACTGAAACATAAAAATATCAGAAAATAAGTATAGTTAACAAATATATTGCCTTCCAATAATAGCTAATAAAACCACAAATCTTGAGAACACATAAATTGGTGCTAAAAATATTGATTTTTACTTTATCGAAAACACAAATATCGGGAACAAAAATATTGTTACCTTTCAATAAACATATGATATGTCAAAAATATTGCCACACACAATATTAACAGCAATACTATTGCCAAATAATTACATTTTCATTAATAAAAACTCCTTCTTTGGGTTAAACAAATAATTACATAAAAACTAAACAATATATACACATGTTTCAATAAACACATATTTATTACATAACAAGAATAATGATAATTCACCCAATAAAATATATAAATAAATCCATAACAACATAGGCAAAAAAATTAGTTACATAAACTACAAATAACAAATATATATGTGATCAAGGGCTCTGGGCAGCCCGAAACGCGTCATGGCAGCGAAAGCACGATAAAATAAAAATATTGAAGCACTTACTAAGAAGAGTCCGTTCTGTTTCTTTGGCGATACAGAAGAAGGAGTATCTTATATATATATATATATATATATATATATATATATATATATATATATATATGAATTGTTAGGTTACCTTTTGCGGGAAGCACTCGTTTCAGATTCATACCGCACCAGGGAGCCGCTGCAGCCAACCACAAAACAGTTCATGCTGCGACGCGTTTCGGGCCTTACGCCCTTCTTCTTGGCAGCTAACACAAAGATGAACAAACAGTCCTGCCAGGTGAATCCCTCAATTTATTGGATTAGTTAAGACACGCCCTTGTGGGCCGGCAGCTCACTCTCCGCCTGTTAAGTGCATCATGGGCCTGGTAGTCTGTCATTCAAAGCCCGTGTGGGTCGCTTGTGAGGGAACAGTTAAGTTTGTGTAGTACCTAGGCTACAGCACGCTCCCCAACAGTGCGAATCCGTTACTCACGTTGACGGCTGCCCCAATAAACAGCCACGGACCCGCTGGCAATATCGCAGTGGTGCTTCCCTCGACCTGGCAGGCCGATTGAAATGAATTGTAAGGTTTGCCTTTTGCGGGAAGCACTCGTTTCAGATTCATATCGCACCAGGGAGCAGCTGCAGCCAACCACAAAACAGTTCATGCTGCGACGCGTTTCGGGCCTTAATCCTTCTTCTTGGCAGCTAACACAAAGATGAACAAACAGTCCTGCCAGGTGAATCCCTCAATTTATTGGATTAGTTAAGACACGCCCTTGTGGGCCGGCAGCTCACTCTCCGCCTGTTAAGTGCATCATGGGCCTGGTAGTCTGTCATTCAAACCCCGTGTGGGTCGCTTGTGAGGAAACAGGTAAGTTCGTGTAGTACCAAGGCTACAGCACGCTCCCCAACAGTGCGAATCCGTTACTCACGTTGACGGCTGCCCCAATAAACAGCCACGGACCCGCTGGCAATATCGTGGTGGTGCTTCCCTCGACCTGGCAGGCCGATTTAAATGAATTGTAAGGTTTGCCTTTTGCGGGAAGCACTCGTTTCAGATTCATATCGCACCAGGGAGCCGCTGCAGCCAACCACAAAACAGTTCATGCTGCCACGCGTTTCGGGCCTTACGCCCTTCTTCTTGGCAGCTAACACAAAGATGAAGAAACAGTCCTGCCAGGTGAATCCCTCAATTTATTGGATTAGTTAAGACACGCCCTTGTGGGCCGGCAGCTCACTCTCCGCCTGTTAAGTGCATCATGGGCCTGGTAGTCTGTCATTCAAACCCTGTGTGGGTCGCTTGTGAGGAAACAGGTAAGTTTGTGTAGTACCAAGGCTACAGCATGCTCCCCAACAGTGCAAATCTGTTGCTCACGTTGACGGCTGCCCCAATAAACAGCCACGGACCCGCTGGCAATATCGCGGTGGTGCTTCCCTCGACCTGGCAGGCCGATTTAAATGAATTGTAAGGTTTGCCTTTGCGGGAAGCACTCGCTTTCAGATTCATATCGCACCAGGAGCCGCTGCAGCCAACCACAAAACAGTTCATGCTGCGACGCGTTTCAGGCCTTACGCCCTTCTTCTTGGCAGCTAACACAAAGATGAACAAACAGTCCTGCCAGGTGAATCCCTCAATTTATTGGATTAGTTAAGACACACCCTTGTGGGCCGGCAGCTCACTCTCCGCC
Organism: Calotriton arnoldi; assembly: GCA_963921515.1. Taxonomy (NCBI): domain Eukaryota; kingdom Metazoa; phylum Chordata; class Amphibia; order Caudata; family Salamandridae; genus Calotriton; species Calotriton arnoldi. Next base: position 67,574 of record CAWUFW010018364.1, on the reverse strand, counting down.
TGTTAAGTGCATCATGGGCCTGGTAGTCTGTCATTCAAACCCCGTGTGGGTCGCTTGTGAGGAAACAGGTAAGTTCGTGTAGTACCAAGGCTACAGCATGCTCCCCAACAGTGCGAATCCATTACTCACGTTGACGGCAGCCCCAATAAACAGACACGGACCCGCTGGAAATATCGCGGTGGTGCTTCCCTCGACCTAGCAGGCCGATTTAAATGAATTGTGAGGTTTGCCTTTTGCAGGAAGCACTCGTTTCAGATTCATATCGCACCAGGGAGCCGCTGCAGCCAACCACAAAACAGTTCATGCTGCGACGCGTTTCGGGCCTTACGCCCTTCTTCTTGGCAGCTAACACAAAGATGAACAAACAGTCCTGCCAGGTGAATCCCTCAATTTATTGGATTAGTTAAGACATGCCCTTGTGGGTCGGCAGCTCACTCTCCGCCTGTTAAGTGCATCATGGGCCTGGTAGTCTGTCATTCAAACCCTGTGTGGGTCGCTTGTGAGGAAACAGGTAAGTTCGTGTAGTACCAAGGCTACAGCACGCTCCCCAACAGTGCAAATCCGTTACTCACGTTGACGGCTGCCCCAATAAACAGCCACGGACCCGCTGGGTCCTTGGTACTACACAAACTTACCTGTTTCCTCACAAGCGACCCACACGGGGTTTGAATGACAGACTACCAGGCCCATGATGCACTTAACAGGCGGAGAGTGAGCTGCCGGCCCACAAGGACGTGTCTTAACTAATCCAATAAATTGAGGGATTCACCTGGCAGGACTGTTTGTTCATCTTTGTGTTAGCTGCCAAGAAGAAGGGCGTAAGGCCCGAAACGCGTCGCAGCATGAACTGTTTTGTGGTTGGCTGCAGCGGCTCCCTGGTGCGATATGAATCTGAAACGAGTGCTTCACGCAAAATGCAAACCTTACAATTCATTTGAATTGGCCTGCCAGGTCGAGGGAAGCACCACCGCGATATTGCCAGCGGGTCCGTGGCTGTTTATTGGGGCAGCCGTCAACGTGAGTAACGGATTCGCACTGTTGGGGAGCGTGCTGTAGCCTTGGTACTACATGAACTTACCTGTTTCCTCACAAGCGACCCACACAGGGTTTGAATGACAGACTACCAGGCCCATGATGCACTTAACAGGCGGAGAGTGAGCTGCCGACCCACAAGGGCGTGTCTTAACTAATCCAATAAATTGAGGGATTCACCTCGCAGGACTGTTTGTTCATCTTTGTGTTAGCTGCCAAGAAGAAGGCGTAAGGCCCGAAACGCGTCGCAGCATGAACTGTTTTGTGGTTGGCTGCAGCGGCTCCCTGGTGCGATATGAATCTGAAACGAGTGCTTCCCGCAAAAGGCAAACCTTACAATTCATTTAAATCGGCCTGCCAGGTCGAGGGAAGCACCACCGTGATATGCCAGCGGGTCCGTGGCTGTTTATTGGGGCAGCCGTCAACGTGAGTAACGGATTTGCACTGTTGGGGAGCGTGCTGTAGCCTTGGTACTACACAAACTTACCTGTTTCCTCACAAGCAACCCACACGGGGTTTGAATGACAGACTACCAGGCCCATGATGCACTTAACAGGCGGAGAGTGAGCTGCCGGCCCACAAGGGCGTGTCTTAACTAATCCAATAAATTGAGGGATTCACCTGGCAGGACTGTTTGTTCATCTTTGTGTTAGCTGCCAAGAAGAAGGGCATAAGGCCTGAAACGCGTCGCAGCATGAACTGTTTTGTGGTTGGCTGCATCGGCTCCCTGGTGCGATATGAATGTGAAACGAGTGCTTCCCGCAAAAGGCAAACCTTACAATTTATATATATATATATATATATATCCACAAGAAGATTGGTGCTGAGTAAATGCCCCTCCAAGACGGGTCGGGGTTCGTTACGAGCGGGCGCCTCCGCTCCTCTGCATACATACGACAACTTGCACCAGTCTGCAAGGACGAGCCACACCAGTCCGGGAAATTCCAAAAATGTTTATTACGGGCACAACAAGACGCGTTTCGACCTTCGCAGGTCTTGGTCACATGACCATCTCAAAGAGTTTCCACTTTTTAACTTTTACGGCATCCCACATGACGCAATGGACATAGACGAAAGACTTCATTAAGCACCACATCACAGTGAACAATATTCGTTAAAAAGAAAGAAAGACTACAGTGTTAAATGATGAAAAAATCCTAAAAATTATGAATTGGCAAAAAATATATTATACAATACATAAACCCAGGTAAATTGCATGTCTCCTGCACACCCCTTCATTTAGCCTCTCATTACATCATTGCAATTCAGGTTTATAGATATGTCAGTGGTATATGGTTTAGTACTATCTTAATACAAATTAATTTCACAGTTAGAGCATACCATTTTCAATATATGTGGCCACTCAATGGGTGTGACATTGAGATATAATTCCCATTTGTACTAAAAATTGTTATGGTTATTGTTAGAAATGGGATTTCTGGTTGGCTAAGGCTTGCGCCAAAGCCAGGCAGAAACCACCACTCTAGTCAGGGCAAGGGAGTTACACACCCAAGATAACCCCTGCTCACCCCCTTGGTAGCTTGGCACGAGCAGTCAGGCCTATCCCGGAGGCAATGTGTAAAGCGTTTGCGCACGCGCACAGCAACAACATCCCAGGCACACCACAAAAGGAACTCCACACAAGGTTATATCAAAAATAGCCTTTGTATTATCATAAAACACATTAGAATAGTACTCACATAATATACATGGTGCCACCTGGCACTGGGCAATATTTACAGGGGATTATGTACACATGACAGGGCCACGTGGGCCACTGTCAGAACCATCACTTAGTAAAGATAATAACTGTAGAACATATCATAAACGTACAACCAGTAATCACTGGTAACCACTATACTCAGCATCAGCCTGTAACATAAACCATATTATGCACAGTATCACATTAGGCGCAAAATACATTATACGCCAACCTCACCAGCATAAATACATTATGCAATCATCTCATAAGTCTAAACCTATTAGACACTAACCTCCTAAGTATAAATCACATTAGGGGCATAACTCACAGTAGAGAATAACTCACAACCTAAACGCATTAGGGAATAATAACCTCACAAGCATAACACATTATGCAAAACCTCATAATCACGAAAGTATATTAGAGGTATAAACAGGGTGCGTAAATCATAGTAAAGGCATCACATTTCCTAGCACCACATATTAGGACACAAATCACATTAGCACATAACCTCACAGTAGAAACCATAGCAGAGGCATAAATCACATTAGGGCCTGGTGCCCTACAAACCTAACAGTCCCCCTGGCCAACTGGCCATCTCTAAGGGGCTTAAATGCCCTAGGTCCAAAAGTCAGGGCGGCTGCCCAGGGCAGCAGGAGTCAAGGGTGCGCAATTGCGCAGACCTAAACGTAGCAGCTGCAGCTGGGAAAGTGTGGGGCAAAGGAGTGCATCTCACTCCTGAATTCAAAACATGTCCCTTAAAAGAAAGACCTAAACGGTGCAGCTGCCCACTACTTGCTGGGCCGCTGTAAACATTCAAATGAGGCATGGGCTCTCAATGGCCCTTTAAACAAATATGCCCAATGTTGGAGCCACACGGGGCTCTGAAGCAAATGGTGCGAAGCGTTGGAGCCACCTAGGCTCTGTGAATAAACTATGCCACAACTGGGGCAACCACGGGCCCCTCTGGCCCTGGAAACAAATATGTCCCCTTGGAGCGTACTGGCACTGTAACACCAACATGCCCATGACGTTGCAGCGGCCCGCAATTGCGGCACTGCTGTGGAAATCAGCCTAACACTGGGGGCGGGCACCTGACCATGTGCCCCAACACCCCCAGAACTTTGCACGATTCAGCCCACCTCACCGGGCTGTTGTGTTGCGCTGCTCCGGTCTCCTCTTCACCCGGTCCCGCTCCTGGGGGCCGGGTCTCCTCACAGGCCGCGGGCGGGGCTCTCTCACTCATGAGAGCCTTGCTGGGGGGATCCGGTGGCGTCTCCCTCGCGGCACGGGGCTTCCCCTTGCTCCTGGGAGCCCCGCGCTGCCGTCGGCAGCCTCAGCCATTCGCCATCTTCACATGCGGTGGGGGCAGGCACCGGCAATGTGCCTCGAGCCCCCTCCGCTTTCACTCTTCACTGGCTGGCGCCCGCTGGGCTCTCCCTCAGCCATGGGAGCCCCGCACAGGCAGGCGCCATCTTCCTCACCCGGGTGGCTTCTCAGGCGGTGGCGGCATGCGCGGGACTTCCTCCGCAAAACCGGAAGTCCCGCCCGCCGCCAGGCACATCATTGCCTGACTTCCGCCTTCGCCGATGGGCCGTGGCGGTGAATTCTCTTCGGTGCGATAAGTGGGGTGGGCACCCGCGAGCATCAAAAGAATGTGGGGTGGGCACCCGCCATCTAAATCAAGACATAAGCGGAGTGGGCACCCGCAAAGCTCACAAGGAGGGGTGAATCCCTAGGAGGGGGGATTCCCTCAGCAAGGGCTGCAGCTCAGCGCTGCTTAGCCCCCAGGCTCTCCCTCTCAATGCAACGGGGCAAATTAAGATAAAGCGCTCCCAGGCGCTAAGGGTAAAAACACAAGGTCCAAAAGAAGCAAATGGAGCAAAAGGTCCCAGAACTCCTGGAGGCATCAGGGGGGGGCAATGTAGGGCCCAGGGGCCATCACACAGGGCCCTCCAGCAGGGAGGCAGCCCCCATGGCGGTCCCTCCTGGGCCCCACCTGCAGAAAGCCCCCCTCCGTCAGGAACACTGCACAGGACTGAACAATTTCATGGGGTCACAGCCCCTTCTTTTATACACATATTTCCCTTTTGTCACAGCACAGGGCTTGGGGATACCAGTCAGAACTGGTATAGGGGGGATTTGGAGCACTTTGTTTTCCTCAGCTCCTCTCTCCTTTCAGAGTGTAGGCTATGGACATCAGACGCATCACAGGAAGGTGGAGCCAGCATTGTGGAGGGAAGGCACAGCCCTATTCAGGTCCCAGGTGCAACTCCTCCCACCTATCTACATGGAGATCTCTCCATTCAGCCCTGCGCTGACTCACCCTGCCCCTCCTTGAGCCACACACACCAACCAGCCCCTGTCACTCACAAGCCAGACATGCAATTCACATCAGGCAGGCAGACACAGGGCACACAGAAATGCCAACTTCTAGAAGTGGCATTTCTCTACCAGTCACCATAAATCTGCGCACACCATTGCGCAGCATTTATTCTCATGAATCCAGACATACTAGACTTGACCATGCTGCACCTCTCATAACAGGAATTACCACTGACACACTCATCCTCAATGCATTCCTATGGGAGGGCAGGCCAGTCGCACCACACACGCACACAGCGCGCACACACTTTACACTGGACCACAGTGCTAAAGTGCCCAGAGACTTAAAACTACTAACACCAAGTTACATATAAGGCAAAAAGTTCAGGGGTGAGCCTGCCAAAAAGGGCCAAGTCCAACAGTTATTATTATTTGAAGGTTGCCTATCGTTGAGAAGCACTCTGGTAGCAGGACGAAGCATGTAGCAGGACGAAGCATCAAGCTTTCTAAAGGTATGGACGTCAGGACCCGCTGATCGATTCCACAGCCACTCGAGGTATTCTGCCTTATGCGTTTCGAAATGACTTTCTTCTTCAGAGGCATACCAAGGATGGTTACGTGCATGGTCCGGCCCATATTCCCCTTATGTAAACAATTGCCCGCCCTGATTGGCTGCTCAAGATAAGACAAGGCACTATGGGAAATGTAGTGCCGGTCTTTATTGTCCTCAAATAAATGCACAAAATTACTGTGAGCATATATAAAAGCCCCCAAATGAGCCTCAGGAGCACATCAGTCCTCAATCCTGTCCCGCTGCCCCTTAGTCCCGGCTCGGTGTATACCAAACCGTAAAGCCCCCTGGATTCGAGGGGTGGTGCTTAACACGGCGGCGAGGCTGCCGCCAATATCTCACTGCTCAAAAGGTTGCCCATCGTTGAGAAGCACTCTGGTAGCAGGACGAAGCATCAAGCTTTGTAAAGGTATGGACGTCAGGACCCGCTGATCGATTCCACAGCCACTCGAGGTATTCTGCCTTACGCGTTTTGAAATGACTTTCTTCTTCAGAGGCATACCAGGGATGGTTACGTGCATGGTCCGGCCCACATTCCCCTTATATAAACAATTGCCCTTCCTGATTGGCTGCTCAAGATAAGACAAGGCATTATGGGAAATGTAGTGCCGGTCTTTATTGTCCTCAAATAAATGCACAAAATTACTGTGAGCATATTTAAAAGCCCCCAAATGGGCCTCAGCGAGCACATCAGTCCCCAATCCTGTCCCGCTGCCCCTTAGTCCCGGCTTGGTGTATACCAAACCGTAAAGCCCCCTGGATTCGCGGGGTGGTGCTTAACTCGGCGGCGAGGCTGCCGCCAATATCTCACTGCTCAAAAGGTTGCCCGTCGTTGAGAAGCACTCTGGTAGCAGGACGAAGCATCAAGCTTTCTAAAGGTATGGACGTCAGGACCCGCTGATCGATTCCACAGCCACTCGAGGTATTATGCCTTACGCGTTTTGAAATGACTTTCTTCTTCAGAGGCATACCAGGGATGGTTACGTGCATGGTCCGGCCCACATTCCCCTTATATAAACAATTGCCCGCCCTGATTGGCTGCTCAAGATAAGACAAGGCATTATGGGAAATGTAGTGCCGGTCTTTATTGTCCTCAAATAAATGCACAAAATTACTGTGAGCATTTTTAAAAGCCCCCAAATGGGCCTCAGCAAGCACATCAGTCCTCAATCCTGTCCCGCTGCCCCTTAGTCCCGGCTCGGTGTATACCAAACCGTAAAGCCCCCTGGATTCGCAGGGTGGTGCTTAACTCGGCGGCGAGGCTGCCGCCAATATCTCACTGCTCAAAAGGTTGCCCATGGTTGAGAAGCACTCTGGTAGCAGGACGAAGCATCAAGCTTTCTAAAGGTATGGACATCAGGACCCGCTGATCGATTCCACAGCCACTCGAGGTATTCTGCCTTATGCGTTTCGAAATGACTTTCTTCTTCAGAGGCATACCAGGGATGGTTACGTGCATGGTCCGGCCCACAATCCCCTTATATAAACAATTACCCGCCCTGATTGGCTGCTCAAGATAAGACAAGGCATTATGGGAAATGTAGTGCCGGTCTTTATTGTCATCAAATAAATGCACAAAGTTACTGTGAGCATATTTAAAAGCCCCCAAATGGGCCTCAGCGAGCACATCAGTCCTCAATCCTGTCCCGCTGCCCCTTAGTCCCGGCTCGGTGTATACCAAACCGTAAAGCCCCCTGGAATCGCGGGGTGGTGCTTAACTTGGTGGCGAGGCTGCCGCCAATATCTCACTGCTCAAGAGGTTGCCCATCGTTGAGAAGCACTCTGGTAGCAGGACGAAGCATCAAGCTTTCTAAAGGTATGGACGTCAGGACCCGCTGTTCGATTCCACAGCCACTCGAGGTATTCTGCCTTAGCCGTTTCGAAATGACTTTCTTCTTCAGATGCATACCAGGGATGGTTACGTGCATGGTCCGGCCAACATTCCCCTTATATAAACAATTGCCTGCCCTGATTGGCTGCTCAAGATAAGACATGGCATTATGGGAAATGTAGTGCCAGTCTTTATTGTCCTCAAATAAATGCACAAAATTACTGTGAGCATATTTAAAAGCCCCCAAATGGGCCTCAGCGAGCACATCAGTCCTCAATCCTGTCCCGCTGCCCCTTAGTCCCGGCTCGGTTTATACCAAACCGTAAAGCCCCCTGGATTCACGGGGTGGTGCTTAACTCGGCGGCGAGGCTGCTGCCAATATCTCACTGCTCAAAAGGTTGCCCATCGTTGAGAAGCACTCTGGTAGCAGGACGAAGCATCAAGCTTTCTAAAGGTATGGATGTCAGGACCCGCTGATCGATTCCACAGCCACTCGAGGTATTCTGCAGGCAGAAGTTCTCTGCTTTTTCCAATCAGCTGCTCAGCAACCAAAGCAGAAGCGGACCACAAAGTAAGTGCTCTTAAATATTTATTTTCGTGTCAGCCATAACGCGTTTCGGTCCAGCCGGACCTTGATCACATGACAATGCCTACAATTTTTTACACCGCTTTTAAAGTGACTTGTGCTCATTTTCATTGGAGGTTGATGATAGACATAGAGAACATACTGAATCATGTGTTATACAATATATTGCATTTTTGGATGTTACAATCTTGTTCATACCCACAATTCTAAAATCACTTTGTTGGGAGCTGTAAAATACTTTGTAAAATACATTGTTTTTCTATATATTAATACAGACTAAAGTTAAATTCATTAAATGCGAGATGTTGCAACGGTGTAAAATACCATAAATATATATATGTCTCATTTTATGAACAATGCTTTGATTGATTTAAATAAATACATAATTAAATAAATATTCATTTAAAATTTCTTATCAAAAAAGCCGAACATGATTTGTAAAAACCACTATATGTGTTTCCTGGTTAAAATCCTTGCGTAAATGCACGTTATACACTGTATAGTAATTCCAGAGGTCCATTTCACATGACAAAGTCCTATCCCGAGCTCCCTCAGAATACGTCTATACTTACTCTAAAACCAATTAAATAAATGTGCTACCTTAACATAAAATATATATAAAATTCAACCATCACCTAGATTAATAATTTTTGGGGGGCATATTAAAAAAACACTATTCCTGTGGTTAAGGTCGGTCTAGCGGCCCTTGTGCCATTAAAGTTTAATACTGTTGTTACAGATACCCCTTTCTACCAATTAAAATTTAGCCAGATTAAATTTATTTTATTTTGAGAACTCTCAGTTGTTTGAGAGGGGCTTGTTACTCGGAAAGTTCAGGGGTTTTGCGTTTTTTGTGACTAACTGGCGGTATTACTACAGACAAGTGTAAAGGTCCTCGGTCGTGTTAAGACCTCCTTGGGTTTTACTGTCGAAGTTGAGGATGTATCTAGTTTCTAACTTCCTAAGTTGCCCTTCCCTGTCCCCTCCTCTTCTGTTGATCGGGATGGTATCGATTAGAAAATATGAGAGATCTTTTAAGTTGCTCTGGTGTACCTCCCTGAAATGTCTTGCAACTGGATATGTTTGATCATTGTTATTTATTGCCCTGACATGTTGCAAAATTCTTTTATGGGCGGGGAGCTTAGTGCTTCCCACATATTTGAGGTTGCAGGAGCAGATCAGGACATATACGGCGTACTCGGTTTTACAGTTGAGTGGCTTGTTGATTTTGAACTCTTTGTCACTGAATGCCAGTTTGTATGTTTTCATATTGATACCATAGTGGCACGCCTTGCGACTTTTACACTTAGTAAAACCATCCTGTACCCACCACTTTCTTTGTTCTCTGGTCTCTGGGTTGCTACTTACTAAGCTGTTGTGCATGGAAGGGGCTCTTCTATAAGTGACTCCCAAGTTTGCCGGTAGTGAATCCCCTATTACCGGGTCACTCCTCACAATGGGCCAGGTTCATTGCATAATCTTTTTGATCTCCTTTTGTTGGGCACTGTAGGCTAGGATTAGTCTCATTTCTGGTGGCTGATTATTCTCAATGTTTTTCCTCTCTTTATTGGTTAGTAAAATATCTAATCTGTCTTTGGTATGGACTTTTTGTATGGCTGCATCTATTATTTTATTAGAGTATCCCCGTGCTATAAATCTTTTTTTGCTATCTTGTTGTGCCACAATCAGATCTACGGGGTTGCTGCAGACTCGTTTGAGCCTCAACATTTCCCCATAGGGGATACTTTCAACCAGGTGTCTGGGGTGGAAACTCGAACAGTGTAACACCGAATTTCCTGCTGTTTCCTTCCTATAAATTCTGGTTTCAATTTTATCACTCTCGATGTACAGCTCCACATCTAAAAAGTGAATAATTCTATCACTGATAGTAGAGGTGAATTTTAAATTGATATTATTTTTGTTTATAGCTGCAACAAATTCAATCACTTCCTCCTCAGTCCCTTCCCATACAATAAAAAGGTCATCAATAAATCGATATAGTACCTTCACATTGTTTTCCATGAATTTTCTGTGTGTGACATTGAAGACCAGCTTCTCCCACCAGCCCATAAACAAACAGGCATAGCTCGGGGAGAAGCTGGCCCCCATTGCCACTCCACGCATCTGCTGACAGTAAATTTTTTCAAACAGGAATACATTATTGTATAGGCAGAAACTGATCATATTGATCAACATTACGCTGTGTTGAGACAAAGTAGTTCTATTAGTTCCTAGGAAAAATTCAAGAGCACGTAATCCATCTTTGTGGTTGATGCACGTGTATAAAGACACGACATCCAGAGTCATCAATAAGTAGTTTCCTTTCCAACGAAAATCTTTCAATTTGAGGATAAAATCACCATTATCCCTTATGTAGGTTGGCAGTTGTTTAACTAGATCTTGTAAGAAAAAATCTACATAGATTGAGGCTTTTTCCAGAAGGCTGTTTTGTGCCGATATTATTGGCCTTCCCGGTGGTTTCGTGATACTTTTATGAATTTTGGGAATGAAATAAATGTTAGGCACCTTGGGGTTGTCATTTATTTTTATTTATTTTTTTATTAATCCATGATAGTCACATAGCATTACATATTTATAAACCCAGGTTTAAAAAAGAAATAAAACAGTCTTAAAATCGAGCAGTAAACGTGAACATTGATTTAGCTAAAATCTCCAACATAATTCATAATACAATATTACAATATACACATATATACACCATAGGGAAACATTTTTTTTTTTCTTTCCCCCTTTAAAGTGCAAGTGCTAAGTATCTTAAGGAGACATTCCAATATAAAGCCTCATTCTTCCATATATGTCACAACCGGTCCCCAAATTTCCATGCCCAGCTTCCTCTTTTGGGGGCCTTTTAAAGCATATAAATTATACTCTAAGTTAAAAATCGTCAAAAACCTGGCCCTCCATAGCTCAAAAGTTGGAGCATCCTTCTGTAGCCACATAGAGGCAATACACAGCCTTGCAATAGCAGAAACTAAAAAGATCAAATATCTAAATTTATAAGCTGCTTGATCATTTCTATCACTTTCCGCTACGCCCAACAATATATGACTAACTGACAATGAGACTGGACCCCTAATGATTTCCACTAAAAATTTCTCTATACTCTCAAAGAAATCACCTAAGTGCCTACATGAGAAAAAAATGTGTACAATATCTGCATCTCTAGATCTGAATTTTTTAAATATCTACAAATTCGGGATTATTTATGTAAAAGTAGATGGAAATTTGAACAGAATCCGATAGTAGAGGCAGTGAAAAAGAATGCGCATATTGGTGTTTTATATAATTTATTATTAGACACAAAAAGCGGGGATTTGGACGCACATAATATTAAGAGGGACAACAGGCTTGGGTGTCAAGGTACGCGGGTAGAATACTCTATTGAGCTGGCCGGAAAGTTAATAAAATCTGCCAATCTTCGCTCACAACACTATAAAACTATTTTTAACCTCTACTATACTCCAGCCAGGTTATTAAAATGGGGTGGGACAAATGATGGTCGGTGTTTTCGCTGTGGCACGGGGTTGTCATTTCTGATGAATTTGTATTCATCTGTGGTTAAAAGTCCCGCACTTTTCCAGGCTACTAATTTCCCATAGAAGTCATTATATATTCCTCTTAGTGCTAAATGATTGCTGGTACGGTAGCACTCCCTGTCATCCAATTGTGATAGTGCTTCTTGAACATAATCTTTCTTAGACCATAAAACCACGTTGCCCCCTTTATCTGAGCCTCTTACAACAATGTTGTCATTTTGTTGGAGTTTTGAGATTAATTGATGGTACTGCATATTTTTGTATTGATTTTTCTTTTTATGTTGTGCATTTTGTAATTTAGTTTCTTTATTTCATGTACCACATTTTCATTAAAAATGTCAATTCCATCCCGCACCATCACAGGAGTAAATGTAGATTTTTTTCTTGAAAGGAGTTTTTTCCCATTTTTATTTTGATGTCGCCGCTTGATCGTTTGTTAGACTATCAGTTTCCTCCTTCAGGGCCATCAGAGTGTCCAAGAGGATTGTTCTGATACTATTGTTCTTTCCTGACCACCGATCTCTTTTTCTGTGGTGCTTTTGTTTTTCTCTTGTTGGTGCAATAAAGTATGATGTTTTTTTAGTTTAAGTTTGGGAATGAATTTGTAAACGTCCATTCGAGTGTTGGCATAGTCAAAGTTTGATTCCGGACAGTATGATAGCCCCAGTGCTAAAATTTGTTTTTCTGATTTGTTGAGGCTAGTGTCTGTTAGGTTAATGATCGTTTTTTCTATTTCTTCATTTGTAATTACTCGTGGTTCCACCAGCCCCTGCCCCGTTTCTTGTTGGTGATTGGCCTTTCCTCTTGCCTTTCGCCTCTGCCGGTGGTTTCGCCTCTTCTTGCCGGTTTCCTTTGAGTCCTGGGGCAGAGAGATTGTCTCCTTTCTTCCGCTAAAAAATCCAACTCCTCTGCTGGTGATAATTTTGGGCGAGTTCCGCTTATGGATGCTATGGCCAGTTCATTTTCCACCTCGCTCTCCATAGCAGAGCTCAAATCAGAATTAGATGTGTTGATTTGCCCCTCTTTATTTGCCTGAATCCTTTGATATTGATCACCCTTGATTTTATATTTGTTGGTTTTTATTGCATCATTTTTTTAGAGAAAGTAAATATTCGCCCTGTCTCATAGTCCACGCGATCTCGATGAAATTTAAACGCTTTACGTTCCTTAACTTTATCCTTTTCTTTGCGCAATCTATTATTCATTTCTTTTCTTAATTTGGTTATTTCATCCGTTTTGCCCATTTTGTCGATTTCTTCATTGAGTGCCTCTATCTTTGCCTGTAGTGCAACTCTGTCGATTTCTGCATATTTAACCAAGATTTCCACCAGCCTCCGCGAGGAATCAAGATGACATTGCACCCAGTCCCTCATCCTCTCCGGGTTTGGCTGTTCGTAACTAGGTGCCGTGAGAATCCTTAAGCCTCTGGGGATTCTCCCCACATCAAGGTACCTTTGCAGGGACTTATGTTCCCACCATTTTCCCTGCTCGGTACGCATAAGTTTCTCCAGACTTCTCAATTTATCTTTAATTGTGCCACTCGTTCCGCTAGGATTCAGGGTTTGTTGATTAAAACCACTATTGGTAGGAGGGATATTACTGAACATTTCCGAGGCCGCCGCCTCCCGGTCTTTAAGCGTGTCCACCGACATTTGGTCTATATTTCCTGTTGTTATGTTATTATTGCAGCGCTAGTTGTTAAGGGACTTCAACAATGTGATTCCCCCAAACCGCCGCTTGCACACCACTCTCCCCATGATGCCTCAGCAGATCCTACCTTTCTCGGGCAGTTTGCATCCAAACGAGTCCTCCGACACGGTGGATGCCAGCTCCGATCGGGTAGTCCAATCCACGGCCGCAGGGGGGCTGACGAGCAGTAATCCTTCCGGATTGGATTAACTTCCGGTTCAACACTGGAAGAAGCGGCTTCTGTTTTGTCGTCGCCTCAAATTGAGTGGGGGTCCGCGCTCGGCTGGTAGAAGTCTCTCCAGCCTTAATATCCAAGTTCTCTGCTTTTCCCAATCAGCTGTTCACCAACCAAAGCAGGCGTGGACCACAAAGTAAGTGCTCTTAAATATTTATTTTTGTGTATATATTCACAGAAAAAACGAAGGTTACAGAGACGTTATAGTTAGGCTGACATTTCACTCCTACAAAACCAGAGAAATTCAGCCGTCATAGTTAGCTGAACTAACTATAACTCACGCCAGCAATGCACTGAAGATGAAGTGACATATTTCATCACTCATGACATGGTCAGTGACATCACTGCTGTAATCACTCATGACATCTTAAATGACATCACTGATGACATCATCCACATAATCTCTGATGCGCCTACTCACACCCTAATATAACCTTTCATATACCCACTCTAAAATACAGACTACCATTCTCCTACCCATACCATTTAGTACATACCACTCACTGGTTCATAGGTCTACATACACATCCACTCACTCACTCATACAGCCACTCATACATGCAGTCACTGAATAATAAAGTCACTGATATATGCACTCATACACCCATACAGACACTCACACACCGCCACTCACCCATAGAGTTACTTACACACCTAGCCACTCACCCAAAGAGTCAATCACACTGTCATTAACTCACCTATACAGTTATACACACACCACATCACGTATTCATAGAGATACTAACACATACTTACTCTCTTATACAATCCCTAACACAAGCACTCACTCATCCATACAGCCACTCTCGCAATCACTCACTCTCACATACAGTCACTTATATACTCCAACACTCACATGTACTGCCTTTCACATATGCAGTTACTCACCCATATACCACTGAGACATCCATTCACTTAACGACAGAGCCATACGCACACTCACTCACCCATACAGCCCCTCGCAGATGCAGTCATGTACTCATACATCTATGCAGGCAGTCACACACCACCCCACCCACCCACACAGCCACTCAGGCACCTATGCAGGTACTCAAACCACCAATCAATAACCCATATAGACACTCTTGTATCTACTCATCAACCCATGCAGCCACTTACACACCAAGTGACAGACTGATACAGACATTCACACAGATTAGTCACTCACCCATACATTCACTGAGACACATATATTCACTCACTTATACAGTCACACACGCACCCACTGAATCTCTCTATACAGACACTCATACATCCACTCATTTTTCAATACACCTTGGTGTGTGTGTGTGTATATATATATATATATATATATATATATATATATATATTCACTGAACAAACTATAACGTCCCTGAAACCTGTGTTTTTTTCAGTGAATTTCTTACTATGTCTACATACGTAGGACATGTGCAGAAAGAGGAAGAAAGGCGCAGAAAGAAGCAAGAGAAGTGCAGAAAAAGGCAAGAGAGGTGCAGAAAGAGGAAAAAAGGTGCAGAAAGAAGCAAGAGAAATGCAGAAAGAGGCAACAGAAGTCCAGAAAGAGGAAGAAAGGTGCAGAAACAAGCAAGAGATGTGCAGAAAGAACCAACAGAAGTGCAGAAAGAGGCCTACTTTGACTGTACCTTACAACAGACTCATACAAAGTAGCCTAACCACTAATCCGTCTCCCAAGATGTCTTAAACCTCACTTTTCTCTTGAAGGTTCAATATTCATTGACTGCTCAGAATGTTAGGCCTACCAAATATAAAACAGCAATCCTAAGCATATCACTGTTGTAAGTCTGACCAAGTTTGTAAAGGTATGAATGCATGTGTCTGTGCTTTTACCTAGTGACACGTTACATAAAAATAAACATACAAATACTTGAATACCTGTGTTTCAAACAGCATACTCTGTAAATTTGTGTACAAAAAGGTAGAAGCAAGAGAAGTGTAGAAAGAAGCAACAGAGGACAGGAAGGCTTGTTGTATCAAGAAAGTGCCTATGGAGGTAGGATCGTAGGGCAGTCATGAAGTAAATCTCAGCATACCATGCCGTTGACGGACATAAGAGCCAGAAAGGGGGGACAACTCTAAGGTGAACAAAGGCACACTGGCTGGCACTTAACTCACCTCTGGGAAAGGCAGCTCGTTTAGGAATCTATACCCACCCAAGAGGCTTAGGAGACTGCCCGAGGAGTCTTAAGCGCCTAGGAAGCAGTTGTGGAGTTTTTTCACCCTACCCGAAAGACCTGCCTCAAGAAGCACCACACAGGAGTCGGTGCGCGCCAGGAGTCAGTGGCAGCCGCCGGAAGCGTGGACACCTGTCTGGGGTTTGTTTGTCCGTGGCAGGTTTGGGAATGAAGCCGGTGCAGGGGGCCGCCTGTGCTGGAAGCTGAAGACCCAGGAGCTGTGACATGTATTTGGAGACCTTTACCCTTTGTGACCCTTTTCGCCAGGACCAGCATGGGGCCGCAGGTCGGGCTCCGTTACCTGTCACAGGCTTTCTTGATCTTGCGGAGCGCTGCGGGGTCGGTTCCGTCTCCCTACGCCCAATCAGGTAAGTCTCTTGCTTTGCTGGCCTCTTATTGGTTGCTGCCCTGGCACTGCCCTAGTGGTGGTTTTGTCTCGCGCGCTGCTGTTGACCCTGAGTGCTGGCTACTGGCTCTGCGTGCCGCTTCCCTGACTTCCATTGGATTCTAGCCACCAGGCTAGTGTCTAGAGTTGGGATATTGTCTCTGCGCGCATGTGAAAGTGCACTGGTCTTTCCCTCCAAAAGAAGCTGGGCCTCCCGCTCTAGGCTTTTGAAGACAGTGAGAATGTGAAATGGTAACATATATAAGTGATATGTTACTAAATTAAGTTTTTCTAATTCAGTAGTATGTGTAGAAATAGTATGTTGTTAAAGAAAAATATTAGTATTATGAGAAATAGGTTTTTGAACTCCCATAAGGGTTTGCAGCTCAATCGCGAAGCTACACTGGGGCACCGCGGTGAAGTTGCAACTCCAGAAAATTACAGAACCAGTTTGGGCTCTTTTACAAGACAGTTAGAAAGGGTTAATATGTCTAACCAATAGAAATGTGTTTCACAATTTGAAATAATGTAGGAAGCAATTTGATTTGTTACTTACATTTATTTGTGGCAAGAAAGAGAGGGATCGTTTGCCATTATTGGTTTTACGTTGTTGAGAGTGGTGCATTACATTTATTGTGTGCAAAAGAAAATCTTTTATGAGTTTCTGATATTTCATACTCTGCAATACTATTTGAAAGGTGAGTTACAAATTTCTAAGGTGTGTTATGTATTATGTTGTAGTGCTTTACTGTTTGTAGTGATATTTTTAGATTTGAAAAGCTTTATTTTCAACATTTTGAAATTATTTGAGAAGTGTGATGTTTGAAATATGTTACGAAATTTACAGATGTGTATTGTAGTTTGTTTTATTGCAGTGAAATGATGATTGAAATAGTTTGTGCATACTAATGTGTACATTGGTAGATGGATTAGTGACTATGGTAGTTTGTATGAGTCTCTGGAAAGGTGCAGTTGAAGTACGTCGCATCATTTAAGGTGACTCTTTGAAATGGGAAGTGCAGTTTGTCAAGTTTTAACGTCTGTATTGTCATGTGACCGAGGTATGTCTCTACTTCAATATGTCATCTCATATGTGTTATGCATCTGAAGATGTTAGACATATAAAACATAGGAATAGATCTATTTGTATTTTTCTTTTATATATGATATTACTAGCAAAATGTACAGACACATGCATGCATGCTTTCAGGAATATGCTGAGACTTACAACAGAGACATGCAAAGGTTTGCTGCTTTATATTTGGCTAGGCCCAACAGCTTGAGTAGTCGCAGAATAGTGAAGCTGATGCACAAAAGTGAGGTTTAAGACATGGTGGCAGAGGGACTAGTGATTAGGCTACTTTGTTCCCCAGCTTCGACGTCGACCGCTCTAGCCGTAAGGCTACATCCGCTCCCCTCTCATATGTGTTATGCATCTAAAGATACTAGAAGAATAAAACAGAGGTATACGTCTATTTCTATGTTTCTTTTATATATGATGCCACTAGCAAAAGGTACAGACACATGCATGCATGCTTTCAAGAAAATGGTGAGACTTACCACAGATATATGCGAAGGGTTGCTGCTTTATATTTGGCTAGGCTCAACACCCTAAGTAGTCGCAGAATGGTGAGTGTGCAGCTCAAAAGTGAAGTTTAAGACATGTTGGCAGAGGGATTACTGATTAGGCTACTTTGTATGAGTCTGTGGAAAGGTACACTTGAAGTACGGCATATAATTTTACGTGTCTGTTTGGAATGTGTAGTGCAGTCTGTCAAGTTTTAAGATCTGCATGGTCTTGTGACTGAGGTATAGCTCTACTTGTACATATATTCTCATACGTGTTATGCATCTGAAGATGGTAGACGTATAAAACACAGGTATACATCTATTTGTATGTCTCTTTTAGATATGATGAAAACAAAAACCCTCTGCAGGAAGGGAAAAGTGGTCACCTGCCTTTGTATAAATCTGAGCACAACGCGTCTCTGGGTGACTATAGGTCGATCCCTAAAACGGTGAGCAACATCAAAAGTATGTCAAACATATAAAAAATATTTAGAAAACAGACTGAAGAGAGGGTAATACAAAAAATTATATATTCAATTTATTCACAATGTAACAATTTCAGAACATTGATTGCATTTTATGATAATTTTTGTTATATATACATAAGACTCAAAACAACCCAAATGACATCTTAACATAAATATATTGTATTCATAGAATCCAAACAGGAGCAATTGGAAGTATGGTTCCCCAAACGCAATGAATAACGTCAAAAATAATTAAGACATCCTCATACCAGTTGCATTCTCACACAATCTAAACAGTCAATCATACCTAAATCACATTCGCACTGCTGTTTTACTAACACAATCACACATTAAAAGAATTGCATAAGTATGAAAACAGGAACCTGAACTACTGCACACATTGGTATCTTATACTATAACAGTCGATGGATTGAAAAGGAACGTCTCTGGTGAGACAATGGACATCCAGAGCATAATAAGAATACAATACTCCAATCAGTTGCTCAAAATACATAAATGACAATGAATAATTAATTGAAAAACATAAATTATACAATGAAACCATAGGTACTTTGTGGTCCCTTTATATATATCACTATGTGGTTCCTGTCAAGCACGGGGCCTGAGTAGTAGTAGAGTGGTGAAGCTGCAGCTCAAAAGTGAGGTTTAAGACATATTGGCAGAGGGATTAGTGATTAGGCTACTTTGTATGAGTCTGTGAAAAGGTACACTTGAAGTACGCCGCACAAATCTAGGTGTCTGTTTGAAATGTGAAGTGCAGTCTGTCAAGTTTTAAGGTCTCCATGGGCTTGTGACTGAGGTATGTCTCTACTTGCACATGTATTCTCATACGTGTTATGCAATTGAAGATGCTAGACGTATGAAACAGAGGTATACATCTATGTATCTTTTTTTTATATATGATGCCACTAGCAAAAGGTACAGACACATGCATGCATGCTTTCAGGAATATGGTGAGACTTACAACAGAGACATGCGAAGGGTTGCTGCTTTATATTTGGCTAGGCCCAACACCCTGAGTAGTATTACAATGGTGAAGCTGCAGCACAAAAGTGAGGTTTAAGACATGTTGGCAGAGGGATTAGTGATTAGGCTACTTTGTGTGAGTCTGTGGAAAGGTACACTTGAAGTACGCCACATAAATCTAGGTGTCTGTTTGAAATGTGAAGTGCCATGTGTCAAGTTTTAAGGTCTCCATGGTCTTGTGACTGAGGTATGTCTCTACTTGCACATGTATTCTCATATGTGTTATGTATCTGAAGATGCTAGATGTATAAAATAGAGGTATACATCTATTTGTATGTTTCTTTTATATATGATGCCACTAGCAAAAGGTACAGACACATGCATGCATGCTTTCAGGAATATGGTAAGACTTGCAACAGAGACATGTGATGGGCTGGTGCTTTATATTTGGCTAGGCCCAACACCCTGAGTAGTAGTAGAATGGTGAAGCTGCAGCTCAAAAGTGAGGTTTAAGACATGTTGGCAGAGGGATTAGTGATTAGGCTACTTTGTATGAGCCTGTGAAAAGGTACACTTGAAGTATGCTGCATAAATCTAGGTGTCTGTTTGAAATGTGAAGTGCAGTCTGTCAAGTTTTAAGGTCTCCATGGTCTTGTGACTGAGGTATGTCTCTACTTGCACATGTATTCTCATACGTTTTATGTATCTGAAGATGCTAGATGTATAAAATAGAGGTATACATCTATTTGTATGTTTCTTTTCGATATGATGCCATGCTACTAGAAAAAGGTACAGACACATGCATGCATGCTTTCAGGACAATAGTGAGACTTACAACAGATATATGCGAAGGTTTGCTGCTTTATATTTGGCTAGGCCCAACACCCTGAGTAGTGGTAGAATGGTGAAGCTGCAGCATAAAAGTGATGTTTAAGACATGTCGGCAGAGGGATTAGTGATTAGGCTGCTTTGTATGAGGTTGTGGAAAGGTACACTTGAAGTACGCCGCTTAAATCTAGGTGTGTGCTCGGAATGGGAACTGGCATCTGTCAAGTTTAAAGGTTTGCATGGTGTTGTGACTGAGCTAGTCTGTACTTGCACATGTATTCTCATATGTGTTGTGCATCTAAAGATGCTAGATGTTTCTAACACAGGTATAAAACTATTTTTATGTTTCTATTATGTATGATGCCACCAGCAAAAGGTAGAGATGCATGTATGCATATTTTTAGGAACATGGTGAGACTTAAAATAGTAATATTGCAAAAGTGGACAAGTTCAAGTGTGAAGAGATTTATGAACATTATATTATACATCCTGTACATTCGAAAGAAATGTTTGGAAACAGTATTGAATTATTGCAGATAAAGGAAGCAAAGGGAACTCCCATGAGTGTATGGGAAAAAAGTTTAGAAGCTCGTTGTTTTCCACAGCTATTCCCCACTGTAGAAGGTGGATGATTGGATGAGCGAGCTGTATCGGATTCCAGCTTCAGAATACCACTCGACAAGATTGTACTCTGAAGATCCAAGATTTCGACAGTCCATTCCATATATATTTCATCTTCTGTTTGAAAGTGTTTTGTCTACACTTTCATATGCAGTGAACCACATATTAAAACCAGGAGTTCATCTTCCACATGTTTCTGCAAAGGAATTCATGGACAAAGTTCAACAAAGAGATGAAAATTTAGAATCTCAGTAAATTAATTTGATGGTGTTACAACGTGGTACCAATGAGTATTGGTATCAGTCGTCATGGAGAACTTAAATGCATGTTAAGAAACTTAGGTACTCCTACATGGTTTGTAACACTTATCTGTGCTGAATATGCATGGGATGATTTACTTGAATTTCTACGAGAAGCAAATTCAAATGTTAAAAACATTGAATTGAAGTCAGCTGGAGAACTGTGTTCCTTGGATCCTGTAAATGTGTGCAGATATTTGAATCATAGGTTTCAAGCTATGATGTCTTTTATCTGCAA
The DNA here is from genome assembly GCA_963921515.1 of Calotriton arnoldi. NCBI lineage: Eukaryota > Metazoa > Chordata > Amphibia > Caudata > Salamandridae > Calotriton > Calotriton arnoldi. The sequence goes on along the minus strand of CAWUFW010018364.1, from coordinate 46,478 downwards.
TAAAAATAATCCACCTCTTGGAGAGGTAACAGATTTTTTTTGCAGAAAGGAGTACCAAGCCAGAGGTGCTCCTCATGTACACATGCTATTATGGATAAAGAATGAACCAAAATTTGGAACTGATACTGATGAAACTGTTTTATCTTTCATCGAACAGTATGTTATGTGTCATTCCAAGAGATGAAGGAGAAAAGAGCTTCAGACAACAAGTTTTACTGTTTCAAAGTCATCGATGTGGTAAAGCTAAATTTTATACAAAATGTCGTTTTGCATTCCCACGTCCTATAAAAGGAAGAGTAAATCGTTTTTTGTCAGCAGTAAGGCATACAATAACTCGAAAATCTCCCAAGAATACATACAACTTAAAAAGAACAGAAGCTTCAAAGTACATTAATGACTACAATCCAGTTATTTTGAAAATGTGGAATGCAAACATGGATATCCAATATGTTGCAGATAAATCAATTGCTGTAGTTCGCTGTGTTACATCATATATACCTAAATCTGAAAAGACAGAGATGAAAGAAATGTGGGAAGAAATTTCACAAGAGAAAAGTCTTAGCAAGAAATTGGACAGCTTCAGCTTGAAAATGCTTTACCATCGAGAGGTTGGATCCTATGAATGTGCGGATCGCTTGAGCTCAGCCAGTGTATATTCAAAGTCAAGAGGAATCATTTGGGTAAATCTAGGTCTTGCCGCCACACAAAATAGAGTATTGAAATCTTTACAAGAAACCAAATACTTAGCACAGAATGAACCAGAAAGTACAGATATTGTTAAAACTAATATGCTGGATACATACTATCCCAAAAGGAGTGGACATCTCAAAAACCTATTTCTCTATGAAATACTTCAACATTACAGCAGTAAAGAAAAGTTACAGAAAATATAAAAGAAGAAAAATATGCAGTAATTGGATGTGACGGATGTTTGGTAAAACATGCTAAAGGAAATCTTATTAACCACAGAAAACTCAGTTGCGAAAGTCCAGATAAGAGAGGATTTTTCTATTTAGCACTTCTCCAACTGTTTAAGCCTTGGCGTAGTGAAACGGAATTACTTGGAGATTTTGACTGCTATGAAGATTCTTTTAATGCAAGTAAAGATAGTATTCAGTGCACAATTTTCCCTACATATCTACAAATGTTAAATGATGAGATTGAACAAGAAAGTACTGTTGCAGCTGAAATAGCTAGAGAACGTTCTCAAGATAGTCAAAGTTCTGGTCCACTGAGTCAAGATACACTGGGACAACCAATTATCGAAAATGAAGCAGCAATAGCTATGAATGAGGTAGAAACTGCAATGAAACAAGCACAACAGGATGTTATTCAGTTGGAAAAGTTAGAAGAACACCTAAATATTGAACAGAAAGAAATATGTCTACAAGTGAAAGAACAGATACAACATGGTTTGCTACATGAAAAAAAAAGAATGCCAATGTTCATCATTTAAACCTATTCTAATGTACATCAGCGGGCAAGTTGGAACAGGAAAAAGTTTCTTAATTAAAGTTTTGAGCAGTTATCTACACAAAACTACAGAATCACATTTGTCTTGTGTTGTAACTGCTCCAACTGGATTTGCAACACATAACATTAAACGGATTACTTTACGTCGATTACTTATGCCACCAGTTGCACATGATAATAAATTGGAATATCAGAAGCTATCTGGAGAAGCTTGTTATGAAGTCTCAAGAGTACTGAAGAAAATGAAACTTTTAATCATTGATGAGGTGACCATCGTCTCAAACTTATTGCTTGCCTTTGTACATTTCAGAATGCAACAGATTTTATAAACAGATTACGATGTTCTGTTTGGAGGAAAACATTTAATTGTATTCAGAGATCTACTACAACTTACTCCTGTTAAAGGACAAACCGTTTTTTAAAACACTTGTCCATGAAGACACTAGGAAATCTTTGGGAAGTATTGGAAATGGGAACATTTGGTTACATTTTGAATATAAAGAACTTGGTAAGAATATGCGACAAGCAAGTGATGATGATTACGTAAATATTCTTCAAGACATAAGAATTGGTGTTTTGACTAAACATGGTAAACAAGCTTTAGAAAGTCAGCTATTAAGGAACTTGTTTACAACTGGAAACACATCAGCTGAAGTAATGTACAACATGCTTGGAGAAAAGCAGTCTATAGTTTTCCTAATGCCTACACTGCAAAAGTGTTCTATATTTAATCAACAATTCTCAAACTGGAAAAAGAACAAATAGTGGAAATTGATTGATAAAATTGAACACCAGGGAGTGACTATTCTTCTTACAGAGAAATTACAGGCTAAATTGGATTCTTTGGAAAAGTCTGTATCTAAAACTCCATGCTTAGAAAAGACTTTACATGTATGTATAAACTGTTGGGTAATTTTACGGTGTCATTTGAATGTAATATAAGGTTTAGTGAATGGAGCAATGGGAAAAGTTGTTGATTTTGTAAAATTTCAGAATAGAGATGGAATAGAATTTTTGATTATAAAATTTGATCAGATTAAAGAGGTAAAACAGATTGGGCGTTGTGTTGTACATTTTTGCTTGTAAAAGATTTGAATGTTTGTATGCAATTTCCTCCAATCCGGACTGCGGCGAGGATGGGGCATCTACGTTAATCGGCTCCGAGCATTAGATGCTCTGTGCGAAGTCCTGTATCTTGATCGAGCCTTTGCCAGCATCCAGGGTATTCTTTCCTTTCTAGAGCTCTGTAAATAGACGAAACATTGTGAGCTTATCGTGTTCCTTAAATCTTGCTCGTATATACATCAACGCCAGCGTATCAACCTTCCAACGCTGATTCAGTTGGTGCTCTTACCACATATCAGCTTGCGTTTAACCTTGGATTCCACCACTGTACTGTCGAGGTCCTTAGTTTTTCTTTTTCATCCCAGGACTTGGTAAATTACATGAGAGAATTCATTATATCATATCAGCATTGCTTCTTCCCTTCTGATTGTCAGAAGTTAGACCCACAGCTATACCTGATGAGGTCTCATTGTTTATGTACATGGCTTCCTGATGAAGGCACACAGCCGAAACGCACGTAGAACACAAATTTCCAAGAGCCATGCTAGAAATGAATGTCTTATATATACAATGAGAACATAGATTTCAAAGAGCCATGCAAGAATTGAATGTCCTCTATATAAAATGAAGTGAAAAATGTTGTATCATCCATATTTTGTAATTAATGTTGAATCATTTTAAATGTCTGCACATATAAAGAGGTATAATGTCGACATCATGAAATATACATTTAGGATTGTTTAGATTCCTGATAGGAAACACAACCATTTCATGTAATCTAAATGTGTAACCAAGATGCACTATTGATTTTAGGGGACAACAGTTTCTCTTCTTTCTATTTTTTAATATGTACATGAAGAAAACTCTGTATATTTACATATGTATATAAAAAATAAAAAAATATTTTTGATACCTAATACTAGTAGGTGTATGTATACTATATATGTTGTTTAGGTCCACGATTATTTTCAGCTTTCCTAATGTGTTTTGTTTACACTTAACTAACACACCCTGATTTAGGAAATTGTATCGGGGTACCCTTATTTTTACATATATTTACATGTATGTATAAACTGTTGGGTAATTTTACGGCGTAATTTGAATGTAATATAAGGTTTAGTAAATGGAGCAATGGGAAAAGTTGTTGATTTTGTAAAATTTCAGAATAGAGATGGAATAGAATTTTTGATTATAAAATTTGATCAGATTAAAGAGGTAAGACAGATTGGGCGTTGTGTTGTACATTTTTTGCTTGTAACAGATTTGTATGTTTGTAGATAACAGTTTCCTGTGTCTTTAGCATATGCAGTAACTATTCATAAATCTCAAGGTTTAAGTATAGACACTGCTTTTGTAAATATTGGAAGTACAGTGTTCAAAGAGGGAATGGCATAAGTTGCATTGTCTCGAGTAAGAACATTGTCTGGTTTGTATTTGATTGATCTTGATGACAAAAAGGTTAGTGCTGATGCAAATTGTATAAGAGAGTACAATCATTTAAGAAGACGTTATGCTCCCGATTTAGGTGAATATTCCAAATATGAGAAACGAATAGTGTATCCAAAATGGAAATATGCCAAAGATGCAATTGAGGTTCAAAAAAAAAAAACAAATGAAGAGAAACTTGAAGGCGTAAAGAAAAAGAAAATATAAACTGTTGATGACATTGTAGGATACTAGTTGGAAAATAGTTCAGGCATCAACTGTTATGCTAATGTGATTCTGAATGTTGTGTTTTATCTACAAGATCTTCATCATGAAATCATGGGAAATTGTGAGAAAAGATTCTGATCTTTACTACATCATATATTTCAACAGTTGGTAACTGACAGAAGTAAAATCCATACTGCTTCTGGTATTCGGCATCTTTTGGATATATGTATTGGTTCTTTGACATTTACTCTTAATATATAACAAGATGCACAAGAATTTCTAATCCTTATGCTTGGCGTATTAGAACACGAAGGAATACAGATTGAAAACTTATTTGGACTAAGTTACAGATGGGATCATAAATGCGAAGAGTGTTCATTTACTTCTACCACTGAAATACAAACAGAACGATACATATATTTGACGATACCAGACTGCAAATCAGTACCTTTTAACAAATTGATGAAAACAGCCAATCAGGATATGAGATGTTCGCATTGTAGGTCAGAGATGTTGTCTACATTACATATAGAAAGATTTGGAAAATATCTGATTTTAATGCTACAACGTTGTAGAGCAAATGGAAGAAAATTGGAAACGAAAATTAAAGTTTTTAAAGCAGGTCAAATATCAATTTCAGGAAGAACTTTTATAGCTGTGGCTATTATTTTCCATGATGGACCTACTACAACATCTGGACACTATACTGTGTATTTAAAGTGTAATAAAGGATGGACAAATTGCAATGATGCCCACTTGGAATTCAAACCTAGATTGCCTTATGAATTACCAAATTCATATTTGTTATTTTTGAAGCCAAAGTTTTGAGTACATCATTCGGCCTATTGGGATGATGTGAACAGAAAGTAAAGAGGAGTGCAAATTATTAGTATTTATAATTAGTGTTTGGAATATTATTTACGCTAATTGATATTGCATTTGGAAAATTGTGTTTAAAAGCAAATAGTTTATATATTTGCTGTCTATATTGTACCAGATGTAAATGAGAGTCTACATTTTGGGAAATGTATTTGAGATAAACATTAGAGTTAATGTAGATAAAGGAAATAATGAACAAAGTGTAGATAGAAAAACACATAGCTACACATATTGAAAATTATGCTCTACGTTGATTTTTTTTTCTACAATCAATTTGATTGTTTTTTTCCCCGCTGTTCAATGTTGATACTACATTGAAATCACTGAGAATGGTGAAGTTAAGTGGAATCTGAGAACAGCAAGAAAGTGAATCTGAAAATGTTAGGTAATTCTGAATTTATGTTGAGTTAATAAAAATATAATATTATAATTTCTGTAATATATCATCATTAAATAACAGTTTTTCTTGTTCTTCTTTATAGTAGGTACTGTTGAACTTTGAAAAGAATTTTAATGCTGTTTAGGAGAATACTATTCTAAAATACTTCTACTGAGTAATGTATCTAAATTACTTAAAAGGTAAAAATACATATTATAATATGCATGATAACGTGAAAAAATGTTTAAAGTTTAATTATATGTTATTTGTTTCTAATATAAATAATGTCGATCTGTTAGACTACTTGAAAATTATCAATATGTTGCTCATATAACCAGGCAGGCAGTCATCCTTTCACTTAGACACCACTCATGCACATATCCATTCTCTGAAGCACAAGTCTTGCACTAATAGGAAAACACAGTTGTTACCCTTACATTCTTTCTTTCACACAGGCACTACCCATGCACTCATCCAATTGCACAGGTAGTACCCCTACAGTCATGCAATCACCCAGGCACTATCCATGCAGTCATCAAATCACCCAGGCACTACTCTTGCATTCAACCATTCACTCAGGCAGCACCCATGCACTCATCCATTCACTCGGGCACTACTCCTGCACTCATGCAATCACCCAGGCACTACCCATGTACTCATGCAATCAGTTAAGCACTGCCCATGCAGTTATGCAATCACTCAGCCACTACTCTTGCACTCAACCATTCACTCAAGCACTGCCCGTGGACTCATCCATTCACTCAGGCACTACCTATGCACTCATCCAATTTCCCAGGCATTACCTTTGGATCCATGCTTCCACTCAAGTACTTCCCATGCACTCATCCAACCACCCACGCACTATTCCTGTACTCATGCAATCACCCAGGCACTACCCACACACTCATGCAATCACCCAGGCACTTCCCATGCAGTCATGTAATCACTCAGGCACTACTCTTGCACTCAACCATTCACTCAGGCAGTACATGTGCACTCAGCCTTTCCCTCAAGGACTACCCATGCACTCATGCAATGACTTATGCACTACCCAAGCACTCATCCAATGACTCAGGCATTACTCTTGCAGTCATCCTTTTACTCAGGCAGTACCCAAGCACTGATCTAAGCATGCAGTCATTACCCTTGCACTCACAAAGTCACTCAGGCACTACCCATGCACTCATCCAGTCACCCAGGCAGTACCCCTGCACTTATGCAATCACTCAGGCACTGCCCATGCACTCACGCAATTACTCAGGCACTACTCTTGCACTCAAGCATTCACTCAGGCACTACCCATGCACTCATACATTCACTCAGGAACAACTCTTGCACTCAACCATTCACTCAAACTCTACTCATTTACTCTTCCAATCACTCAGACACTACATACGCACTAATGCAATCACACAGACACTTTCTATTGACTCATGTATTCATACAACATATAGCTTTTCTTTTTTAAACGAGAATAGTTGGTTCTGTAAGAACTGGGTTTTTTTCTTCTTTTTGAAAAACTATTTTATTTTTGGGTGTTTTTATAACTATTTTGTAGATTTTTGGGTGTTTTTTTACATTTTGAATGTAAAAAATGTAACAAAAAAACTAGCACAAAACAGTGTGCACAACTGCAGGAACAAAAAAAAATAATTACAATGATGAGCATTTATAGTGTCCAGCATTGTTTGAACAACTTGCTCCCCCACATTCAAAATAGTTTTGCACTTTGGACATAACAGTGCAATTTTTGCAAAATCAGGCAGAGTTGGTGGTGTGCTCTGCACTTTGTCACCAGGTTGGATTGTTGATGACTGCACCCCTTGTACATCATCAGCACTCTTCAGTCTTGGCAGTTCGGCTCTGGCGAGACGGTTTCCATGCATGTACAATGTTTGTACATTGAGGACGTGCTGCAGGAATATTTGCAGTCGGAGCCCCGAGACAGCACCTTCTGACATACCTTGCATGTCATCTTTTGAGCATTGACTTTTTTTGTTCCTTCTGGAATTGTGAAGAACTCCCAAACAATGCTCTCCTTTTTCTTTCTTGGGGGTTCATCCTCTTCTTCGAGCAATGTCTGCTCCTCCTCTTCTTGCAGATCTGTTGATATTGCCATTTTGACAGATGAAAAACAAAATGTAAAAAACACCAACCCTCCTGCAAAATAGCTGGTCCTAGAATTAGAGTGACTGTTGGTGACCACACCCTAAAGAAGAAGAAAGAGGGAGGGATCTAGCAAGTTTAATGATGACATGTTGTTTGACCAATCAAATTTCTTTTTTTCTGATAGGGTGCGCAACTCCTACGCGATTCCGTTTTTTTTTAAAATTTTGCATTTGAACAATATTAGGTTGTATATTTTAATATTTCAATTTCAAATAACTGTACCTCCTCATTTAAATAACAGTAAATAAATCTATATTTATATATAATTTTATTTTAAAAAAACCGATAGATTCGCATCCCGTGCGCGAATCTGGAAGGTGTAATCTACGCGGACATACCGCGATTCCTGAAATTACTATTAAAAAAGGTTTTAATAAGTTTCATTTATTAATATACAAGTTTCGTAACTATCTTAACAAACCTCTAACCTTGAACCTAATATTATTATTGTCTATATATATGAAACATATATATGTGAAAAAATCATGCAGGAGGCGCATTCCGTATGCGGATCCGAAACTAACGGTCGACAATCTACAGGGATTCGCGTCCGGTAAGCGACTCCATGTTTTTATTCACAAAAAAATATATTTATAAATGCACATAATATATATATGTGTCTATGTATATATTTATTTTTAAAAAGTATATATTTTACATTTAAAAAAATTGTAATTGAATTTTTTTTAAAACATTTAAAAAATATGTATTACATATGTATATGTATATTTTTAATATGTATATATACATATATATATTCCTTCTTCAAGTGAACAATCTATTAACAGCAACTCGGTCACCCCAGAGTAATAATGGCAGTTGTGGGGCAGGGATCCTTAAAGCAAAGTCACTGTCAATCGCTAGCTGAATTGTGCACTCACCCTTCAAGCTTGCCAAAGAAACTTTCTTCGTTAAATCCCTTGGGTGTAGCCACGCACTGAGCACCTGACGGCCCATCGTTTTTAGTCTATTGCCTTCTTCAACGTAATGAAATCTTAACCATGAATTCCTTTTATCTCAAATCATACACATGTACACTTATACACTCACATATGGTGAACAAAGGGTTGAAAAGTCTGGTTCGGATATATAAAAATAGTATGGATGCTGATTATATTTAACAATTTATTTTAAACTATTGGTTTTAAAATATACCGTAGCAGTAATCATGTAATCCTAGAGTAAAATGATTGGCAGTTCTTTTTCATAGGATGTATTATTTCATGATGTTATTAACTGTAATATTTTATGGTTTTAAAATGCAAAATTGTTATGGTTTTTATTATTTGAAACAATAAACTTGAACTATATATATATATATATATATATATATATATATTTTCACTGAAAAAACCACAGGTTTCAGAGACGTTATAGTTAGGCTGACATTTCACTCGTACAAAACCAGAGAAATTCAGCCGTTATAGTTCGTTGAGCTAACTATATCTCGCGCCCCCGCAATGCACTGCTGATGACGTCACATATTACATCACTCATGACATGGTCAGTGACATCACTGATGACATCACTGATGACATCTCAAATGACATCACTGATGACATCACTGATGACATCATCCACTTAATATCTGATGCACCTCCTCACACCCTAATATAACATTTCATGCACCCACTCTAAAATACAGACTACCATTCTCGAAACCATAGACACACCAATACCAGTTAGTACATACCTACTCACTGATTCATAGGTCTACACACACATCCACTCACTCACCCATACCGTCATTCATACACGCAGTCACTCATCAATACAGCCACTGATAAATACACTTACACATCCATACACACACTCACACACTGCCACTCACCCATAGAGTTACTCATACACCTAGTCAACCACCCAAATAATCAATCACACTGCCATTTACTCACCTATACAGTTATTCACACACCACCTCACTTATTCATACAGCTATTAACACATATTGACTCTCTTATACAATCACTGACACAGGCATACACTCATCCATACAGCCACTCACTCACTCACTCACTCACTCACACATACAGTCACTTATATACTCCAACACTCACATATACTGCCTTTCATATATGCAGTTACTCACCCACCCATATACCACTAAGACATCCATACACTCACTGACACAGCCATACACACACTCACTCAACCATACCGTCCCTCACAGACGCACTCATGAACCCATACACCCAGGGATTCACCCACTCATTCATCCATGCATGGAGTCACACAGCCCCTCACCAACTACACAGACACTTAGGTCCCCATACAGGTACTCAGACAACTAATCAATAACCCATATAAACACTCATGTACCTACTCACTAACCCATGCAGCCACAACACAACAACTGACAGATTGATAAACACATTTACACTGATTAGTCACTCACCTATACATTCACTAAGACACTTTTAATCACTCACTCATACAGTCAGTCACGCACCCAACAAATCATCCATACAGGCACTCATACACCCACTCATTCTTCAAATACTCCTTGGCATATATATAACATTCTTAAACTTTTTAGAAACACTCACAGTCACTGGATGATGTCATCATTGATGTCATTTGATATGTCATCAGTGATGTCATCGGTGATGTCACTGACCATGTCATGAGTGATGTAATATGTGATGTCATCAGCATTGCATTGCGGGGGCGCGAGTTATAGTTATCTATGTCAGCCTAACTATAACGTCCTTGAAATCTGTATTTTTCCGGTGAATATATATATATTGTATGGAGCTGGCTCTCTAAATAGTGTACTGAAATGAAGTACACTGTGCAGCGAGTTCAATGAATCCCCAAATGGTAAAAAGAGGTAAAAGGTAAAAACAGATAATTCTAATGCTGTTTTTGAGGTACTGTGGGTGAGTAGTTAGGCTTATCAGAGGGTAATGCTAAGCATTATTTGTACTCCGCAGAGGCAATAACTGAGACACACAGTCAAGTATAAATATGAGACAAATTTATAAAAATAAAGTAGATTTTTATGTAATTTGTAACACCAAGAATACAGTTCTATGGTGAGTACTTTCAGAGTTATGATTTTTCAAATTTTGCAAAATTTATCAATTTTGTGCATAATTATGCACCGTAGGAAACAATGGGGAAAAAGTAAAAAAATGCATGTAAATTCAGGCAGTGGGTTCACGAAGTTCACCTTTCCATTTTAGGTTGATGTCGGGACCAGATCCAAAGTTCCAACATGAGAAGTTTGGGAGCCTCCTGGATCAGGCGGGAGCAGAGTGCTGAAGTCTTGGAGCAGTAGCAGTAGAGAACTACTCTAACTGGCTTAATTCGACCTTCTCCCTAACGGTCCCTACAAAATGGTTGGCCAAGGTAGGACCCATCCGTCCACCCCGTGGTATTCAGAAGCCCTCAGGCTAGATAGACAAAGCTGCAGACGCCAAGAGAGGAAATGGAGAGCCCAATATGACTCTCATGAGAGAGAAATATACAAACTCTCACTATGTAAATATAAGTCTCTTCTGGTAAAGGAAAAGGCTTCATACTTTTCCTCGCAAATCAAATTCGCTAAAAACTCAGTGAAAGAATTATATCAGGTGATTAATAAACTCAGCAAACAACCTGATCACAAAGGGGACTGGGTTAGCCAGACCTTCTGTGATACGATCTCCTTGCATTTTAGGAGCAAAATTGATCTAATCTTTGACTCCTTTGATCACTCTTGCAATTATATCTTGCCTGCCTATCACGGCATAAGGGCTGGTCACCCTGTCAATGATTCACAGCGGCAGTCTTTGACACTTTTCTCCCGGTGACTACTACTCAAATCAAAGACCTCATTGTTACCACCAAGTCAGGCTCCCCGGATGATCCTTTTCCGCCTTCAGTTCTTAAGCTGGTTCCTGGCATTATTGCATCCAATCTGACTAACATCTTTAACAACATGTTTAGTACTGGCATCTTTCCATCCTATTGGAAACAAGCCTCCATCCTGCCGTTGTTAAAAAAATCAAACTTGTACCCAGATGATCCAGCCAACTACCGGCCCTTCTCCAGACTTCCATCCCCCACCAAAATAATCGAAAAGGAGATGAACACCCAATTAAACCAGAACATCAAAGATAACAACTGCCTCGATCCCACTCAATTCGGGTTCAGATCGGAACATAGTACAGAGAAGGCCCTAATCAAAGCTACTGATGAACTCAAGTTTATTCTGGATGACAGAGGATCAGCCGCTCTGATCCTGCTGGATCTATCTGCGGCATTTGATATGGTGGATCATTCCACCCTGATCCACCGTTTGGAAGCAATAGGTATAAAAAATCTTGCTTCAAAATTACTCTCTTCCTTCCTGTCCAATAGGGATAATGTAATCAAAATTGATGCCTTTTCTTCTGACTTTTTTCGCCTGCCCTGTGGTGTCACACAAGGGTCTTTGCTCAGCCCCACCCTCTTTAATGTATACATCACAGAACTTGCCACACTTGTCCAATCCTTCGTTTTTCTCTAGCTTCCTTTGCAGATGACACGCAAATCGTGCTCTCCGTCTCTAACAACGCTAATGATACCAGTCATCGCATTCAGAGCTGTATGAGACATATCAACTCCTGGATGAGCAAACCATGTCTCAAGCTCAACGCCAGGAAAACCGAGGTGATTTTGTTCGGTAACAACCCCAATTTCTGGTCAGCATCTTGTTGGCCCTTAGAAATGGGATCCCTTCCTGCTCCCACCAATAAAGCCAAGAGACTGGGGGTCACTATAGATGATCATTTAAATCTAGGCAAACAAATCAGTGCTGTGGTCTCCGCATTCTACAACACCCTAAGAATACTCAAGAAAATATTAATCTGTCTTCCTACCTCTGTTAGGAAGACTGTCATCTCTACGTTAATACTGTCCAAAATAGACTACTGCAATGGCCTTTATAATTGCTTGCAGGGCCAATACATGAACAAACTTCAAGTGCTTCAGAATTCTGCAGCCAGACTTTTACTGGGACTGCCTAGACACCACTCTGTTTCTCTCGCATTGAAAGATCTCCACTGGCTGAAGGTCAAGAACAAAATCATGTTTAAGTCTCTCTGTCTTACCTATAAAGCTCTTCATGACTCTGGACCTCTCTTCTTGAAGAAAGCCTTTTCCTGGTACACTCCTTCTAGTAATCTAAGATCATCAGGCTCATTTAGAATCAATTCCATCAGATTTAAGAAACTTAAATGGGAAGGGAGGAGTTTCTTGGCCAGAGCATCCAAATCTTGGAATCTCCTCCCATTACATATTAGGTCAGCCCCCTCCCAACTTCAATTTAGAAAGCACCTGAAAACATTGCTTTTTAATCAGTAGGCTCTCTTTCTTTTCTTTTCTCTTCCTCACCTTTGCTCGCTGAACCAGCTCCAAGACAACTCCGGGTATACGTTGCGCTTAACAAGTTCTGTTAATATAACATAACATAACATAACATTGGAAGCTGGTGAGCAAAGACAAGGGGGGCCATTTGAAAACACACTGCACATGAGGACTTACAGGTAAGTCCAGTGGGTCTCCTTGGAGGGAGGATGTTGCAAGGTATGGGGGACCATAGGAGCACAGCAAGTTAGTAGATGCCAGAGCCAGTGGGGCCTGGTGGAGAGTGAACAGGTCAGCCTGGCATAGTGTGTTTTGAGGTCCTGGTGGTCAGAAGCAGGCAACTTAGAGAGGCAATCTTGGGGCAGATAGGCCACTCAGGAAGTGAGTCTCATGTGTCTCAATGTTGCTCAATGGGTGCATGCTTCTGAGGCTTTAGGGGTCCGCTGTGGACTCTTGTTCTTGGTGTTTGCTGTTGGGGTTCGGTACCCCAGGTATTGGTACACCGTGGCGCTGGTAGGTCCTGGTGCCTTCAAACTTGGTGGAGAGTCAGATTTGACCCTCCGGAGCTGTTGTACCTTTTCTTGTTTTGGTGGTGCATTGAGGTTGTCAGGAGCAGCAAGTCAACAAACTTGATTTCATGGGATCGTTGCCTGCGGAGTGCAGGGGAGTGATACCTTCACTCCAAGGCATCTTCTTGGTCATTTCTTGAAGGATGCTACTGCTTCAGGGTTCTTGGAGTCCTTTCTGGTTTCAGGACGACACAGCAGCAGCGCTTTCGAGTCCTGGGAGAAGCAGGCAAGGTTTGGTGCCTTTTTCTTCTCCAGCAGAGCTTCAGTTCTTGAACAGCCAGTCTTCTTTGCCCTGGTCTTCTCTTATCCATTGAATCTGATGTTCTGGTCTTGGGTGCCACCTAAATACTGAATTTAGGGGTGTTACAAGGGAGACAGGTAATAGCCAATGGGCTACTTACATTTAGGGTGTCTACACCCTTTAGTGACCACTTCCTGTGGGAAGAGGCATCACTCTAGCACTGATAGGTTGCTTTTACATAATCCCAAGATGGTAGAATTTCAGGAGAGGGATTCACTTTGCCTTTCCATCCCTAGGGGTGGTGAAGGCTAAGTGGGGACCCTCCTCCTCATCTAACTAATTTTCCCACCTTTCCTCCCACCAAAAGTGGAGCAGGAAAGGGGTTTCACCCTGCCCCACTATTTGGGTTGGATTTCAAAGGCAACATCACCTTTGAAGCTTCCTGTCCAGGAATGCCATTCTGTCCTGGAGGAGGTGTGAATGACCTCCGCCCGGATCAGGCTTTGTTTGTGTCCTCTGAGAGCGCTGGCTCTCATCCCATGAGGTCAAAAGCATGTCTGGTATTGGCAGACTAGTGAAAACCTGTCAGGGATGACACCAGGGATTGGTAAGGTTTCAGGGGACCCCCTAAAATGGTCTCCAGTGTGAATTTATTAATAAATCCAACACTGGCATCAGTCAGGATTCATGAAGACAAGATATATGGTACCAATTATCTGAGGAATCATTGAAGCCATCATGAAGCTAGGAAACTCAGGTTCACAAGTATCCAGCCCATGTACTCCTTTTGGCTTCCTGGTGCACTTACAACATCCCAGAATAGACTGGGCATTGTAGGGGCATATCAGCTCATGCTAATGTGCCCACACATAGGATATAGTGTACCCTGCCTTAGGGCTAAAGGTCTGCAGTAGGGGTGACTTACCATATCTTATGTAGTGTATAAGAGTCACAGCATTCAGGACTGTGTGCCATTTCAACTCTTTGGATTTTCTTGCACTCAGACATGCAGCCTGCAATGACAGGGTGCATAGGCTTGGTGAGGGGTCCCTGGGGTGGCACAACCAGTGCTGAAGGTCCAGAGGTCCCTCTTCAGTACCCTTGAAATAGGTAACAGGCGTACCATTTACTAGGGACTTATAGGGGTAACTGAAGTTGTACCAATCATGGTACAGTTTTGGGAAAGAGATCTGGCACTGGGAACCTGGTTAGCAAGGAACGAGTCCACTGACAGTTAGAAATCATATTAGGCATCAAGTCAAAAAGTGGGGCTTACCATGCAAAAACATGCACTTTCCTACATATAGTCACTGAAAAAGCCAATGGATACAGAGACGTTATAGTTAGGAAAATAGAATCAAAAAAATGGCTCAGATATCACTTGTACAAAACCAGTAAAATGCAGCAGTTATAGTTACCTGAGCTAAACATGCACTGCTTGTGTCCTCACATATTACATCACTCATGACATTTACAGTGACATCACTGATGACATCACTGATGACATCTCAAATGACATCACTCCTTACATCACTGATAACATCACTCACACAACCATACAACCACTCACAAATACACTCACTCATCCATAGAGCCACTCACACACCCATTAACTCAATCATATAGCCATTCAAACAGCCACTCCCTTTTGCATACACCTAGTCACCCAGCTGCTTACTCAGCCATACAATCACTCAACAGCCACTCACTCACCCATACAGCTACTCACACAACCACTTATTACCCCACACAGTCACTCACCCTTATAGCCTCTCAACAGAGCAACTCACTCTCCCATATAACCACTCATGCACTCACTCACATACCCACTTACATACCCATTTACACATCCATATAAGCACTCACATGTCTACTCACTCACTCATACATCCACTCACACAAACACTCACTCTCCAATACATGCACTCACATACCCACTCAGTCAAACAAATACCCACTCAAACAGCCACTCACCCATGTATACAGCCACTTTCACACCCAGTTCCTCACCCATACAGCCACTCACACAGTCACTCAGACACCCACTCTCCCACGCCCACATCCACTCACACAACCACTCACTTACTCATACAGCCACTCACACACCTACTTATTCATCAATGCAGCCATTCACACAGCCACTCACTCACCCATACAGCTAGGCACACATCCACCTTTTTACCCATAAAGCCACTCACACACCCACTCACACATCCATAAAGCCACTCACACACCCACTCACACAGATACAGACAGTTTCACAACCACTTAAATCACATATATAAGAAAATGTATCACTTATTATTAGTACCGAAAGAATAGTAATTTATCTTATGCAGTAGGTTACTCAATGGATGATGTCATCAGTGAGGTCAATCAGTGATGTCATTTGAGATGTCATCACTGTTGTCATCAGTGATGTCACTGACCATATCATTAGTGATGTAATATATGAGGTCATAAGCAGTAAACTGCAGGAGCGTAAGCTATATTTAGCTCAGGTAACTATAACTGCTGAATCTCACTGGTTTTGTACGAGTGAAATCTGAGCCGAACTGTAACGTTCCAGTTACCTTCAGTTTTTCCAGCGAATGTCTATGGTTTTTTAATTATATTTCCTAACTATAACATCTCTGTAACCTTTGTCTTTTTCAGTTGTTTAGTTTTTTTGTACTGCTGACATACTTTTTTATAAATATACTTTGTATACTTTTTTAAAAAAAATCACATATGTCCTAAATATAAAGTATATGACATTTTAAAAATGTAATTAAACATATTTTATTTACAAAAAAATCCTTTTTGGTACAGCTGTACCTTTGCAGGTCCGTAAACATAGGAGGACTACAACTCTATTTGTGTTCCTGATCAAGTGAATTTTATAAATTACTCCAAATAATTACACCCCTCTATTATTTTTATTAATGACATCAGTGTGAACATATTTACAAGTATATATAAACCACCTTATATCTGTTTTTCAACAAAGTTACCAATTTTATAAGTTTTGCCAATCCATGAATTTACGGACTGAATTCGCAAATTCACTCGAAAACACACCCAACTGTCTTTTGATTGAATATATTAGGACCCCACCCCTGCACATGGAAAACCACACCCAAAACCAGTTACTTCTACAATGAAGTCTCTAGAAGGAGGTTTGAGAACCAGTGGTGTTCTGTTTTACAGAATGGCTGCAGCTACATCATCCATCCAAGATGAGCATTCACAACTTGTTGAGGATGAGGAAGAAGACACACCACTGCATAGAAAAGAAAGTGATGTGTGGAAGAACTTTATTTTGCCTTCTGGGGAAAAGAAGGTAACAGCAAAATATGTGTGGTGCAATATTTGTGGCAAGCAATTATCCAGAGGCACTGCAAAGAAGTATTCACATGGGACAAGTTCCACGTGGAAGCACCTAAAACCAATTCATGAAAGGGTCTACAGCTAGATGATGTAGGGAAAAGCAGGTGCAGCAGGACAGTCAACCTCTACAGCAGCCTTGGGAGAACCATGATCAGCTGCAGTCAATACAATACCAGCTGCCTGCGAAGAATGAGTGACATGGTTATTCACTGAACAAAATTCCACATGCTTGTCGAAGTAAAACTGTATTCTGTGGGTGCATTCTTGGATACTGTGAAGAACCACTGCTGTCAGCTTTTTTTTGCTTGCAGTGGTTAAATAATGTTATTTGAAGACTGAAGCCAGTTGCTGCTTTGCATTTCCCCTTCCTAACCCTTTTTACTACCCTGTTCACTTTTTGTTCAAAAAATAAAAAAAGGAAAAAGTTAAAAACTGTTAGAAAAAACCCTTCTTCGAAAAAAACTATTCTTGTTAGAACCACCATCTGCTCAACCAAAGAGCTAACTCTGTTTTTTAATGTAACAGTGACTGTATTGGTGTGAGAGTGGGTGTGTCAGTGTGTGCATCAGTGTATGCCTGGGTGTGTTACTGTATGCATTAGCAGATGTCTGGGTGTGTGAGTTTCTGTTTTGCTGTATGACTGGGTGTATTTGTAAAGGAACAAGGAGACCCTGAGAGTCAAAGGGACCTAGGGTGTATATATCTTTAACAAAAACATTGGTCCCTTCATGAGGTAATAGGCAATGCACATAGAACTACAATGAGAGCTACATTTAAATTCTCCAGATGGAGAAGTCAATCATTTATTAAGTAACAAAACAATTTGAAACCATAAAACAGAATAAGTGGGAGGGCAGAAAGATTGAAAATCAACAGATTTCCAGATCTCAGGCATTTATACAAAAAGTGACTCAACAATCCATACAAATCCAAAAAGTCACAATAGAAGCAGTGTCTTATGCTCATGAGAAATGCAAATAAAACAGTTTAGAGTCAAGACACAAGGGTCGACGATGTTTTGATCCCCACTACGATTGGGGATCATCATCAGGACACAAGAGTTTATGCCTGAGTGATTGCCTGGTAAAAGGAGTAGAGCAGTCGCGGCCATTAGGCGATGCGGCGCGCTCAATGTAATTTGTTTTATTTATTTATTTATGTACTTACCTCCGTTCGGCCGTATGCCGGAGTTTACTACCCCCACCCTGCCCCTCCCCCACCCCGCCCTACCACCCCTCAGCACTCCCTCCAGGAGCCGCGACTGGAGTAGAGGCAAAGAGGCAGGAAACAAGGAAAGAGCGAAGGGAGAGAAAACAACAAAGAGAGGGGTTATAACGTTCCCAACATCATGGGACTCAAAAAGGCACCAACATGTAATTGAACAAAGGCATGCACTGTTGTGCCTGTATACCCACAATTGAAGTACATCATGGGACTCAACAAAACACCAATGTATAATTGAACAAAGGCATGCACCATCGTGCCTGTATAACCACAATTGAAATACGTCCGTTTGTGTCCTTGTGAACTGTCAAAATTACGATATAGCAGATCAATTTGGTGGAAGATTTACCATTTGACTATGACAATTGCATAGTCTGTACTTTTGATGTTGAGTCACTCTATAGGAATATGCCACAGGATGAGGGTATTCATATTATTGAAAAACTCCTTGATTCTAGAACTCGCCCACATCCGGTTCCCACATCATTCATCTTACATTTGCTACGCATCTGCCTCACTCGCAACTTTTTCTCATTTGATGACCAGTTCTTTCAGAAAGTAAAATAATACCTCACTTGTGTGGGTGGGCCAAGGGCCTGCGACTGGGAAGGGCCAAAAACATAGGGATTGAGGGTATAGCACAGCAAACTCCAAGCGCTATATTGTTTTAAAAATATGTTTTTAGGCGACTCTGCATTGGACACCCACACAAGTGAGGTATCATTTTTATCGGGAGACCAAGGAGAACACTGGGTGGTAGGACATTTTTGCCGGCGCAGTAAGCCCACAGAGAAATGTAAGGAAAATATGATTTTTTAGCTAAATTTGAGGTTTGCAGGGGATTGTGGGGAGGAAAACGTTGGGGGATCCACGCAAGCTACACATCCCTGGACTCCCCCAGGGTGTCTAGTTTTCAGAAATGAATGGGTTTGGTAGGTTTCCCTAGATGGCCAACGAGCCGGGACCAAAAACGCATGTGCTCCCCTTGCAAAACCAGGTCATTTTGTGATAGATAATTTTGATCTCTCTACAATACGTTTTCGGCCCTTGCCTGTCGCAGGTACTTGGCCCACCCACACAAGTGAGGTACCATTTTTATCAGGAGACCTGGGGTAACGTGGGGTGGCAGAAAAATGGTGTAAGCCTCAGGAGGTTGGGAAAGCTCTTTCCACCTTCCAAGGCCCCAAAAAAATGAAATCCCTCTGCTGTTTGCAGAAGAGGGATTTAGTGCGGCTGTGCACATGACAGAATGGTTCCGTCATGAGCACACGAGCACAGGTGCTCATGACGGAACCATTCCATCATGAGCACCAAAAGGGGAAAAAAAGTAAAATGTGTCATAAATATTGTAAAACATTTTTAGGAATTGTAAAGTATAAATAAAATAAGAATACCAAAATATACAATTATTAAATATTTACTGAAAAAGCCTCTGATAAAATGAAAATATATATATGAAACAATTTAAGAAACGTAAAAACAAATTAAACAAATGAAAAAAAAACTTGGAAAATATACAACATACAATACTATTTAAATATGAGTTGCATTGTTTATTTAATAATAAACATTTATTAAAATTGTTTTATTTAGCAATATATAAATGTTTTTGACTAGAAATATATATTTACAAATGTAAGAATATACATTTAAATACAATTTGAAAAAATAAATATTGGAAAAATCTTTAATCTATGAAAATATGTAATTAATAATTGTATTTGTTACAAATATACAACTAACTACTTTTTGGATTATCTATCCAAACACCAACAATACTAATTAAGGAACATAAACTACTCCTACTACAGAGAAATAACATTTTTAAAAAGTATTTATTTCACACTAAAATGGTTAAATTAAATAATCACACTCCAAGGCAAACCAGAAAGTGTTGGACACTAAACAGATTAAATGTATTATTCCCACTCCAATTTAAAACAATTTGGGCCAGGTGTTGGACACCAAAGGGGTGGAATTTACTTTTCCCACTCCAAACTATACCAATTTGGGGAAGGTATTGGACACTAAAGGATGACATTTATTATTCCCACTCCAATCTAAAACAATTTGGAGAAGGTGTTGGACACTAAAGGGGTGACATTTACTTTTCCTACTTTATTCTAAACCAATTTGGGGAAGGGGTTGGAGAATAAAGGGGTATCATTTACCATTCCTAGCCCCAATTTAAACTAATTTGATGAAGATGTTGGACACTAAAGTCGTGACACTTACCATTCCCACTCCAATCTAAACCAATTTGGAGATGGTGTTGAACAGTTAAGGGGTGACATTTATTATCACCACTCCATTCTAAAACCAATTTGGGGAAGGTGTTGGACAGAAAAGGGATGATATTTATTACACCCACTCCAGTCTAAACCTTGTTGAGAAAGGTGTTGGAAACTAATGGGATGACTTTTACATTTCCCACTCCAATCTAAACCAATTTGGCAAAGATTTTGGACACTAAAGGGCTGATATTTACTATTCACACTCTAATCTAAGAGAATTTAGAGAAGGTGTTGGACACTAAAGGGCTTAAATTTACTATTCCCACTCCAATCTGTAGCTAGTTGGGGATATTGTTGGTCACTAAATGGGTGAAATCTACTATTCCTACTTCATACTAAACCAATTTGGGGAAGGTGTTAGACAGTAAAGGGGTGATATTTATTGTTCTCACTTCATACTAAACCAAATTGGGGAATGTGTTGGACACTAATGGGCTGCATTTACTATTGCAAATTACTATTGCCACTCAAATCTAAACTCGCTCTTACTTTCAACTAACCCCCGGGTGGGCCAGGTCCCGGGGGCATATAATAAAAATAGGAGGGGGCGCACAGGGCTTCCCTCCTAGGGCTTTTGACAACCCTAGGGACCACAACCCAGGGGCATATGTAAAATAATGCAGGGGCAGCAAAGCTCCCGCAGCCTCAGGGACTGCCACCTCCCCGGTGCACATGTAAAATAATGCAGCCCCCCGCAGCCCACCCAGCCCAAGGGATCTCCACCTCCCTGAGGCATGTGTGAAAGAGTGAGTGGGGGGCTCACGCGGCCCCCAGGATCTCCGGGGCTCAAATTATATTGTATAGGGGCACCACTTTCCCGGTGCTACAAGGAAATCATGAAGGGGGTCTATCCCAGACCCCCAGGGACTACTGCCTACTGGGGCAAAAACAAATGCTACTGGGGTGGCACAGCCCCCCCCCCCGGAGTGCCATAAATGGCCCTACGGACTGCCAGCCCCCAAGGCCAGCTCCTGCTGCCTACTGAGGTGCCCACCCTCGGGAGGTAGCAGTTCGCTATGGCTTGGCGGGAGCTTCCCACTCCCACCAAGCCATAGCAAACTCTGCTCCACTTCGTACAAGTGAGAGCAGAAAAATGCTCTTGCTTGCACGAAGCGAAGCAGAATTGCATTTTGACAGGTGGAGCTGCATGTTCAGCAGCTCACTCCTCTGTCTAAAAGCAATGTCAGTTACTGCAGGAGGTGGAGAGCCGGCAGGGAACACGGGGGCCTAAATGCCCCCGTGGTCCCCAATGTAAAAAACTGGGTGCCTTGGGTGGGACCAGCAAAAGACACAATTGAATGGACGGAATGCAGAACTAATTAAAACATTCACCCCCAGTAAAGAGATCTGGGTTAAATCCATCATTCTTATGCTCACAATGCCACCCCAGTTTAGACCTGGCCATATGCAAATCAGTCCTGACCCTGTGCCTCATGGGAACAGTCCAGCCTGAACTGCCAAGCCTGATTTGCATATGACTGGGCATGGGACCAGGGCACCCAGTATTGTGGTCAGGCCCCTGGGGATGGGGTCCCTGGGACCAAAATCAGCCCAGTAGGAGGACCACGTGGCTCCCCTCCCCTGTTTTATAAAAGATTTTTTTTAAGTAAAGGGCAGGCCCCAGGGGATGGGGTTCCTGGGGCCAAAATCAGCTCACGAACGGGGCGACCACTTGGCCCCTCCATCCTTTAATTAAAAAAGAAATATTTTTTAGGAAAAAAAGAAACGCCTGGCCCCGGGGGATTGGATCCCAGGGCCAACTACTGCCCAGGGAAGGTGTGGCCCCCTTGCCCTAATAAAAAAAAGAAATAATAAAAAGCAACCGGCATGATGCCAGAGGCCCCGCCCCTTCCTGAAGCACTCTGAAAACATGCCTCCTGGCATGCTGCTGGTTGGGGATTCATCCTCCAGCCAGCAGTGCACCTGGAGGCACATTGGCAGAGTTATGGAGAAAGTGGGCATGACCTCCGAAGACCTCTCAGCATTCCCACTGTGTGGGCTTTACTGGAGGTAACAGGAGGAGTCCCTGTAACCTATGTTTTTGTCAGGGAATATATATATGGTTGACAAAGGCTGAGTTAACAGCTGAAACGCATTCCAAGTTTTTACAAGTGCTGCCTTTGAAATAAAATGGATTATTTCAGAGATTCGAGTGCAGGCCTATATATATATATATATATGTCCCAAAGTTGCCCAGAAAATGAAGCCGCACACCGCTGAAAAGGTAGGTAACAAGCCTTTATTTCTCAAGCATATTGGTTCCCCTCTGGAAAATCAATCCTTTGGTCTGACGCGTTTCAATGCTTTTGTGCACTCTTCAGAGGCCGACATGGGGAAGGAATTCTCCGCCGCTGCACTCCTTCTGCAATGCAAAATTATTTCAATTAGCCTCCGGTGTGCTCGTGACATCACGTTTACTTTCAACATTGCTTGCTGGGGAATGTAGTCTTTTTAGGCATTTTTAACCCTCCAGTGGGTCCAGACCCCATGCCTAATCCAGGATACATTAAACTAGCCCTCCAGTGGGCCCCAGACAGGGTACAATATGTGCATGAAATAAAGTAATGTTACTTACCTGTTACGGAGTGCGGCTTCATCTCTGGGCAGTTTGTTGTGATACATATATATATATGTATATATATATATATATATATATATATATATATATATATATATATATCTTTAAGCCCAGATACAAAACGGCCAATGATAGGGCACCTATAGCTGCATGATAGAGAGCTTTAGGATGAGACAGAGGTCAAATACTCATGGTGAGGTTAATCATCTATTTCCCATAGTTTTCATGTGTTACGGGGTATGGATTCTACCTGTGCGGACAGTGATGATGTTGTAATAAGGTCGGCGGTATCCGAGTATTTGTGGCCAAGCCAGGAGTTGAATGGTTCCCATATATCTACAGGTCTGGAACAAAGGGACATAAGTTCCCAGACTGTGGACAATTGATCTTGGCGAAACATGATATCATGTAACCAAGCTTTGACTGTTGGGGTGATTTTCCTGCCCCAGTGTATGGCCACTCTTCTTTTTGCTAATAATAGCCTCATGGCAATAAGGTGGCAATCTGATTCAGGGGAATCCTTAACATAATCCAATAAACCAACCAATGGAGATCATAGCAGCATGTAATGAGTAATCATCTGTATGTGTGTAAATACCTCTTCCCAAAGTGGTGCCACCCTCTGGAACAGACAAGCTGGATGCAGGAAAGAAGCCTGTGGTGCTCTGCAGCACAAACATGATGAAACAGTTACTAATTCTATTTGAAACAGTTGTTGAGGAGTACGATAAACATGATATATGAATTTAAAATTAATTAACTGTGAATGATAGCTTGGGGATAAAATGTTCAATTGTTCACAGCAATAAGCCTATTGGGTGTCTGCTATAGGCGGACCAATATCTGACTCCCACATCGCCCGTGCTATTGGCACTATGATCGGGGAGGAGTGTTGCACAGTGTTATATAGGCTTGTGACTATTTTTCATGAGGATGAAGTGGTGAGGATGTGTTTAACTCTTTTCCTCAAGCACTCACATGCCCAGAAAATGCACTCAACAGTGTTAATCTCTTTCCTGGGATATTTTTAGGGGTGGTACAGTGTTACCGATAGTGCATGTGAGCCACACAGTCCAACTCGATGGCAAAATGTAGTTGAAAAGGGGTTGGGTACCATCAGAAGTGGAAGAATTGTGCTTGAGAACAGTAAGCATACCCCCTGAGTAAATGGGAGAGTGAGAAGATCCCAGGAGACCTTAGGTTGTTTACCTGCCCATAATAATGTAACCATGTTTGACTTCTGCCAACTGAGGAATTTAGTAGGAAGTGGGAGCGGTATCTTAGCAAATAAGTATAAGAATTTAGGGAGGACAGTCATCTTTGCTATTGCATTTTGGTCCATTAGGGATAGAGGGAGTTTGGTCCAGATGGCTATCCTGTCCTCCAACCATGTCATGGCTCGGCCATAGTTTGCTCGTCCAAGTTCTTACACATCAGGACTTAGCCATATTCCAAGATAGTAAACTTGGTTGGTGGCCCATTTCAAGGGATATTCTGTGGTGAATTGTTGTGTGTTGTCAGTGAGAGAGAATATGATATATTTTGCCTAATTTATGTGTACCTCCGAGTAGCCTCTTAATTTTACCAACTCGTGAGTCATAGGAGAAAGATTTTCTGCAGGTTCAGCAATGTAGAGGGTGAGGTTGTCTGCGTAGAGTGAAATCAATAGTCCTCTAAGGGTAAATCCAATGCCCTTGTTCGCATGATGTTGATGCAGCTGCACTGCCAGTTGCTCCAACGCTATAGCAAATTTGAGCGGGGACAGTGGGTATCCCTGCCATGTACCACAGCTGATTTGAATGGGGTCAGATGTCAGCCCATTCATGCACACTCTTGCTGTCCGAAAGGAAAAGAGGAGCTGCACCTGCTTTATAAAGTTAGGGCTTAGGCCCAAACGATGCAGGAGGGAAAAAAGATAACTGCATTCCAATGAATCGAAGGCCTTAGTGGCGTCCAAAAAGGCAGCCACTGCTGACATTTGAGGGTCAAGATGATGCATGACTGCAAATATAGTGCGCAGATTATGAGTGGTAGAACAGCCATGAATAAATCCCGATTGGTCTGGGCAAAATATTATGGGCAGCAGGGGTTGCAGTCGGTTAGCAAGAAGTTTGGCAAGAATTTTGTTGTCCACATTTATTGAAGAGAGGGGACGATAAGTCACATAGGTTGGCAGGCTTCCCTGGCTTGAGTAGTGAAATGATAGCTGCTTCCCTCAATGAAAGGGGTAAGACACCAGTGTCCAGGGATTCTTGAAACATAGCAAGTATATGTGGGGCTTCTATACGAGCATATTCTTTATAGAATGTAGTTGTGAGGCCATGAAGTCCAGGGGCTTTATCATCTAGCAAGCTTCTGATTACTTGGATAATATCCTCAGTGGTGAAGGGCGAATCTAGATAACCATGATGTGCATTGTCAAGCCAACGTGGATGGATGGTGTCGAAATACTCAAGGAGTGCTAATGGGTCTGGCAATATAGTGGTTGAGTATAGTTGTTCATAAAAAGAGGACAATCCTGTTAGCATTTATTTATTATTTTATTTATTTTTAAATTTATATAAGGCGCACAGCTACCCGGAGGTTTCCGGGCGCCATGGACGCGACATGTGCGTGAGGGGAGCACACAAGACAGAAACTATAGATTAAAGAGCCAGGTTTTCAGTTGTTTATGGAATTTGAGATGGTGTTTTCCATGCGAGGTGCATCGGAAGGAGTTCCAAAGGGAGGGAGCCAGATAGGCAAAGGATTGTCCTCCCATTCTGGGCTCGTTTGATCCTGGGTACTTGAAGTTTTAATTGATTCAAAGAGCCAAGTAGACGTGAGGGGCGATAGTGTTGCACTAGGGCATTTAAATAGTGGGGGCTAATCCTTCCATTTATTTTGTGCATATAGCAGAGGGCTTTAAACTTGGCTCGATTGTCAATATGCAGCCAGTGCAGTTTGCGAGGTGCTCCTGATGCGGAGGCTTTACTGGGAAGTTGGCATAGTAGTCGTGCTGCAGAGTTTTGGATCACCTGAAGTTTACGAAGGTTTTTTTGCTGGTACCCAGGTAGAGCACGTTACCATAGTCCAGCCTAGACATTATCAAGGCCTGAACTACGGTTCTCTGTGTAGAGGTAGGAAGCATCCAGAGAATTTTTCTTAGCCATTTTAAGATGACAAAGCAGGTGGAGGCTACCTTAACTATTTGCTGCCGCATGGATAATTGGTCGTCAACAACGACGCCCAAATTGCGGGCTGATTGAGATGGGAGAGGGAGGTCGCCCATTTGTGAAGGCCAATGCTGGGGGCCCCAGAGCTCTTTGTTGTTCCCGAAGATGATAAGTTCCGTTTTCCCCCGTTGAGTTTTAATTTAGTTGAAGTGCAACCAGTCAGCGATCTTATTTAGCCCCATCTGAAGGGAGGATGCTTTGTTGGTCTCCTTCAAGAGAGCGAGAAGATAAGTTGGGAATCGTCCGCATACGAATAAATTGTTAGCCCGGCTTGCTCTGCTAGCGTAGCAAGTGGGCTGACGTAGATGTTAAAGAGCAGCGGGCTTAGAATGGAGCCCTGAGGGACTCCATGTGAGGAGATCAGTGTTTTGGAGTGAGCTGCGGAAGAAAAAGACCTGAAAGGTCCTATTAGATAGAAACTGGACAACCATTCTAGTGCTGTGCCACAGATGCCTTTAGAATGAAGGGTTTTTAAAAGTGTAGTATGGGAAACAGTAGTCGAAAGCGGCACTCAAATCAAGAAGAATGAGTGCCACAGTATCTCCTTTATCGACCAGTTGGCGGATATTCTCAGTGACTCCCAGGAGAGTCGACTCTGTCGAGAATCCTGCTCTAAAACCTGATTGCGACGTGGTGAAGGAATGTTATGAGATTCAACATATTTAGTCAACTGGGAATTTGTGTGTTTTTCAAGGATTTTGGAGAACACAGGAAGTAAGGAAATGGGACGAAAATTAGAGAAAATCTTGGGATCTGAATCGGATTTTTTTAGCAGTGGAAGCACCATCGCATGTTTCCAAGCTGCGGGAACTTTAGCTTCAAGTAGCGATGCATTAAGTAGCTCCATAATGATATTAAGGATGGAGGAATCTAGTTTCAGAAGAATGGCGGGAGGGAGAGGATCATTGGGTGAACCAGATTTGATACTCGAAAGAATGTTATAGAAGGTAGGCATATCAAGGGGTATTTTTTTGGCCTTCGGTGTCAAGAGGTTTGGTGATATAGTTTGCAGTGTGCTGGGCTCAGAGTAGATTTGCATGTGTCTTACTCTGACGGTCTCCCTCCCCATAGCATTTAGCCTGACTATATCTATTTAGAAAGTCATTTTCCCGGTTAGCTGCGTCATGGAATTCAGACAGCTTGTCCCGGATATCAGCTAATATGGCTGTGTTGCAGGTGGTGTAGTGTTATTGCTCTAGTTTACAAATGTCCCCCTCAATTTTCGATAATGCTCCCCTAATTGATTTTAAGACTTCAGATTCCTTTGTGATACAAGTTATCACCACTTTAAATGCCTCACAGAGTGGGATGCTGACTGAACTGAACCCAAGTTGTGTGTGAATAATTCTAGTAAGTCTTTGTGTATCTCTTCCCAAAATGCAGCATCTAGAAGAGCTCCCGCTGGTAGTCTCATGAAGAAAGCAGGAGGAGGTAAACAGGGTATATGCAGTGTCAACAGCACCAGGGCATAGTCATAAAAAGTACATGGTAAAAGGGAAACCAAAGTGGTCCAAGTGTTAGCATCTCCAGACACCAGCCAAAAGTCCAGTCGGGACCATGCATTATGGAAATACGAGATAAAATTACCTTCTTGGGTCTGTGGGTGTAATCATTGCCAGTTATCTTTCGCAATTGTTTTGAGAATTGTGGTGGCCCGTGGGTGTGTAGACTTTTATACTA
The DNA here is from genome assembly GCA_963921515.1 of Calotriton arnoldi. NCBI lineage: Eukaryota > Metazoa > Chordata > Amphibia > Caudata > Salamandridae > Calotriton > Calotriton arnoldi. Next base: position 18,359 of record CAWUFW010018364.1, on the reverse strand, counting down.
TCTATTTGATCTGCCATAACAGCGTTAAAGTCTCCTCCCCAAATCAAAGCACAGAGTCCTAAAGTAGTTATTTTCACCCAGATCTCTTAAAAAAAAATCAGGATCATCACAATTAGGTCCATATAACGCAGCAAATATCAGTGGCTGCCTGTGCAATTCACCCAGCAGTATAACAAACCGTCCCCCAGGGTCTATAAGAGATTGTGACAATTTCCATAGGAGGTCTTTATGCAAAAGCACGGTGATGCACCTGGCATTATTGGGATATACAGAGGTGTACATTTTCCCCACCAGTGTGCACGTATACTGGAGGAGATGGGGTGGCTCAGGTGTGTCTCTTGCAAAAAGCAAATCTCTTCTTATGTCTTTTTATGTATGAGTGTATAAGGTGCGATATTTAGGCCTGGGTGTGATTTTCTGCTCCGCTCGCTGACTTTGTGAGTTTTTCCACTCCGTGTAGCATACAGAGTACTGAAAAATGCCACAGGGCGGAGTTTTTTTCTCACTTTAACGCTAAGTTGGCAAACGTGAGCAAGGAAAATCTTACTCCAGACAGCTGCCAGCAAGATTTCTCAATGCAGGCCGTCACGGATGGTCGTGACCGCTCACATTGAGAAACTTTCCATGCGCTTTGAGGAAGCTGCTGCTTTAGTAGAACATATACTCGAGCTATGAAACGAAGCAGCACCATCTTGCGCTGTGCATGGTGTCATTCACGCTGATTTTACAGCATGGTACAAGCACCCGACGTTAAAAATCAGCAAGAATGGCACAACATAACACACTCATCAGCTTGCAGAACTCCACACAGCGCAGAGGAGTTTCGGGTCACTCCGCCCAGGCCTAGTGATTTTCTATAATCACTAAGTCCACAAATGTTCCAGGTAATTTATGAGATATTAGCCATAGTAGGTTTGTAGTAATTAAATGGGGGATGACAATTGGAGGCTCACAAAGTGAAACCCATAGGCACACTGTCAATAGTAGTGAGAGGGGGCGAGCCATGAAAAAAGGAAAGAAGAAATAAACATAGGACAAAAATATAATACAACAATTGAATCCCATATTCCCTCCTGCCCACTCCAACCACCCAATTTGGCTGAGATACATTTCCTACCCCCCCCTCTCGAAAAAATATGAACAGACTGGGATTGTAGTTTGGGAAACATCCCTTGGGAACAGGGAAACACTGGGAAAACAACCCTGCCGAAATAGGCTGGGTGGTTGAACTAAGGTTCAAAGGGGCAACTAATACGATACAATGATGGTGCTGAAAGTAGAATATTAATCATTATAGCATGACATATATGTAATACATAAACAGTAGGTGGTGGTTCAAGGGAGCCGTATAGTAGGTCCCCCGGTTTCCCACGATGCAGTGCCAAAATGACAGACACAGGGCATTCAATCATTGTCACTGAGTTGGGCCAGCGCAGAAGGACAAGGTGAGGCCGCCAGAGAACATTGTGACTTGGTGATGTATTTAGCAAATGTTAAAGCTAAATTAGCATTTGTGAAAAAAGTGCATTTTCCCTTCAAAGGGGATACGTAGCTTGGATGGATGAAGGAGAGTGTACGGGGTGCCAGCTTGTTGTAGAAGCTTCTTGGCGGGTAGGAATTTGTGGTGGCCTGAACCGATAGATTAAAATCTGGATAGAAGGATATATTGTTGCCTTGGTTTTGAATAGACCCACGTTCACGAGATAGTCTCAGAACCACATCTCTGTCTCAATAGTTCAATAGTCGGGCAACTATAGGGCACGGAATTGCTCCCACAGGTGTTTTAGGTCCTATAGACCGGTGGGCTCACTCCACTATGAAAACAGCTGATAAATTATCGTTAAAACGTTTGCATAACAGGTTTTCAACATAGTCTTCTATCTTGGAGATTGCTGTGGTGTCTGGCATTCCAGTTATGTAAAGATTATTGCATCTGGAACACGCTTCAAGGTCCTCATTTTTAGTTTTGATTAGTTCGAGCTCTTTGTCCATCTGTAACATGTGTTTCTTGGACTCCGATTACAAATCGTCAGCATCTGAAACTCTATTCTCCAATTGGTCCAGTTACTTTTCATGTGTGGCGAAGCGGTGTTTGACCTGGTTCAGATGACTTGTAAGAAGGTCCAATTTAGAATCGATGGTGTTGAGGCTCGTTTTTATATCCAGAAGTAAAGCTCGAATATCAATATCCTGTGTGTCTCCTTTGCTCATTGTGTAGCATTTGGGTCTTGATCCTGGCCCTGCTTAGCGTTACGGGTGAGGCACCAGCTTTCAAAGGAAAGCTTGGACTGCTTAGTGTCGTGTTCGTGTTTGCCCATATGTCATACTTGAGTGTACTATCTGACAGGGTCAAGCACACTTCAGGTGAGGCAGGCAGAAGAGAGCAAGGAAAGGTATGTTGTCCATCCAACTTAGGCAGATCCTGAATGTTACAGTGTAGTCAGGGTCCGCAGGGCCCGCGGAGTCCCACCACACCCCATTTAGATGCCACCACAAGGGGCACAAGCAGACTCCAACTCTGACCGGCGACAGCAGTGTGTGGCAATTATGGTCAGGAAAGGATAAGTGGAATGGAGGCAGCAGGTGGGATGCTGAGCCTCAAAGTGTGGGAGTCTCAATATGGCCTTGGCATAGACTTATATATCAGCAGGTTTAATTGAAGCAGATCAAAGGGGCCAGGACAGTGCCAGCGTCAGGGCAGATTCTGAAATTGAAAACGCCCCCAAACTGAGCGATATATCAACTTCAGCTCTAATGTTTTCTGGTGACGCCATTTTTTTTCACATACTTTAGAACTTGCTTGATAGATTCCATAACTTTTGTGATTCCAATAGCCTAGAAATTAATACATCAAAAACAAAGTTTATGGCTTTGAATCTGCAGAAGACTTTCAGGAAAAGTGTGAGGTCAGGGAAAATTTGTCTAAAGGTTTCTACTTTTGATATCTAGGCATTAGAGTTAAGAGCAGCTTATCCTGAAAGCCCCAGATTGAAAAGAGTAGGGCTATTATGATTCAGAGAAGCACAGTGATTCTATAGGCCCATAAAGCTTCTTTTAAGAAACATGTGTTCCCTGTATTAGAAATATACAGAGCGAAGGTTAAATCAGCTGCTCTGTATGGTGTGGAAATATGGGGGTATGTTAACATCTATGCCATTGCCGAAAGAGAGAATTATTCTGTTGGATCCTTGGTCAGCTTACCTCAAAGTACCCCCTCGTTGCCTCTATATTTTGATTTGGGCTTAAAGAAAATTGAACATGTGGCTTCTCTTTTCTGGATAAGGTTGTGGGCAACTCCCCAGAGTGCCATATATAGAAAAGGTCTCCAGGAGATTTTAAGGCTGGATCTGATTGGTACTTTACCCTGGTTACCCATGTAAAGACCAGGTCAACAAACATTGGTTTTGAAACCATGTGTCAGACCCCTTCTCATCAACTGTGGTCTTCAAAAGGAAACGTAAAGAGCAATTTTGGAATATTTTTGTGGGACTTAGCCAAATGAGTGTGCTTAGGGGCAGTTTATCAGGTCAATTTCTGGAAGCAAAATTATCACCACTTATGAGACATATTTAGATGAGATCTCACTGTTCCAGGCTAAAACTCTTTTTATTGTTTGGTATTTTAGGTAGAACGAATTTTACATACAAGTGGAACAAATCTACCATGCCCAATATAGCTTGTGTTATGTACAACGAGTAAGTCTCAGAAACTACTGATCACATTTCATTTTTTATTCTCCACCTTTCTTATAGCTCAAAAGAGATGGATACTCCCATTATGCTACTCCTTAGGTTTTAGAAACTTTGGGGCACATTTTTGAAAAATTGCCATAGGACAGCACCGCAAGTCATTCTGCTGAGGTGCCCTTCACCAATTTAAAGGGCAGGAATGCACCGTATTTACAAGATATGTTGCATTCCTGTGCTTTCAGCCATTGCCGGCGCACAATTGGGTGCATAGCTCCAACACAATATTGTTTTTGTGCAGGAAGGGGCACCTAAATGCAAAAATATCAAACCATGGAGACATTTTCCTCGTTCTGTTGTCTGATGCAGAATGCAGCACACATGAAAAGAGGAAAAACGAGGAGAAATTTAAAAATTTCACTTCGTTACAACTACTCTGAGGGGGCATCAGGTTTTGCCGCTGCCCCAGGTTTACGTGTTGTAAATCTGGGGCATTTGAACAAGAATAAGAGCACCCGATATGTCCATGTGAACAGGGGATTAAAGTCAACCTTAGCAAGTGTTCACATGGAACTCACTCAGAGAAAAGTGTTTTGTTCACAGAATTTTCTGTATAGAATCTTTTAAACAACAAGTAAAATTACATCAGTAATATTCTCGAGTAGGGAAAAGAAAATTCCAGAACAGCCAGTATTTTTAAACAACTCCAGTTCAGCCGAACTGAGTTTATTAGTCAAGGATTATTAAACAACCAGATGTGGGTGTTTCTCAAAGGAAGAAAGAGAAGTAAGTGTACCCCGGGTGAAAAGACAAACCAAAAGCAAATTGTAGTGGAGAAAGTAAGGTGCAATGTGAACATACACAGTTATCGGTTGCTTTACAACACAAGACAGCAGTTTTAAATTTAATCTAGTTAGAGACAGAGGGAATTACTCATTGTATCACATTAAAAAAACACAGTCTGTCTTTGAACATATGTCGACGGAGTTTCGACCCTTTAGAAGAATAACAGAGTCTCATCAGGATTGAAATTGCCTGAGGTTGGCTGAGGTAGTAGAGGCCCCGTCTGTGAGGATTGGACTACTAGAAGTAGTGAGAATGCTCGGTCTTAATTGATTCGTTTCTAGGAAAAGAATAGTTGGTGCGCAGTCTCGTCCTGAGTGCCTTAAAAGTTGAGGAGCATCTGCAATGGGCTCTTTTAAACAACTTGTGTAGATGGAGATAGCTAAGCAATGAGCTATCAGCACGAAGAAGAACTTATTTGGGCAAGATGATGCTCCAAACCAGACCGCTGTGCGGTTCTGTATAAATCTGGGGCAGCATCAAAATCGATGGGTGTTGCATGGGAACACTCACCACAGTGCCCATGCAATGCCTCCTTGATGCAGAGTAAGGCAAAACAGCACTTTGTGCTGACTTGTCTTACTCAATATCTATAAGGCCATGCAAAGCTATGCAGGGTGACTTTGCCTCGCCTCATGGATATGACTGAGTGGCCTGTGCCACCGGAGCATAAAAAAAGTGACGCTCCGGTGGCACAGGCTTCTTTTAAATAAGCCCTTACATGTTTGCCTTAAGTCTTTACAAACTGACACCTCGCCTTTTACAGTGTGCTGTTTGAGTACATTTTTATATTGTGTGTGGATTAAGAGATCAAGTGTAAGCCTTGATTTTTAAAGTTATTCATTGGTGTTTTAACCCCTTCGATGCTCATGGACGGAATGGTTCCGTCATGAGCATCGGTGTTCTGTGCTCATGACGGAACCATTCCGTCATGAGGCCAGGGGCACGAAATCCCTCTGCTGCAGACAGCAGAGGGATTTCCTCTCTCCCCAAAGCCTCGGGAGCTGGGAAGAGCTTCCCCAGCTCCAGAGGCCCCCTCCCTGGTTTCTGTGCAATGAGGATTAGCGCGCACGTCGCGCTGTCCTCATTGCATAGAAACCGAAACTGAAATGAGCCTTTAGGCTCATTTCAGCTTCACTTTCTATGTGCTCAGGGGCTATCTCAGCCTCCCGGGCACGCAGAAAGACGGGGAGAGGTATCATTGGAAAGGAGAATCTCCCATTTCCATTGGTACTCCTTCCCAGTGGATCCTCTGCTTGGGGATCGCCCCAGGAGGCCGATCCCCAAGCAGGGATCCACCCACTAGACACCAGGGAGGGGGGAGCGCCCCTTGGGCAAAGGCTTTTGCTCCCGCCAAATAAATTTGGTGTTATTTAGTCTTTTTGCCCCCCCCTGGGGGGCAGATGGGGGCAGTAGCCACCAATCTGCCCCCACGCGGGGGCAAAAAGCCCACTAGACGCCAGGGACTTTTTTTTTGGGCGCATAAGTTATTAGGGTGGGGGCTGCCCATAAAGGGCATGTCCATTGCCCCACCCACGCAGAGCCATAACACTAAGCCTGCCTACACAGGTGTAAATGTATCATCGTTTCTGCATTCAATATTTACCAATGTCCTATATTGTTAACATACATTTAAGTGATAGAGTGTGCAACTTATGTTATCACTAGTGTGTACTTATCAAAACTTTCTTGTTTAATGTGGGGAACTTTTGAAAATCGTGAGTAGGATATGTTGGGGTTGAACATGGTGCTCCTGTCACCCATGCTAACAAAGGTAAAATCTGCATGCACTAGCTGGTAACTTTGTAGTTCGAGCCTGGGCTTTTGGCACACACACTGATTGCCATTGGTTCTTCCTGGGCCATTCCAAAATTCCAGCTTCCTATTGGTCCATTGCCCTAGATTGCCCCTCCTTTGGGTGCTTGTTTCAGCTGAGGCGATTTCACTAAGTGATTGTTTTTGTTGGCCATCGCCTGTTTCCTCCTTGCACAGCACGCGAAGGCCCCTCCTCCCATCTGGCTTTAGTTTGCCTGGCTCTGCTCCTGTTTTCACAGACTTGTTTCAGTATTCCAAGAGAAAGGATCCAGTAATGTAAGGTTGTCAGAGGCAGTCGTGTTTCATAAATAAAGGCTGGAGGCCCTGCATCTTGTCAGCTGGAAGAATTTTCCTGGAGATTCCATCAGCAGAACACAAAAGAGGGCCGTGTGAGGGAGGGTCACAGAGCAGTCTGCAATGTTCCTCCCTTCCCAGGGCACCGGGGTGACCTTTCTTCTGGCAGGAGGGCAGAGCGCTTCTCGATCAGGCCATCTGATAACCACCCTGTTTGTTGTGTCTGCCATTTTGAGAAGCAGGGAGCTATTATTTGGTTCAAAGTCGCAGCTGGAACTGGACTATGCAAGTGGCACAGAGGGGAGGGGAGTGATGGGGGCTTCAAGACCTTCCAGACCCTGCTCTAGAATTTGAGCAGCGGAGACCACTCACCCCTGAATGCAGTTTCATCATCCTCAGCCCCCAGGTGTTTGAGTGGAAACTTCCGAGCCTGCATTCACATGTGTGATTATTACATGAAGACATACACTGCAACAGGCGGTCTGCACAGTGCCAAACACCACTGAGAACACACACTGCCTCTAAAAATAAGAGAGAATGATTTCTTAAATGAAAGATGCTTTTCAAATGTTTTCAACCCGCAGTCCAGACACTAAGGAGTTAGGCTTTTGCCGGCACACTGTACTTTAATTGCATTTGTATAGCACTTACTAGCCATGACGAGGCGCAGTTTCTCGATTATCCGGTGACATGTTTAAATAAATCTATTTTAGAACGTTCATTAAAGAGAAGCTCATAAATGTCCATTGACAACTGTGTTGCATATGGCCTTCCTTTCTCTCATGAATTGTAAGCCAAAAATGTCAAAGGTAAGAAGACTAAAAGAAAACTAAAACACTCGAATTGTATGTTGCAATGAGCAACAACATGACGAATCAATAGGAATCAATTATTGAAGAAGGAAAACAAAATGATTTGGAATTGTAAAATAGCAGAAGTTTGATTGGAGCATACATTAAACTTGGTACGGTAATGTGTACAAACTGCAGTGCGCAACTCAGGATGCCACATATCACTATATAAATTAAATATCATGTTGACAAACTGGATTTTCATTTAACAGGGCACTCCATTCTAGTAACTGCAGTCTTTACTTCGTTTGACACTATTCGACTAGTGCTGTATAACAGCTGTTTGCAAAAAAGAAGTCTGGATCCAGGTTGTGCAGTGCACATGGAGAGATTTGCCAATCGAAAAACGAAGGAATTATAGAATGTCAAAGTTGGCCCATATGCAGATACCAGAGAGACCAAGGATGGAATGAGCATGACAGTGCATTGCCTTGTTACAGACAAGGCTTTACTGCAAAGAACAAAAGGTTTGGATGTGTTAGAAATGGGGGTCTCTAGTTGGCCATGGCTGACGCCAAAGTCCAAATAGGGACCCTTCTTCCTAAGTCAGGGCAAGTGGGCTACCCCCTTTGACAACCCCTGCTCAACCCTGTGGTAACATAGCACGAGCAGTTAGGCCTATCTCAGAGGCAGTGTGTGAAGCATTTATGACCATGCACAATAAGGCAGTAACGACACCTACAAAAGGACACAACTCAAATAGGTATAGAAAAATAGTATCTTTATCTAAGGTTTAGCACGAGACTCTCAAAAGCGCTTTTAACCAGTCACAATGCATGTAAATCAGTAGGGACTTAAAAGGCAATAACGTGTTCACCAGAATGTGGCACTGACTGAGTTCAAGGCCTGGGTCTACGCGACCATTGCGCACCTAGACACCTGCCGTTGGACGGGGACACCGCACGTAGCTTCTCGAAGAAGCAGGAGACGGTGACAGACGGACTCCCAGCGACCACAGTTCTCGACTGCAGTGGTCCGCAGCGTGCACTCACAATGATTCGGGCACTCGGGGACAGGCGGGCCCTCAGCGGCAGCAGCACGCGGCTGCGGCGGCCCGGGCTGGTGGTGGCGATGACTCGTCGTGCAGCTCCGTGGTGGGCTCACAGCGCAGTAGCTCTCTCCAGCTGCGGCGGCTCACAGGACGATTCACGATGATGCAAAGCTGGCAAGGTGCGGGCACTCAGCGGCAGCAGCTCTCTCTTAGCTGCGGCGGCCCACAGGACAAATCACAATGATGCAAAGTTGGCAAAGGTGCGAGCACTCAGTGGCAGCAGCTCTCTCAGCTGCGGCGGCTCACAGGACAAATCACGATGAGGCAAAGTTGGCAAAGGTGCGAGCACTCAGCGGCAGCAGCTCCTCTTAGCTGCGGCGGCCCACAGGACAAATCACAATGATGCAAAGTTGGCAAAGGTGCGAGCACTCAGCGGCAACAGCTCTCTCAGCTGCAGCAGCTCACAGGACAAATCACGATGAGGCAAAGCTGGCAAAGGTGCGAGCACTCAGCGGCAGCAGCTCTCTCTTAGCTGCGGCGGCCCACAGGACAAATCACAATGATGCAAAGTTGGCAGAGGTGCGAGCACTCAGCGGCAGCAGCTCTCTCTTAGCTGCGGTGGCTCACAGGACAAATCACGATGGTGCAGAGTTTGGCAAAGGTGCGGGCACTCAGCGGCAGCAGCTCTCTCTTAGCTGCGGCTGCCCACAGGACAAATCTTGATGATCTCGACCAGGCTGGCACAACGGCGGGCACTCAGCGGCTACAGCTCTCTCTTAGCTGCGGTGGCCCACACTGATTCAGCAAAGGTTCCGAAGGTTCAAATTAAGATGGGCGCTCAGCGGCGGCAGCTCTCTCTTAGCTGCGGCGGCCCACACTGATTCAGCGAAGGATCCGAAGGTTCAACTTAAGGCGGGCGCTCAGCGGCGGCAGCTCTCTCTTAGCTGCGGCGGCCCACACAGATTCAGCGAAGGTTCCGGAGATTCAAATTAAGGTGGGTGCTTAGCGGCGGCAGCTCTCTCTTAGCTGCAGTGGCCCACACAGATTCAGCGAAGGTTCCGGAGATTCAAATTAGGTGGTGCGTTCAGCGGCAGCAGTCTCTCTTAGCTGCGGCGGCCCACACAGAGTTAACAAGGGTTACCAGTCCGCGTTCTCACAGTAGAACTAGAGGTTCCGGATTACTCGACGGAGGCCTCACCTGCTAGTAGAATCCCTAGTGCACAGGAATTCAGACGGCTGACGGGGTGAAGTCTCCAATGCCTCTGAGACTTCAGCAGGAGGCGCTCTCAATTCAGGCCCTCGGGTAGTTTCTTCGGCAAGCTTGTTGAAAGTTTCAAAGTCCTTTCCTCTGTTCACTCGGACAGAGTTTCGTCTTGACATCCAGAAGGAACACCCTTGAAACAGGTTTCCAGCGCAGCGTTTATACCTAAAAGTCTTTGTTCTCTGCAGTTACAAATCTCTGCATCCAGCCAGAACCAGTTCGGTGGGGTCGGGGAGCACTTGGTTTACGAGGCGACATCCTGCCCTTTGAGAATCTGGGCGTCTGCTATCAGACGCCCAGTGGGAGGTGGAGCCATCATTCACCTTGCAAGGCACGGCCCTGCTCAGATCAAAGAGTCACCCCTCTCCATACTCTAAATGCCGATCTCTCTCTCCAGCCAGGTCTGACCTCAGCTGGCCCTGCTGCTCCAAAACCAGACGGCCAATACACACGCTAGCAAAGCCTACAGGAAAGCTTAGGCCAGAAGAATACCTCGTGCTCTAGCAGAGGCATTTTCGAACACGGGCTACGCAAATAATCCTTACTAAAAGATGTATCTCAATGTCCTGAGCTTAAACATATCAAACTCGACGTTCCTATCAGGTTCCTGGGGGCAGGTAGGATTAGGGCATGTAATACTCAGCCTGCCCATTCTGGCCTATGAGAACGGATAGCCTCACAATAGTAAACAGTGAAATGGAGGGTAACTCGCTATTAGAACATGCTACAAAGACATAGTTTAAAAGCTGCTTCGGTGGGTAGCGCAAATCAGCGCTGCAGGCCCACCAGCAGTATTTGGTTTACCAGCCCTGGGCACACACAGTGCACTGATACTAGGGACTGACAGGTAAACCAAACGAGCCAATTATGGTTATCCCAATTCATACAGTCATCATTACACAGGGAACAGTCACGCTGTGTCACTGATTGGCAGTGGCACAGCGCCCAGAGCATCTAAATCCAGCCAACATAAAAGGTAAGAAGCGACAAGAGGAAGGGAGACCCGCGCCAATGATGCCAGGTCTAACACGCGTCCCCTCCAGCTGAAATGTGGGGACGAACTAACCATTCCTTGGGAGTTCTTATCACTAAGGCGGAAAACCTGACAGACCGTCAGCATTGGCGTGTTCTAGTACCAGGGCGGTGATTCCACCGTGAAGTCCATCCCGTATAGGGAAATGGACCACCCCAACAACTTGGGATTCTCACCCCTCATATGCATCAAACATCTAAGGGGCCTGTGGTCTGTCTGAACCCGGAAGTGAGTCCCAAACAGATATGGTCTCAGCTTCTTCAGCTCTCAGACCACAGCAAATGCCTCACGCTCAATTGCACTCCACCTCTATTCCCGGGAAGTAACCTCCTGCTTAGAAAGGCTACACGTGTTGGTCTAGTCCCTCCTCATTGATCTGTGACAGAACAGCCCATATACCATGCTCTGAGGCATCTGTCTGGACAACAAATTCCTTTGAAAAGTCGGGCGCCTGAAGCACGGGTGCGGTGCACATGGCAGTCTTCAGGGCGTCAAAAGCATTCTGACAGGTGTCAGTCCCGTTTGCCTTCTTTGGCTGCTTCTTAGAAGTCAGCTCAGTCAAGGGTGCAACAATGTTGTCATATCCTTGATAAACCTTCTTGTAGTACCCGTGAGCCCCTAAGAAGGCTCTCACCTGCGTCTGAGTCTTGGGGGTTCCCACGCCAGGATAGTTTCAATTTTTAGCTGAAGGGCACCACCTGGCCGCTCCCCAACTGGTGCCCCAAATACACTACAGAACCCTGCCCAATCTGGCACTTACTGGCTTTGATTGTGAGGCCTGCCTTCTGCAGTGCCATCAATAACTCCCAGAGGTGGTGCAGGTGGTCCTCCCAAGAGGAGCTAAACACCGCAATGTCATCCAGGTAGGTGGTATTGAAGTCTTCCAGCCCAACCAACACCCTGTTGACCAGCCTCTGAAAGGTGGCAGGGGCATTCTTCATTCCAAAGGGCATTCACCCGGAACTGGTAGTGTCCATCGGGTGTGGAGAAGGCTGACCTCTCCTTTGCTCCCTCGGTCGAGGCGATCTGCCAATACCCAGACGTCAAATCAAATGTGCTGAGGTATTTTGCAGCCCCTAACCGATCTATGAGCTCATCAGCTCTGGGGATGGGGTGCGTGCCAGTCTTCGTGACTGAATTGAGGCCCCGATAGTCCACGCAGAACCGAAGTTCTGGGGTGGTACCAGGCGCTGCAGCTTTTGGTACCAGGACCACTGGGCTGGACCAAGGGCTGCTAGAGGACTCAATCACCCCAAGGGCAAACATTTTGGTAACCTCATCCTTAATGTAGGCCCTTACCCGGTCAGACACTCGGTAAGCCTTGTGCTTAATGGGAGGACTGTCCCCGGTGTCCACGTCATGGACACACCAATCAATGACACTAGGTACCAGGCAGAACAGATCACTGAATTGCCCCAACAGTTGGCGACAATCACCCTGCTGCTCAGGGGTCAATGTGGTGGAGAGGACCACACCCTCCACTGACCCATCTCGCTCCCCTGCACACAGGAGGTCAGGAAGGGGCTCACTCTCCTCCTCCATCCCAGCATCTGTGGCCAGAAGCATGCCCACTTCAGACCTCTCAAAGTGGGGCTTCAGGCGGTTAACATGCAGGACTCGCAAGGGGTTCCTGGGAGACTGCAAGTCCACCACGTAGGTAACAGGACTCTTGCGCTCCTCCACCTCAAAGGGGCCGGTCCACTTATCCTGGAGCGCACAGGGCTCCACCGGGGCCATGAACCATACCTTCTGTCCAGGCTGAAACTCGATCAGAGTGGCATTCTGATCGTGCCAGCGTTTCATCTCTTCCTGGCTGGCTTCCAGGTTTGCCTCAGCAAGTTTCCTGAAGCGCCGAGTCTGGTTCCTGAAGGCCAGCATGTAACTAAACACATCCTGGGGAGGTTTCCTGCGGGATTGCTCCCAGCCTTCCTTGACCAGACCCAGAGGCCCTCTTACCGGGTGACCATAGAGCAGCTCAAAGGGACTGAACCCTAAGGACTTCTGTGGCACCTCACGGTAAGCAAACAACAGGCATGGCAAGAGGACGTCCCACTTATGCCTCATGGGCTCACCTAGGCCCATAATCATGCCCTTGAGTGTCCGGTTGAATCTCTCAACTAGCCCATTACCCTGGGGGTGGTAAGGCGTGGTGAACTTATATGTTACCCCACACTCCTCCCACAGAGACTTCATGTACTTGGAGATGAAGTTAGTTCCCCTATCGGACACCACCTCTCTGGGGAATCCCACACGGGAGAAAATCCCCATCAGTGCCCGTCCCAACACAGGGGCCGTCACTGTCCTGAGCAGGATGGCCTCAGGGTACCGGGTGGCATGGTCCACCAAGACCAGGATGAACGTGTTGCCCATGGCTGTCTTGGGATCCAGAGGCCCCACAATATCAATGCCCACTCTTTCGAATGGGGTGCTCACCACGGGAAAGGGCTGTAGTGGGGCCTTAATCTTCCCCCCACTCTTCCCACTTGCCTGGCAAGTCTCACACGTCCTGCAGTGAGCATCTGAGCTCCTGCGCATCTGGGGCCAATAGAAGTGGGTGACCAGCCTCTCAAAGGTCTTGGTCTGCCCCAGATGTCCGGCCAGTGGCACATCATGAGCTAACCCCAGTAGGAAGGTCCTGAAGCGCTGGGTTACCACCAGCACACGGGCTGACCCAGTCTCAGCAACCTTAGGCTCGCTGTAAAGGAGGTCGTTCTCCCAATAGATCCAATGTGACCCTGTCTGATCACCTGCTGCCTGGGCGGCGGCCTGTCGCCGCACCCCCTCAAGAGAAGGGCAGGTTCTCTGTTGCTCACAAAATTCCTCCCTGGAGGGCCCCCCTTCCTGCTGCCAATGGGTCAGCTCCGGTAGGTCCCCCAGTTCGGCCACTTGTTCCCCTGTAGGTTCCAGGGCATCCCCCTCAAAGTCTGCTCCCTCCGGGACCGTGGGAACTGCGGGGGCTGGTTTCCTGCGCCCCCTACCCCTTCTCTTTAAGGCAGGGGCCTGGGCCATACTTTCAGGCTGCAGACCCTCCTGAACATCCTTCTGAGCTGTCATGGACCGAGTGGTCACACACGCCCACTCAGGCAGACCCAACATTTCCAAATGAGACTTTCTCTCCACCGTAGCCCACGGGGAGTTCTCTAGATCATTGCCCAACAGACAGCCTACAGGCATGGCGGGCCTCACAGCCACTTGAAGAGTTCCTGAGACCCCCCCACTCGAAGGGAACCTGAGCCACTTCACACTGGTTCTCTGAGTTGTCTGTTGACACTACGGGGCAGAATGCATGGGGGACAACCTGCTCTTTAGACACCAACTGGGAGCTGACAGCAGTCATACTAGCTCCGGTGTCCCTGAGAGCCTCCACCCTATGGCCATTGATGGTCACCCACTGCCGGTACTTCTGAGTGTTATTCGGCAGTGTGGGGTTAGGGACCTTCTCAAAGTCTCCTAGCGAGACAAGGGTTAACTCTACGGGATCCCACCCACCTTGGACCTCTACCTCCTCCCCCCCCAGGGCTACAATGGCAATCTGGCGGGATGGTGCACGGGGTGGTGCATGAGGGGATGCATTGGGGTCCCTCTGGGGACACTGGGGATCATAATACCGGTGGCCCACTTGACCACACTTGAAACAAGTGAGTGGCCCCTCTGAACAGGCCTACCTGTCGGGGACACTGGCTTCTTCTCAGGGGGAGGCTGGGACACCACTGCTTGGTTCCCTTGGGAATTACTTTGGGGCCCTCTCTGGAACTCCCTCGGCTTTCCCTTGTCCCCCCCACTTCTCTGCTGGGGACCCTGCCCACCTCTGGCGAAGTCTCCCACAAAACATTTGCGGACCCGGGTGTTCACCCAGCGGTCCGCCTCCTCAGCAAGCTTCCTAGGGTTACTCAGCTTGCTATCAATCAGGTGCTGGTGTAGCTCTGGAAAACAGTTACTAGAAAAATGCTCCCACGCAAACAAAACATACAATTGCTCGAAGGTTTCCACTTTGCTACCCTTTACCCAGCAATCCATTGCTCTGCAGAAAAAAGACACATATTCAACCCACGTGGTACCCTCTAACTTCTTACAGGTCCTAAACCTCTGCCTGTACATCTCTGGGGTCAAACCATAACGGGTCATCAAAGCTTCTTTCATATGGGCATACACCATCCTGCTCTCCTCAGGCAGGTCCAACAGGGTATCCCGACCATCACTCACAAAGCACCCCCACAATCCCGCTCCCCAATCCTGCTCAGGGACCCGGTGGGACACCATTGCTACCTCATATGCGGCAAACCATTGCCCAATATCCTCACTCTTGTGAAAATCCTTAATGCCATCCTTAGGAATATAAACTCTACTCTCAGGAGTTACTAAAGGTATGCTGCCACCAGAGGGGGAGACCGGGACACCCTCGCCCTGATCTCTATGTCCCTCAACATTCTCTCATGCTCCATTCTCATTTTCTCAAGTTCAATTGACAATCGATTCTTCTCAATGTCTAACTTCTTACTCTCAAGGTCCTTCTGACCTTCCAATTTAGCCATCTCCAAACTATGCCTCCTATCTCTCTCCCTGTCCTCCTGCTCTTCTGGGGTCAGGCTCCTTTGGGATACACTAGTACCTGGATTGGAGGGTGTTCTATCTCCCCCCCTCTACTGCATCATCCTGCTGCCCTCCAGCATTCTCTTCCTCATCCCCAGCGGACTCTCTTGCTTCCCACCAGGCCTTCAGGGCCTTGTGGTACTCCTCCTTCCTAGAGAGACCTATCACAGGGACTGCGAATTGCTTACAAAATGACTTCAGCTGTTTGGCAGTATAGGTATCTAATCTTTCCTCCTCAAAGGTGAGATCCTCCGAAGCATTGGATGTTGGCCTTCCCATATTAGAAGTACTCATGGCTGTGATCAACAATTCAATACTAGAACAACCAACCAAAAAAATAAATTGGAAGAGGGAAAAAAACCTGTGCGTGGCTGCGCTTTGGTCTGTACTCACTAGTGGCGTCTACCAGTTATTGTATGTGGATCATAAATGCAAGTCCTGATCCCACCGCTGCCACCAATGTTAGAAATGGGGGTCTCTAGTTGGCCATGGCTGGCGCCAATGTCCAAATAGGGACCCTTCTTCCTAAGTCAGGGCAAGTGGGCTACCCCCTTTGACAACCCCTGCTCAACTCTGTGGTAACGTAGCACGAGCAGTTAGGCCTATCTCAGAGGCAGTGTGTGAAGCATTTATGACCATGCACAATAAGGCAGTAACGACACCACAAAAGGACACAACTCAAATAGGTATAGAAAAATAGTATCTTTATCTAAGGTTTAGCACGAGACTCTCAAAAGCGTTTTAACCAGTCACAATGCACGTAAATCAGTAGGGATTTAAAAAGGCAATAACGTGTTCACCAGAACGTGGCACTGACTGAGTTCAAGGCCTGGGTCTACGCGGCCCGTTGCGCACCAGATACCTGCCGTTGGATGGGGACACAGCACGTAGCTTCTCGAAGAAGCGGAGACGGTGAGAGGTGGACTCCCAGTGACCACAGTTCTCGACTGCAGTGGTCCACAGCGTGCACTCACAATGATTCGGGCACTCGGGGACAGGCGGGCCCTCAGCGGCAGCAGCACGCGGCTGCGGCGGCCCGGGCTGGTGGTGGCGATGACTCTCGTCATGCAGCTCCGTGGTGGGCTTACAGCGGCAGCAGCTCTCTCCTAGCTGCGGCGGCCCACAGGACGATTCACGATGATGCAAAGTTGGCAAAGGTACGGGCACTCAGCAGCAGCAGCTCTCTCTTAGCTGCGGCGGCCCACAGGACAAATCACAATGATGCAAAGTTGGCAAAGGTGTGAGCACTCAGCGGCAGCAGCTCTCTCTTAGCTGCGGCGTCTCACAGGACAAATCATGATGAGGCAAAGTTGGCAAAGGTGCGAGCACTCAGCGGCATCAGCTCTCTCTTAGCTGCGGCAGCCCACAGGACAAATCACAATGATGCTAAGTTGGCAAAGGTGCGAGCACTCAGCGGCAGCAGCTCTCTCTTAGCTGCGGCGGCTGACAGGACAAATCACGATGGTGCAGAGTTTGGCAAAGGTGCGGGCACTCAGCGGTAGCAACTCTCTCTTAGCTGCGGCTGCCCACTGGAAAAATCACGATGATCTTGACCAGGCTGGCACAACGGTGGGCACTCAGCGGCTACAGCTCTCTCTTAGCTGCGGCGGCCCAAACTGATTCAGCGAAGGTTCTGAAGGTTCAAATTAAGGCGGGCGCTCAGCGGCGGCAGCTCTCTCTTAGCTGCGACGGCCCACACTGATTCAGCGAAGGTTCCGAAGGTTCAACTTAAAGCGGGCGATCAGCGGCGGCAGCTCTCTCTTAGCTGCGGCGGCCCACACAGATTCAGCGAAGGTTCCGGAGATTCAAATTAAGGCGGGCGCTCAGCGGCGGCAGCTCTCTCCCAGCTGCGGCGGCCCACACAGATTCAGCGAAGGTTCCGGAGATTCAAATTAAGGCGGGCGCTCAGCGGCGGCAGCCTCTCTTAGCTTGCGGCGGCCCACACACAGAGTTAACAAGGTTACCAGTCCGCATTCCTGACAGTAGAACTAGAGGTTCCGGATTACTCGACGGAGGCCTCACCTGCAAGTAGAATCCCTAGCACAGGAATTCAGACCGCTGACGGGGTGAAGCTCTAATGTCCCTGAGACTTCAGCAGGAGGCGCTCTCAATTCAGGCCCTCGGGTAGTTTCTTCGCGCAAGCTTGGTGAAAGTTTCAAAGTCCTTTCCTCTGTTCACTCAGACAGAGTTTCGTCTTGACATCCAGAAGGAACACCCTTGAAACAGGTTTCAGCGCAGCGTTTTATACCTAAAAAGTCTTTGTTCTCTGCAGTCACAAATCACTGCATCCAGCCAGAACCAGTTCGGTGGGGTCGGGGAGCACTTGGTTTACGAGGCGACATCCTGCCCTTTGAGAATCTGGGGGTCTGCTATCAGATGCCCAGTGGGAGGTGGAGCCATCATTCACCTTGCCAGGCACGGCCCTGCTCAGATCAAAGAGTCACCCCTCTCCATCCTCTACATGCCGATCTCTCTCTCCAGCCAGGTCTGACCCAGCTGGCCCTGCTGCTCCAAAACCAGACGGCCAATACACACGCTAGCAAAGCCTACAGGAAAGCTTAGGCCAGAAAATACCTCGTTTCTAGCAGAGGCATTTTCGAACACGGGCTACGCAAATAATCCTTACTAAAAGATGTATCTCAATGTCCTGAGCTTAAACATATCAAACTCGACGTTCCTATCAGGTTCCTGGGGGCAGGTAGGATTAGGGCATGTAATACTCAGCCTGCCCATTCTGGCCTATGAGAACGGCTAGCCTCACAATAGTAAACAGTGAAATGGAGGGTAACTCGCTATTAGAACATGCTACACAGACATACTTTAAAAGCTGCTTCGGTTGGTAGCGCAAATCAGCGCTGCAGGCCCACCAGCAGTATTTGGTTTACCAGCCCTGGGCACACACAGTGCACTGATACTAGGGACTGACAGGTAAACCAAACGAGTCAATTATGGATATCCCAATTCATACAGTCATCTTTACACAGGGAGCATTCGG
>CAWUFW010018363.1:0-224611 GCA_963921515.1 Calotriton arnoldi | reverse complement strand
AACAAATAGGAATACAAGGCACAAAAATGACCAATAAATAAAACTTACCAAGACATGAGGAATATGGAAACAGTAGGTCTAGGAAGGGA
Source organism: Calotriton arnoldi (assembly GCA_963921515.1). Lineage (NCBI taxonomy): Eukaryota > Metazoa > Chordata > Amphibia > Caudata > Salamandridae > Calotriton > Calotriton arnoldi. Next base: position 224,522 of record CAWUFW010018363.1, on the reverse strand, counting down.
GATACTTAGGAGACAACACACCAAAGGAGGGAATCTGGACTAGACAACAAACAGCTGCAAAGAGGAATACATAAATAACAAGGTTAAATGAGTAAACAAATTATCTGAAAATAATAATAATGTCATAAGTATCATTAACAAAACACATGTTACAATTAATACTGCCATAGTTAGCACCCTGAAAAATAATGACATTCAATTCAAAGAAAAGAGGTAGAAAAGCTAATGCATAGAACAGGCTAAGAGACACTGAAGAAAAAGTTCAAGTCTTCCCCAGATCCATAGCTTCACCATTGTGTTGGAGAATACATTTCCTCAGGTCTTCTGGACAGTCAAATGAGAAGGATTGTTCCTTATACATGACTTAAAAAAAATATGGGTGCACTAATCCATATCTCGCATTCATAGAGCGCAGAGTAGGACAGAAAGATAAGAACTCCTTCCGACAAGCGGCAGTTGCACGCGCTACATCCTGAGAGATTAAGTCCTTCTGTCCAGACCATTGCATTTGTTTCCTTTGTTTGACCGCTGATAAAACCATAAGCAGCTCAGTGTATTCTAGAAAAAGGGCAACTATTGCTCTAGGGCGGCCAGAGCCTGAAGCACCAACAGATTTGGGGCCAATACGGTGGGCACGTTGCAGGTTAAGATGTGTTCCTTCTTTAAGACCCACCAGTTTAGGGATGTGGACTCCAAGAAAGGCAAGCATGTCCGACACCTCTGCTCCTTCCGTAATGCCATAAATTCAGAGATTATTGCGCCTATTGCGATTTTCTAAGTCCTCTGTTTGTTGTTTCAAGAGCGCAATCCCCTTATTCATGCCTTTAATTTTGGCAGCCGCATTCTGCACTTCACTGATCCGTTGCTCAACCCCTGACACTCTAGACTCCAAAGTGGACCACTTCTCCTCAAAACGTTGGAGTGTGACGTTAGTCTCCATAACAAAAGGTTTCAGGTGCTTGATTTCCTCCGTGAGATCTTCCAACGTCAGAGGTAAAGGAGACTTTGTAGGGGAGATAAGGTCCTTTTTTTGTCTCTTGGTTGGAGCATTGGAATCTTTGCGAGCAGGGTACATGGTTGTAGATGAATTAGCAGCCTTCAAATTAGAGATTGGAGAGGGCTCCATAAGTAAGAGGAGAATTTAGCAACAGAGACCCTGGAAAGACTTAATGCCACCCACTAAAAAATGACTAAAGGGTGTGCCTAATCAATAATATCAGATGCAGCGACAAAAAGCAAGAGCCTGCATAGGGTAGGCTGTTATATAAGGGGTGAGTAACAAAAATAGTCAAGACCACCAACTCACAATTCAAAACGAAAAAAATAATGAAGGTTTCATATAAACTAAGCTGTCAGTCAGACCATCAATAGTCCGTATCTCCACAACCGGAATGGGGTGACAGGATATGTAAATTATTTCATTGGTGTTCACATAGCCTAATATGTAGGCCTGGGCGGTGAACTTCGCTCTGTTCGCGGAGTTTGCAGAGTTTTCTGCACTCCGCACTCCGCGGAGCTCAGAAAACTCCACTTCGCGATGTGCAGCAGAGTTTTTTCCCCGCTCGCGATTGCGAACGGTAAGTTCGCGATCGCGATTAGTAAGTTTGCGAGTGCGAGCTGCCGCTCGGGTAGAATTTCTACCCGAGCGGCAGGAATACCAGCACAAACTTCAGTTCGCACTGCACTCCGCCACTCGCGGAACTTCGCGGAGTTTTTTTTGTAACTTCGCGGAGTTCCGCGTAGCAAAACTCCGCGGACTACGCCCAGGCCTGCTAATATGCCAGCATTTTCTTAATAGGCACTCTTATTTGTACATACAAAAGAAGAGAAAGCAGCAATTATGGGCCTCCTCTGTCTCTTTACCTCATAGAACCATTAGGAGCAACAGAAATAGAAAATAAAAAAAATAAAAAAACTAGCGTGACCGAGCAGGGAAGCCGGCTCCAACGCGCCCTCAATTAAACAAATTGGCGGCCGCAACCGCCTATGCTGAGGCGCGCGTCGCGGAAGAGAAATATCTCAGAAAGGCTTAAAAAAGACCAAAAAAAGAAAAATACCTTCTCTCCCTGCGCTCGCACATCTAATTCATCAGGGCATAATCCTTTTGTTCGCAAACCGCCGCCCGTAGCAAAGGAAAGTCTCCAGCTACGAACGGAGCCTCACGGACCTGCGACAAACTCTCGGGCGGCTCGGCCACGCCCCCTCACTGTCTCTATTGAAAAGTATCTGACCTCGCTTTAAGGAGTCTGATCTGCCTCATACTTCTTCCTCGCAGCCCGCATGGGAAGCCATGCGGATGCGCTGCAACAATTTAGGTAAGACGAAGGGTGGAAGTGGAGGGTTAGGAGAGCTCTGGAGGCAAAACACTGGGATGTGAGTGGCCATAACTGAATGTAGCTGTATTTACTACACTCCAGACTGGAGTAAGGCTGTAAAACACAATCTGAAGAGAAAAGAAAAATATGGTAATTCTGGCAACAATAGAATACTATCCAATGATGAGAAGTAAGGCACAGTAACATGCACTCAGGAAAGGCTAACACTCGCATAAAAAAGAAACTCAAAAATAGGCCTGGGCGGAAAACTACGCTACGCTCGCGTAGTTTGCGAAGTTTGCGCTACTTCGCACTACGCGAATTGCACGTAGGACAGTGCAAACACGCGTAGCGTAGCGTAGCATAGTGCAGCGGTCATTTTTTGCTTGCTCGCGGTCCTCAACGTCAAGTTGGCGACCGCGTGCAAGCAAAATGACATCCCGGCGAGACTTTTTCCTCGTTCGCGATCAGCAACATCAAGTTGCCGATCGCGAGCGTGGAAAATAAACCTCCCGGCGAGATTCTCAACGCGGGAGGTCAGGTTTCTCATTGCGAGTGGTCGCGTATGCTCGCGACCGCTCGCGATGAGAAACTACCAGTCCGCGTTGAGGAAGCTGCCGCTCGAGTAAAAATCTACTCGAGCGGCAGTAAAAGACAGCTCGCACTGTGCAAGATGCCGTTTTCAATGATTGCACAGTGCGGACAAGCATCCGGCACTGTGCAATCATTGCGAACACGCACTACGCAGTTCGCGTAGTGCTACGCGTAGCTCGCGTAGTGCGAACTGCACTTTGCGTAGCTTCGCGAAGCGTTACTTCGCGAACTACGCCCAGGGTTACTCAAAAACAGAAATGATTTTGGAGGTAACAAAAAACTGAGATTGAAAAAATGTAATTGGCAGCAGCAGAGGAAGCAATATACACTGCAAACCATATTCCTTCAGGATAATAATCGAAGTTGTTAAATAATCATGCAATAGAAGAGGTATCACCTGGGGAGGATTAGTACCCCAAGTTCAGATGGAGAGAAGATAACCAACCATCAACCTCTGAGCAAAATAACTCAGCTAATGGCAACTACAGCCAATATTTCGGGAGCTGTCACAAAAGAAATAAAAACTTTTTTCGCACATAAGCACAAGGCGCATTTGAATCAGTCTTTTCAAAATATTGCTCCCAAAGCTGCAAGTGGGAAAACAAATAGGCATTAAGCAGAGCAACAGCAGAAACCTATGTATCTACAATCCAAGCAGAGAAAAAGGAGTCCCATATATATGATTTAGATGTTGCATTTTGTTGGTTTCTTTTGGTTTACATTTTTTAATGATTCTCGACTAGTTTGACATTCATGCCAATATTCATTCTCATATTTATGTTTTTTCAGGCATTCACATGATCCGTTGTTCACCTCTAAGAGTTATCGGTGGAATTAACGTTTGATTGCGCTTTGAACTTGGCTCACATTAATCGCTGGGATTTCCCGCCTTGGGCACTTATGCAACCTCGCCCTTTACTCCAACAAGCTTTTTACTATGTTGATATTTGCTCTTGCTTGCAACCTGGATTACAAAGCTATTGTTTGGATTTTCAGCTTCACTTTACCATCTCACCATCACACTAACTCAGGGTGTTTACAGTGGATTTTCCACTAAAGTTTCCCGCATTTCATTGGAATACTTACTGTTCTTCCTCTGAAATGCATCGGGTGTTTTGAAAGATATTTGATCATTGTGACTTTTCCTTTTTTTACTACAAAAGTATTTCATCTAATTTGTTCAGCATGCTACCTCCAAAACATGAAGGATGAATCTAACATTTGATAACTTGCATTGAGCTCTTTGTGTATCATTGAAGATATGTTTGTTTTTCACTTATAACTCATATACGATGATCCCACACATCTTATGAATTTGACTGACGCATTAATGACATTTCCAGAGAATATCATTATAGCATGTAACTTTTCTCCAATCCGTTCCTTTAGATACTTCAAATCCCAACATAACTATGAGAAAAAACATGACTGTTAAAATACTCATTATTTTTATAAACAAATTAGGACTATATGATCTGTGGAGATTGAAAAATCCACAAACTAAGCAATCTATTTTTTATTCTAAAACGTCATCTGTCCGCAACAAGGATAGACTTTTTTTGAACATCTTCAGAATTCACAGTTGACGTTGGGTTCATGGCAAATTGTTTCTTGGATCCTATGGTCATAAGCCTCAATATGAAATTTACATCGGCAGAGAATACGATTTTCCATTGGTTAATGGATAAAAGTGTATTAATTGACAGAGAATTCCTTCAAAACGTTAAAAAGAGGATGATGTTATATTTCCAGGAAAATGAGGGCTCTTCATCCCCGGAAAGGGTATGGTATGCTTTCAAAACAACAATAAGGGGGGGGGATCATAGTTTCTCAAACCCAAGAGCATAAGAAAAGAAAACCACATTAAATTAACCAAATAATAAGTCAAGGGAGCAGAAGATGCTTTGAATCAGATAAATTATAGACACCATTTTTACAATGGGGAAAGGCCAAAAGTAATTTCCGAACATATCCTGTGGTGAAAAACGTAGTGAGTAATAAAACCGGGAGCAACTTTATGAGGAAGGGGAAATAGTAGGCAATAGCCTTGCATGCTGAATTACATCTAATACTAAAAATGGCATGAATTCCTTTCTAGATTCGAAAAATGGTTAGATTATCTCGTAACCTAAAGAAATAAGTCTGTTTTTAGAGCACTTTGAAAACATATCATGCTCAATTTACTATCCCGAAGGAAAATGTAAATAACTATTTAGAGCAATTAGAAATCCCTGAATTGGCTGAAGAGGATCCACACACTTTAACAGTCCCATTCAATCAGGAGGAAATAGTGGTCGTAGTCAACTGTCTAACTGCAAAGCAGCAACAAAGGATGGTTTCTCAGCCAAAATCTACAATGTTTTTGTTAGACTTGGCATCTTTGGCGTGGTTTCCCCTGACTTTTTGCCTCTACCTCCTGTATTTTTGATGCTGTGCTGGTTTTCGTTTTTGCTGGTTTAGATGCTTTGGGCACTTTGCCACTGCTGATCAGTGTCAAAGTGCAAGTGCTTCTTGTGTAAATTGTTATTATGATTGGTTATCCCTAATTGGCATATTTGAATTACTGATAAGTCCCTAGTAAAGTGCACTGAGTGTGCCCGGGTCTGTAAATGAAATACTACCAGTGCAGCACTGTTTGTGCCACCCACATGAGTAGCCCTTTAAATGTATGCCAGACCTGCCACTGCAGTGTCTGCACACAGTTTTGAACAGCCCCGTCGACCTGGCAAGTGCACCCACTTGCCAGGCCCTAACCTTCCCTTTCCTTACATGTAAGACACCCCTCAGGTAGGCCCAAGCTACCCCCATGGGCAGGGTGCAGTGTATGTGAAAGGTAGGACATGTACTGGTGTGTGTGACGTCCTGATCATGGAATACTGCCAATTTCGTTTTTCACTATTGAAGGGCTATCTGTCCCATAGGATAGGAGATACTTTGTAACATCTTACAAGTATATCTTCCCATTGGGAAAAGATAGAGGAATAAAGTTTAGGCTCTCTGAACTCAGAATTTAATAACACATCTTTTAGTAAAGATGGTTTTTAACTTGTGTGTTTGAAAATGCCACTTTTAGAAAGTATAAAAAGAACAATTGATGGACAGAATGCAGACCAATTTCATACATTCACCCCAGTACAGAGATCTGGGCCTAAATCCATATTTTTTTGCTCCCATTGCCATTCCAGTTTGAACCCAGCCATATGCAAATCAGTCTTGACCCTGCTCCCTATGGGAACAGTCCAGCCCGAACTACCAGGCCAGGTCCTCCCTGGACTGGAAACAAGCATCCTAGGACCGGTTTTGGGGTTTCACCCCTCATCAGCCAGGATAGCTTGACTCCAGTGGCATGGAGAGCATGGGACCCACGTCTGGGCATACCCGCCCCACTCGGGGTGACAAATGCAAAAAGAACAATTGATGGACAGAATGCAGAACAATGTCATACATTCACCCCAGTACAGAGATCTGGGCCTAAATCCATCTTTTTTTGCTCCCCATGCCATTCCAGTTTGAACCTAGCCATATGCAAATCAGTCTTGACCCTGCTCCATATGGAAACAGTCCTGCCTGAACTGCCAGGCCAGGTCCTCCCTGGACTGGAAACAAGCATCCTAGGACCGGTTTGGGACCCACATCTGGGCATACCTGTCCCACTCAGGGTGACAAATGCTAAAAGAACAATTGATGGACAGAATGCAGAACAATGTCATACATTCACCCCAAAACAGAGATCTTGGCCTATATCCATCGTTTTTTTGCTCCCCATGCCATTCCAGTTTGAACCCAGCCATATGCAAATCAGTCTTGACCCTGCTCCCTATGGGAACAGTCCAGCCCGAACTGCCAGGCCAGGTCCTCCCTGGACTGGAAACAAGCATCTAGGACTGGTTTTGGGGTTTCTTCCCTCATCAGCCAGGCTAGCTTGACTCCAGTGGCATGGAGAGCACGGGACCCACGTCTGGGCATACCCCTCCCACTCGGGGTGACAATTGCAAAAAGAACAATTGATGGACAGAATGCAGAGCAATGTCATACATTCACCCCAGTACAGAGATCTGGGCCTAAATCCATAGTTTTTTTGCCGCCATGCCATTCCAGTTTGAACCCAGCCATATGCAAATCAGTCTTGACCCTGCTCCCTATGAGAACAGTCCAGCCGGAACTGCCAGGCCAGGTCCTCCCTGGACTGGAAACAAGCATCCTCTGACTAGTTTCGAGGTTTCATCCCTCATCAGCCAGGCTAGCTTGACTCCAGTGGCATGGAGAGCCTGTCTGCTCGTGCCAAGCTACCAAGGGGGTGAGCAGGGGTTATCTAAAGTGTGTATCCACCTTACCCTGACTAGAAGCAAGGGCCTCTACTTGGACAAAGTAAGTAAGTAAGGATTTATAAAGCGCACAAATGCTGAGGCGTCTTAGCGCTGGAGGAAGCAAAAAGAGCAGAGGGTACCTACCTCTGCCAATCAGAGACCCCCATTTCTAACAGTTTTTATACATCCAACCACAAAATTATTCAACCATATTTAAATAGGTGGACAAATACCAGCTTCTTTCTATAAGGGCATATTAATATTTTTTCTGATGAAAAGGAAAAATCTCCTAGACCCTAGCGTTTATTGTTCTATTATATTACATAAGAGAGATTATATAATACTGACTAAAATACCAACTACACGAGTAACTCATTCCTCTTTTTTGCTGCATCCAGATGAAAATGGGTTTGTGCCCTCTCGACAATTATATGCAAACACGCACTTTGCTGTTCAATCAACTTTCTTTTGACTTCTGGTAATTCAGTAGCAATTCTTCTATTAGGAGCAGAGAAAACATTTGACCTCGTTATTTGGGAATCTTATTTGAGGTATTATCAACAATGGGCTTTCCCACCCAGCTGACAAGTCTGATGAATACCTGCTTGTTTAGTAATACATATTAAACAGGTGAGAAATATAATAATCACTGGGGGAACTTGTTAGGAGCTTCCAGTGTCACCAATACTCTTCACTCTACTGATACAGCTGCTTGCAATTGCACTTTGAGCTAGCCCAACACGAAAATCTAATCTCCTGGTGTCACCTGGACTAAAAATGTATATCAATGATATGGAGTTTTTGCTACAGGCTCAACTGTCAAATATTCAGATGGCTTTCAATTTGATATCAGATGTCATTGCTTTAGGAAGGCATAACATAAATGCAACCAAGCTAGATGCGTTATTGTTTAACACACACGTTGAACTACGACATCCATCACTCCAATATAATTTTAATAAAACTCCTAAGAGTTCAGATTTCAGTTTGGTAGATTGGATTTCAGAGAAGTATTAGGATATTTATGGTAAGACTTATGCCCCACTGTTAAAGAAGGTGCAAAGCTTGCTGGACAGATGGAACTGTCTGGCAATTAAATTATTTGGAAAGGTTGCTTGGAAACAAATTAATATACTTCCACTTTGTTTATTTTAATTTAAGACATTACCATATATTTTATATGACATTTATTTTACAAATTCGAGGGTGCCATAAGCTCTTTCTTGTGGGGACATAAAAAGCCCAGGAATGGTATAAAGAAACAATGTCTTTCTCAGGAAAAGGGCAGATTGGCTCTCTGAGATATTAGAGATTATTAGATAGCATAAAATATAATAAAAGTGCTAAATTTAAAGAAACACATTTTTACAATAAATATTTCTTTAATCAGATGCAAGGAGAAAAAAATCCTCAATTGTTTTTTCTTAAACAAAAGCCACACAGCCCCAAAATGGTTTGAGACCGGTCATTAAATGTCCTTACTACACATTTCATACAGTTTATTAGAAGACTATGCATCCTTTATTTTCATGCAGAATCTCCACTAGAAGTAGTTTGTGGGAACCTAAATTCCACAGAAATATAGTGCTGGGTAAAACAAGGAATCGAGAAAATAAATACCTGGATCAAAAATGGAAACAAATATGCTGTAAAACTAATACCCAGGTCAGATGGTATGGTTTCTCACATATACAAATTTCAGCTAAATCACATAAATTACCCATCAAATAAATTGAAAATATCAGATCTATTGCTGAAACAGTGTTTGCAGAAAACCCTAGATATCAGGACAGTGGTTGAAGGGTCAGATACGTTCATAAGGTGAATAAAATAGAAGATGTAATAATACGCAAAATAACAAATAAATGGTAAGTTCAGATGGACCCTGAAATTCATTTGGAAATTTGGAATGAAACCTCAGATCACTGTCATAGTCCTTTGTGTGGGCACTAATTTAAAAAATGAAATGTTTTGCACAATGGCTTCTGTATTATACACCCAATTTCTTGCATGAACAAAATCAGAGTATTTCTAATCAAGGCCAATGATGCTCAGGAAAAGGGACATGGAATCACATGATAATGACTGCCTGAGATTCGAGTTATATTGGAATTCCACATTAGCTTTTATAAGCAATCTGACTGGGAATATCATGACTCCAGGCAAAATGTTACTTCTACTAGGAAGTTCAAGACAGGAGGTATAGGAATAGTTCCCACAGCCAGACACAGATGGTGGTTTACTGCAATGCAAGTAGCTCGTTCCCTGATTACAGGATCAAGGGAAGCCAAAGATCCGCCATTGTTCCATTCTTGGTTCCGGAAAATGAGGAAGATAAGTCTGATTGAAAATAATGTATTATGAGAGAATGAACCGTACATAAGTACAAACAAAAATAGGGCTTGGTATCAGTTGGTATCAATTTGAATGAATGTATTCAATCTGATATCGCCATTAACTGATTTGCGTTTTTCTCTTTTGTATAATATTTATGGACTATGTATGTTTGAAGAAAAAAAATAAAAAAGACATCCAGTTTTAAGTTTTTCCAGACATATTTTTAGGCTTACAATGTCTGCAGGATTTGAGAATTTGAGGTACAATTGTCTATCAGCACCACATTGCTGTATTGGGATCTTTTTATCTAACAACGTCGAACCTTGAGGTTCCGTGTACAGGTTGAATAGGAAGGGTTAAAAGATAGAGCCTTAGGGAACGATGCATTTAATTTGTGGGGTGCAAGAGATGAAAGCACTCTTTTTTGTACAAATTTCCTTCTAGGTGAGAGAAGTGAGAGAACCATTTTAGAATTGGACTCTCAATTCCATTGTGAATGAGAGAATGTCAATTTAATTTTATGGTAAATAGTGTTGCATACTGCTCTCAAGCCCACAAGCACTAGAAAACAGATATATGGCCCAGAGAGTATATTTAAAATAACATCAAGAATCTGAAGAGTTGCTATTTCTGTGCTGCATTTGGCATGAAATCCAGATTTGGAGGAGGTTAGTAGGTTGGTATAAGCAATTCAGGAAATACGTTGTAGAAGGATTGCTTTTTGATGATATTTCTAAGGAAAGGAAGATTTGAAAATGGTCTTTATATTTGGAAGCCCATGAGGGCAAGTTTTAGTTTCTAAAGCAAGGGAGTGATGTCGCCAGACTTTAGGGCAGAACAAAGTGTGACTTCATCAAAGGAGAAATTGATAATTCTGGGGGACCTAGTTCTTAGGGCACATGCTTTTATTTAGTCTAAAGAAATAGTGTTATCAGAGATTGTAGAGAGGCTTGATGGAGGTGATGATTTGTACAAGTGAATGGATGAGGGAGGAACATTTAGGCATATTCCTTTCTGGTATGGTGAGAGCAGCAGGAAATTGCAATACATTATTATGTTATTGTTTTCATTTTTTAGATCTTCTCTGGGAATATTTTAGCAAAGCTGGTGGACATCATACCTGACCTTGTTCTATTTGGATTCTGAATTGAGTGGATGCAGTGTTTGATAGTGTGATTGAGTACCCTTATGTGGTGTGAGGCTTTGTTGATTTGTTTCTTTCAATTTGCTTTGGAAAAAAAAATGGTCTCTGAGATTTTAATGGTTCTAAGGCTTCTGGTGTTTTAAGATTTCTTTAAGATGCTTCCATATTTCGATTGTCCTCTCACTTATTTTGAGAGTGCGCCAGTGGGTGGATATTTTTCCTGAGATGATCTAGACAGGAGAGTGGAAAATTCATCAACAATGTTCCTAGTGATTTCACTGTAATAATTTTTAATGTCAACTATGAATTGTGGAACGATTAAGGCTGTCATTACTTCTGCTTAGAGATCATTGTTGGATATATATTTGTTTATTTTTGTTTTTTAAAGGCAGGGATTGGCCTTTAATGTGAATGTCTAGAACGATAGAATTGCATGGTTAGTGCTCAGTGATCTGACAAGCCCAAATTAATGGCTTTCAAGGTTAAGGAAGCTATTAGGGGAGATTATAAAAAGAAGACTAATAACTTTGATGGGTGTAGGATGAGAACAAAAGTTGAATGGTATCTCACAAAGAAGGGTCTTATTGGAGTATTTATCACCACCCAATGTACTACTCCACACAATCTATCTCACATTAATGTACAAGGATGGTAACTACGAAAAGAGAGCACGACAAAAAGAAGAAAAGGTGAAACCGAAAGCACTGCTGTGTTAAGACGAAAACCCTCACTCACCCTGCTGGCCCTTCACAGACGCGGCGGTCGAGACCTGAGAGCTCGAACCTGTCATGAAGGGGCTGATGAAGGTGATGCTTATTTTTAATCTAGTATTTTGATCCATGTTAGACAATGCAGTTTCATTAACAACATTGTATCTATTGTTCCCTCTCTGTTACAAATTAATTCATGTTTTATTTGAACTGCTTAGCCGATATAAATGAACAGTAACTTTTCTCTAACTTATTTGAGGTAGTGGCAGACAGTTCTTGGTATCAACTTTAATTTTGATTATGGGTTCTTTCCTTATCTATTATAGAACCTCAGTAGTGTTAACTTCAACTGATTCTTATCTTGACAATGGCCTTGGATCTTCTGACCATTAAGGTGGAAGCACTGTTGACACATGGTGTTACACAATCTGACAAGAATACGAGTACATCACAAATGTTTTGTGTCTGTGACTAAAAAGACTCTAAAATATCTTGTCTCGTCACTTTAACATAATCACCCTATTGTGAATTGCCTGGTGTGTGCTTCGTAGCATACCTGCCTCATAGACCCCTCTTGGCCATGGCCCTTTCGTTCCCTTGAAAGCCCCCCTACAGTTGTCCATGTATAATGGGCTCAAGGCCCTGTTCTCCTCAAAAGAAATCACTTGTTCACCCTCTGATTAGGAACTTCAAAATTCATCCCCTCATGATGTGGAGACCCTCCTACCAGTTTGTACCCATTATGCACTCAGCTAACACAACAGCATGTCCTGAACCATCCTGTTTCCCCAGTGCATCTCGCTGAAAAAAGACCCTGAGTCTTGCTAGACTTTAATGGACTTGCAGTTCCTGTACAAAATGGCGGTCAACTTGGGTGTGGTACTATTTAAACTGCACCTGAGGCGGGGGCGTGGCGTGTAAGCCAACAATGGCAGATGCGTGAGCCTGTTGCTCCGCGCCAGCCCCGAATAAATCCTGTTCCCGCACAGCCCAGCCTGTGGGAAACACACCTGAGCGTGTGGTCCTAGCCCGAGAGGTTTTAATCATGACATAACATGGAACCTGCTAATTAAAGTTAGTGCAGCTGGTTCCCATAGTTATTTTTAAAATGTACTCACCCCACACTCTACTCGCTTTTGTACATGCACCACATATCCCACACACACCCACTTCATCAAACGGCTAAGATCACAGGGAAAAGATCTCCAGCAAAGAGCCCCCCTGCCAGGCCTGTTGGGCATTGCAGCGCCGGCCCAACGAGGAGCTGCCCTATGATGAAGGGTGTGTGAGGCCCTTGCTCCTTATAGGAGCTATTCCCCTTCCCGTTCGGGTCTCTAACCGCCAAAACCCCCTTCCTTCCATCTGTTAGAAACAGCACACAGTTCATAGCTTGGGGCTCGTGTGCCGGACCTTTATTGCTCCTGGTCCTCCCTTGTTAATGTGTTATGAATACTTGTCTGCAGTTTGGGCGGCTGACCATTGCCAGACTGCTCTGGGGAGATTGTAGTTTGGCTTTTCGGGGTGTATATTGTTCTGTTCCTGGTTTTTGTGCAGGCGGGGTCTTGTCTTTCTAATTTCTGGGAGGGGGTGGGATGGGGAGGGGGTTGATGAGCCTGAGCATCTTAATATTAGTGAATGGTGTCCAACTCCCATACATTAAAGCTCCTAACATGGAATATTAGGGGGATGGGCTCAACCATCAAACAGCATAACGTACACAGATACGCAGACGGGGTATACAGATTACACTCGTACAGGAGACACACCTCACCCACAATGAGGCGGAGAAACTACGTAGAAGGTGGAGAGGGCAATTATTTGCGACATCCTGCTCTGCACATGCTAGGGGGGCGCTTATCTGGATACGTGCAGGGGTACCCTTTTAATAGCTACACACCATAGTGGATAAAGAAGGTAGATATGTCTTATTGAAAGGTAGGCTATTTGGTCGTGAAATTGTACTGGGTAGTATATATGTGCCTAACCAAGACCAGGTATCTTTTCTCCGGGCCCTTTCCGCCACATTGGCGGAGATGCTGATGCCAGACATATTGATAGGCGTTGACTTTAATTGTGTCAATGATATTACACTTGATCGATCATATCCCTCATTGCCAAATGCTCAGGCGCACCGTACGACAGCGGGATTCCGAGACTGGAGGGAATATTGGGGTTGGTAGACATATGGAGGACACAACACGTAGCGGACAGGAACTATTCCTACTACAACCTCTTCCTGTGCACACCTGGACTAGGTAGCTCCATCACACATACCGAATATTTAAGACGTACGTTTTCGGACCGTAGCCCCCTCCTTTTGACCCTCCAGCCTTTGGGGACACGCCCGCCAATACAACTGTGGCGCCTCAATCCGCTAATGTTAGAAGACACTTGCTGTAAGGAAAACATAGGTACAGCCATTGACACTTATTTTGCCATCAACACCAAGACGGCGCCCACATAGCTGATGGAATGGGAGGCGTTTAAAGTAGTGATGAGGGGATACTGTCTTGGGCAGTCACTTGGGGCACAAAAAGAACTACATCAAGAACTGGCGGAACTAGAGAGTAAATTACACAAATTCGATAATACACAGGGCACTGGCCCTGAAGCTCTGGGGAATTTAAAAGCGATGCGTAAACTGTACCGCCAGGCCGTATAACGACTGCAGTGCCATGACTATAAGGTTTACCTTCAGTGTTCCCTGTAGGCTGCGCGCATGCGCGCCCGCGCACCAGTGCTACCACAAGCGCGCAGTGTCTCCTCTGAAGCACGCACACTTCACTGCATATCCCATCACACAAGAGACCTTTCGCGCCGCAGCTTTAAAAAACACGAGCAGCGCGGAAAACGGTCTTTTGCTTGTTGTGGGATATGATATAGCAGGGATCTCGGGCTGAGGGTGACAACAAGTTCAGCAGCAAGTAACTCCGGCACTTGCCACTTGTTGCATTCCATTCAGTAATTGGAGAGTGGCTTGTTAAAGAGTATTGTATGGCTTTTTAAATATGTTAGTGATCATGCTGCTATCTCACTTTCAAGAGCACTGATATATTTAAAGAGCCACACAATAGCAGTGCTGTCTGGAAGCATGACGCGCTTTCACAATCCCTAAATATATTATAAAAACAACACAATCTGCATTGCTCCGCATTTGACTTGCAGAGCACGACTTTTTTTTATTTTATTTTTTGTCTACTCACGGCATGTGGTTTACGAGTGGAGCGGACAGCGATGCTCCTGCAGCCATAGCTGCCAAGGTTTCCGTTTGGTTATGTGTGACTTTTTCATGGCTTAAGTCTGTAAATATGTGACATTTCAATTCCGTATATAAGACACTCTGACACTTTATGAGTAGAACAATGCATTAATGTAAAAGATAGTAATTTAGTTAATGCCAGAAATGACCCTTTTGTTGTATGATCAAGAAACTGCCGTAAAACAGCAGCAATGTTCTTACTTGCTGATATATAATATGGCTGTAGAAACAATTCTTGTGCCACGATAAACAAGTCATTTGTTGGTAATTTCTTTGTTTATTTAAGCAATGTGCTTGGGAAACTTGAAAGCTCTGTTCTAGGAAACTGCAAACAACAGCGAAGAGAGGTGATTTGTTATTGTATCAGTAGCTGGTTTTCTGTGATGGGCCTGATCAATCGAACCATGTTAACTGCACTACGAATAAGTTTACAAGTGTTTTGTGGTAGTAATCAGAGAGCAGAACGTTTTTAATACAAACTCTAATTGCGCTCTTTCACTGCAGGACAGATGTCCACTAGTGTACTATTCTGGCTCGAAGCTTCTATCTATTTGTTCTCTATTTTAGGCTCATTTTGCATTGTCAAGTTAAATAAACAATTTTGCTCATTTCCGTATCTGAGATATGCACTAAATGATGTTTATTTGCAGATGCTTACTGTTCATGACAAGGTTGTCTTAGCAATTTGGAATGTATTCTGCATAGCCATACCAATAGACTGTGATCCCTATAGAAGTTTATATATGCTAAGGTCGGCCGAGTACATTCTAGCCCACTTCGCCCATTTCATGTGGTGAAGGCATGGGGAGATCAGCAACCTGTGAAGGGATGTTTGTTATATCTGACCCGCTGGTGACAATAGGTGCTTTATTTACCTCACAGGTTTGATTTATCTTTAATTTTTTTTTATTTTACAGAGTTTTATATAGCGCGAACTTGACCCGAATCGGGTATCAGAGCGCTTTACATAGCACCAGTTGCATTACATGAGGACACATTCATTTTTTTTTGTTTGTTTGTTAGGCACGGGGAGATGAAGTGATTTGCCCAGAATCACAGGATGTTCAGCATCATTGCAGAGACTCGAACCCAGTTCCCCAGATTCGAGGTCGACCGCCCTAGCCGTTAGGCCAACTCCTCTCCCCAGAATAGGCGTGACATCACCGCGCGTGACATGCATGTTCAGTTGGTCTAACATAAGTCGGTTATTGCTATTGAGACAGAGATCCTTTTGTTGCTTGCAGCCCATAAATTGTAATCCTTTCTAATATAGCACAGTGAGTTATGAAGGACATGTGGCTCCCGCACCTTGTAACCCTCACTGTCTTATGTAAAACTTCTTTTACATTGATTTACACACACATGATATATTGTCAATGTATTATTTGTACGTGTGCACAAAAGCAGACAACGTGCAGGCACTGCTGAATGTGCCCTGGTGTCAGAAAATTACACCGGGATGAGTTCAGCATATTTCTGTGAATTCTGGGAGGAGTGAGAAAGGAACGTGGTGCTCCGCTGAAAGCGGCCAGTTGTGCAGCAGGGTAGAAGGCGCTATACTCTGAAAATAGTGGGTAGATGGTGTCTTCCCAAGTCTACCCTCTGCTCGAGCCCTGCCTGTACCACCGAGGACCTGCCCATTTTAAGCGCTTGAAAACAGTTAATTTGTCACTACCATTATCTTTGAATGTCTCAGGAATTTGTTTTCACAAAAAGCACTCATTGTAGCACTTTCTTCTAGACACACCACCTAACTGTTTTTATGCACTATGGAAGAAATGATGCTGTTTGTTCATTACCACTCTGCATCCTGGCTGCCTTTACAAAAAGATGCATAAACTTGTGTAAAGTGTCACTGTTGGCATTGATGCTTCCTTTATAAACCTAGCAGTTATAGTACACTTTAGTGAATGTGTGATTTAAAAACATTGTACAGTACTTGCTCTTATTTAAATGCATGTGTTTTGTGATATATATAACACTCACACTTACATCAAGCATGAGGAGAGGACACTTTTACAAAAATAAGGTCAGGGATCTTTTGCATTTTAAAAGAGATCTTAACATTATCAGTCTTCAAGCTGCAGTGGGTGAGTTAGCCGTCTGAGCTAACACACGAAGTTACTAAGGCACAAGCATGCAAGCAGTGTATTGTGTAGTTCTTAACTGAGAATCACCATTTGTTATTTATTTTGGTTTAATAGCTCCAGGCATTTTATTTTCTTGAGCACTGTGCATTTTTTGCTCATTATGTTGCGGTTTGCCATAGAAAACAACAGTGGTTTGTGCACTGCTTTATGGCTTCTGTCACCCCATTACCAGTCCATTTAAAACAATATACACTGTGGCATATGGATGCTTCACATTGTATTTCATCATCAGTTTCCTAAGAGGATTTGCTTTTCCAGATGAGGTGAATAGGTATTTTTTATGCAGCATATGACTTGTACAGTGCATACTGTGAACTAAGTTGCATTCAGGTGTCTTAAAAAGAAGTTTTGGGTGCATTTTTATGGCGGTACATGATTGAGAGCTCTGGAGTTGAGGCACATGCAGTGCTAGTTTCGCACAGTGCCTGTCAATGGGTCCTAGAGGTGTCAAGACTACATGGACCTTCAAACTTTAGCCTCTCTACATACAGTAGTGGCTGCTACTGAACGGGGGTTGGTGGGGCGGGAGGGAAGGGAAGATGGGGAATAAAAAGTACTTACCTGAATACCGCTGGCCCCCGCCTCTCCTCCGTCCTCTTTTCCGCAGCAGGAAGCACACAGCCTCCCAGAATCCCCTAGCCAATAATGGCGCTGCCCTACAGCAGCGTTGTGATTGATCTGAGCACCATGGTTCGGCACTCAGAGAGGGACTGGGAGGCTGTGCATGATCTCCACCTAGGCTGTAAAATACAGCATGTGGAGAATCTGCAAAGTGCACGTGATAATAACGGAACGCTATTATCACTTAATTTTTTGTATTGAACTTGCAGTTGAAGCATTGAGGCAATGCTCCTCTGCCCTAACGGAGGAGCCGCCGCTGTCTACATACCACAGAGAGTGATGGTGTGAGGCCAATAACATGAGCTCTATCCAGGTGAAAAAGCAGTATTAGGCAGTTTCTGTGATCTACTAGAAGTAATACAGAGAAAGGGCTTTGTGTTGGTTCACTTCAACCAGTGGTTTTTGTGGGGCTTTCATGGCTTGCCATTTCTTGTATGGACCGTCCATCAAGACAGTGGCATGTGTATCCAAATTGTAAAATCTGTCTTAAGACCCCTCACATGGTGCTGTACATGTGGAAATGCAATTTCTTTTCAGTTAAGTAAAAGTTTGGAGTGCTATTTGCACTGATATTTGCCGCTGCACTCGCATGCATGGTCAGGTTCTTGGAGCACATAGACTTGGCTGCAGCGCACAGAGAGCATACATTGCCGCACACAGAGGTAAAAAATTAGAGGGAACATTGGTTACCTTACTCAGGTTCAGGAGGAAGAGGGGAAACGTGGTAGACTTTTGGCATGGCTCATTAAGCCCAAAATTCGTGGATCCCCGATCACGCAAATCCGATCCCACACCGGGACCCCAATTCATCACCCGAGGCGATAAACGACCAATTTCGCCTCTACTATGAAACCCTCTATAAAACACCCACCCGGTCTCACAGGGCAAGCAGGAGGGATTCCTGGGAACATTGCTGCTCAGTCACTAGACCGTCAGGCGAGGGAAGAGCTGGGAGGCACGGTGACCACACAAGAGATACGTGTGGCAATCAAGAGCATGGCCACCAGGAAAACCCCAGGGCCGGACGGCCTCCCTGTAGAATTTTACTCGTGCTAAGTTACAGCACTGGCTCCCCGCCTAGAGGTATTATATGCTGAATCACTGAGGTTGGGGTACCTCCCCGGATCCACACGAGACGTCTTAGTGGTCCCACTCCCTAAGAAAAACTCAGAGGCGCAGGTTACGGATTTTCGACCACTCTCCATGCTTAACGTGGACTTCAAAATCCTAAGCAAGATCCTAGCGCTCCGCTTGATGCCATATATGCCTACCTTAGTCCATGCAGACCAGAACAGTTTTATTCCAGCCAGAAACACATCATACAACCTACGTAGACTGTATTCTGTGATGTTCCACCCTAATGTAAGACAATAACCACAGGCCGCCCATTTATCGATTGACCTTGAAAAGGCCTTCAATAAAGTTCGATGGGATCATCTACTCGAGACAATGAGACGGATGGGGCTGGGAGAGGGCTGGTTGAAATGGGTATCATTGCTTTATGAACGCCCCATGGCTAGAATTAAATCTGGTAAGGTTGTTTCCGCACAATATGAGATCGGACAAGGCACAAGAAAAGGATGCCCACTGCCGCCTCTCCTATTTGCGTTGGCGATCGAGCCACTGACAGCACTGTTCAGACAGGGTGGGGAGGGACTGGGCCTGATGGTGGGTAGATTCACTCATATCATCTCCCTGTACGCAAATGATTTATTGATCTATCTCTAAGACGCCGCTGTGGGCACCGCCACAGCACTGACTATAATGGGACGATTTGAGGCGATATCAGGATTAAGAGTAAATTGACACAAGACATACCTATTTCCCATGTCGGCAGGACTGCCTCGCCCGCTGGGCCTCACAGAGGATCTCAATTGGGCCCCCTCTACTTTTAAATACTTTGGTATCCAGGTCTTCCACTCTCTTGAGGATCTATGTGATGGGAACTTTGGGAAGGCACTCAGATCGTGTGTCTCGTTTTGGTGTTCTCTCTGACTGCCGATCATGGCCCGGATTTCTCTTGCTAAATTGGTAATGTTACCTCGTGGTTACGACTCATTAATACGAGACCCTATATGGGAAAAGGGACGGCGGAGGGTGGCATTAGCTACTCTACAACGCCCCCTTGCAGAGGGTGGTTTGGGAGTACTGAACATCAAGCTCTATTTCTTGGTATCTCAGCTACAGTGGTTAGCACAGTGGCTAGAAGGAACAGGCCCCGAGGGAACAGACTTGACAGACGTAGGGTCCTGCACTGATATGCTTGTAGCCAAAATGCTTGACACAGCGGCGACTATCCCACACCAGTCACTACTGCAGACCACCGCGCTAGCGTGCTGGAAACTCTGCACAGTCAGGGTTGCAAAAACCCCTTTATATACTCAGTCCTACCTTTAGCTGTTCTGCCACTTGGCACCCCACAGACGATACTGTCTCCAGAACAACTGAAAGCTTGGACCGAAGACGGGCTAGTAACGGTAGGTGACTGCTATCAGGAATCAGACCTGTCACCCTTTGAGGAACTAGTTGAAGGTTTCGGCCTCCCACCTGGTGAATTCCTGTTATACGAGCTGTAATTCAGATCCATAGGGAGCTGTGGGGAGGGAGCCATGAGGAACCTAAGACACACGGGGTCCTGCACTCAGTTCTTACATTGGGGACGGCACGCCACCAGGTGAAATGGTTTTATATCTCACTATCTCACTATCTGAGATGGCTCGCGCACCTTTAACAAAATTAAGAAACCGATGGGAAACCATTCTGGATAGGGAAATCACGGAATTCTCGCATACCCCAGGAAGGTTTCACGTAACACCAGACTGAAGTACACTCAATTTAACTATACACACATGAGGTATATGACTCCCCACAAACTTAAGATTTTATATGGCAGGGAAGAACGCAAATCTTCTGGCTTCCGGTCCGGCTTCAGCACAGAGACAGCTCTATTAGAGGTGGCAGAGTCGGTGAGAATGTCGGTGGACTCAGGAGCATCAGCGATGCTGGTGCTCCTGGATTTGTCCGCGGCGTTCGACACGGTGGACCATTCAATTCTGGTTCAGAGACTCCAGGACATCAGCATCGGGGGGTGGCTCTTGCCTGGTTGAAGTCATTTCTTCAAAATCGCTCACAGAAAGTCGCCCTTCAACCCCATCAGTCGGAACCCAAACATCTATGGTGTGGAGTACCACAGGGGTCAGCGCTGAGCCCGCTTCTTTTTAATATTTATCTGGCCCCGCTGTTCTCACTTATAGCCAAGTGGGGCATGAAGGCGATATCATACGCCGACGATACCCAGTTGGTGTTTTCCTTTAAAGATCAGTCTGAGGACTCCTTCAAGAGTTTTAAGGGATGTCTGAAAGACCTTGCCCTATGGATGAACAACAATAAGCTCAAACTTATTGCTGAGAAAACGGAAGTGCTGTTCTTTGGCAAGGACTTGCAGCCAGCAGCGGAGCTGTGGTGGCCAGCCGAAATGGGTTCTCCCCCCATCCCAGCAGCTACTGCAAAAAATCTGGGGGAGAAGTGGGAAGCATATCTCTCTTTCTCAGCCCAAATCCGGCAGGTGACAGCCTCCTGTTTCAGCAAATTGAGAAATTTGCAGAAATTTCTATATCTTCTGCCGGAGGATTGCCGCAGAACCATAGTCCATGCCACTGTGACATCTAGGCTGGACTATGCAAACGGCCTCTATTTGGGCCTGCCAGTGTACCTAGTTAGAAGACTGCAGATGGTACAGAATGCGGCTGCGAGACTGATCAGACGTGTACCATTTCGTCATCATATCTCTCCGCATATCAAAGAGCTCCACTGGCTGCCAGTGGCAAGGAGAATCGAGTTTAGGGCTCTGACCTTGGCATTCCGGTCAATTCATGGTAAATGTCCTAGTTACCTGAAATGACGGCTTTGTCGCTATAAGCAGAATCGTTCATTGAGATCCAATTCTCAAAATCTGCTCTGTACTCCACGATTTATGAAAGCTCGGCTAGGTGGCAGATCTTTCACGGGGGGTGCTACCAAACTATGGAACTCTCTGCCAACTAATTTTCGCCATATTGAATCAGAGCCAGATTTAGGAAGGCTATGAAAACTTGGCTCTTTAGTTTGGGTCAGTGTCACTGGGGTCTGCTTTTCTGGTCACCGTGGAGTGCCGCCTACTGCTAGAGCACCGGGACACCTCTGTTGAGGGAGCTGTTCGCGCTATATAAATGTCGGTATTATTATTATTATTATTATTATGCCAGAGATATGATTACAAAGATGCGGATTTTATACATATTACTTGGGGGTGTGCTGCTTTGCATTGGTTCTGGGAGGAGGTGTTGCGATCGGCGGGGATGGCAGCGGGGTGTACATTAGAGAACACAGTCGGAGTGTGCTTATTGGGACTCTTCCCTAGGCCACATAGACGTGAAGTTGGGACTATATTCCTGGACCTTGCCCTGGTCCTAGTTAGAAGATGAATAGCGCTGGATTGAAAATCAGAGGCTGGGCCTGTAATGGAGCTGAGGGCAGAGTCTTGGCCCGGGAAGAAAAGAGGGGGCTCAGACAACATCCCATTGCGGAATTATGGACGGAGGTCCTGGAGACCTGGGAGAACCTGGAGCAGGGACAGAGTGATGAAGAGAAGGAAAGTGACATCCCACAATCAGATGACGAACAATACAGGTAGTTGACAAACCAGCCAATAGTTGAATGGTGATCTGACGGTGGGGTAACCATAGGAATTATACATAGATACCACAAAACAATGTCACAGGCAGTGCCCACATATCAGTTGCTATAAATGCTATAAACAGATCTAACAAGGAATTCACAAAGTTTTCCTGAAATATACCTTGAAACCTGCGACTGGCACAACTTTCCAGGAGTTGTTCAGAAAAATTTTAAGCACTGCAAAATGTAGTATATCTGCAAGCATTGACCACTACATGTGTCAACTTACAACTTTTTTTTAAAAATGGTTTATTCGTTTTTTAGGTCGAGCATTCAAGATCTCTTGTATATACTTTAGTATATACTTATATGTGTATGTACTTTGTGGGCTCTGGAGATCAGCCCTAGGACTTGTCTGCTTCCGCTTAGGGACTTTTTTTTCTGTTCAACTGCCTCTATTTAACTGTCTTGATAGAAAACGACCAGTAGAGGTCAGTAAAATACCAGAATTGCTTTCTGCTTGTTCAACTGCCTCTCTTTAACTGTTTTGATAGAACACAACCAGTAGAGGTCAGTAAATTAGCAGAATTGCTTTCTGCTGAGGGACTTTCTTTTTTTGGCAACTGCCTCTATTTAACTTTCTTGATAGAAAATGACAAGCAGAGGTCAGTAAAATACCAGAATCACTTTAGCATTCTCTAGATTCCAGTCCATAGAAGTTGTCTTCAATGAGGACCCGTAGACAATCATTTTTTTTCAAATCTTGAATTTTCTGTGATATGACCAACAAAGGCCCTGATTTTATATTAAAAACAGAGCTTTGGACTATACCATTTCCCACTGAAAGGCAATATTTCTCTCCATGTGTTTCCATACCTATCGTGTCACACAGTTTGGTGCTTACTTTCCCTCCATGTTAAAGAACAGTAGATGTTTCAGCACCCAGGCTAATGTGCTGCATAGCTAAATACATATAAGGTCCCAAAGGCGAGACTGACTGCATTGTAAATGCTTGTTGTAATAATGCCCTCATTACGAGTGGCCCATGGAGGACGTGATATCTATCCCACCTTTTAAAATCGGATACCTCATGGACCAGAATTTCACAGGGGTTATGTAATTAGCTCCCATTACAAGTTTTGTAGTGGGACATAAAATGCAGATTTTGGTGCTTTTTGCACACTAAAATGTGCATGTACTGAGGTTTTCTGGTCATTTTCCATTATTGAAATTCAGCAGGTTTCATCCGCTGATGTTTACCTAGATAAAATTGTGGGGGATATGGTTTTTACTACAAAACTTGTCATTCCAATCTGTATGCAAATAAAAGGTAATGTAAGGATCAGGAAAAAAAGCATGCCACTCCTAATGAGATCCTCATTTGGGTGCTTAACACTGTTGCACAATTTTTCACTACTCTACGCTTGGCGTGCTGTATCACCCAATTTGGCGTTTAAGACTGTTCAAGGGCAATATTGAGGACAAATGATCTTAGCACCTTACATGGCGTCCTTTTTGCAGTCTGTTGTGCAAATAGTAGTTGCTGCTACCGGATGGGGATGGTGGGGCAGGGGAATTGTAGACAAAAAAAAAAACACTTACTTGGGTACAGCCGGCCGCCGCCCCTCCTCCCTCTTCATCTGCTTTCTGTCTTGAGTCCTGGAAGCACACAGGCTTCCAGGCTCCCCTAAGCCAATCACAATGCTGCAATGCAGCATTGTGATTAGTCTGAGTGTCTTGGTTCGGTGCTGAGGCGGGGACTGGGAGCCTGGGCTTGTTCTCCACCCAGGCTGTACAATACAGCCGGTGGAGAACATACAAAGTGCTCATGACTGTTTGGCTGGCCCAAGACGGCCGGCCAAACCGTCATGCGCACTTGGAGAGTGCTATCACTCCTCCCCCTGCAGTGCTCTGGCGTCACGGAGCCCAGCCCAGCCCCACCCTGCCCGCCAGCACGCAACGAACTGAGCCACTGCAGTAGGAAAAATAAAATGTTAATAATGTTGCATTATTATCATTTAATTTTTCCTTTTTGAACTGCTCGGAGAGCAGTGGAGCGACGCTCCTCCGCCTTACCGGACGAGCCGCCGCAGTGGCAATTTTAAATCTACTCGCAATAGTCACAAAAATCAGTGAAAGAATCTGTTGTGATCCCTTTTCCACTTTGTACTGACCTCTAAATGAGAATATGCTAACCTTTTCATGTGGCGAGATAGCGGGGTAACATTAACACTTTCCTTGACTGATGGAAACCACACAAGAAACTAAAACTGGCATACCAACAGCCTCCATTTTGGAAGCAACAGTAGTGACATCAGGGACATCATCATTATGGACTCCGTTGACTAACCGCAGAGGAGAGCACCGGTTTTTATGCATCTGCATTTTGTAAAGTGAGTTCATTCAACCAGTGATTTCTCCAATTTAGTCCATTGTTTTAGACAGCAAGGTCAGAAACAAAAAGGGACAAACCTTGCTCTCTGACCCCGAGATATACTGTCTGAGAATGAAGCTCTAACTTGGAGAAATATTGGGTCGTTAAACGAACTGACTTTACACACTGCACGCGCATAAAATAGGCGCTCGCTCTGGGCTGGTGCAACGTAGCTCGTCATGACATGACCCCTGGAGCTTCCCTGGTTCTCGCAAGCATACTGATCTGAATGCATGAAGCTGTCTATGCAGCACTGTTCCCAGCTGCTGCACTGATGATGGAGCCTTTCTACCCTGATGGACAAGCAGAAAGGGACAGCTGTGGCCCGTTCAGGCAAGAGCGGTAGGGCCGGGCGTGGGGGGGGGAGGGATTTTGACAAATGACGATGAGGGAAAATTAATTATTCATTTAATTTTTGCCCGTGGTCGTTTGTTGAAATCCCCCCCCCCCCCACCTGGCCCCACCGACTCACTGCTCTTACCTGCATGGGACGCAGCTAGAAAGGTATGTTGCACAGGATAGAACGGGCACTATTACTTTCAGCATTCGAAAAAACTTCTGCTATTTGCCGATACGTGACATATGAGCTGAGGTTGCTAATTCAGTCAAGGACAGTCCAGGCGTTGAATATGCCATGACTTTCCCAGTGATGTATTGCTGGGCCTTCAAAGCAGCTGTCTGGGTATGCAAAGACACTGCATAAAATGAACATTTCCCCAAATACATAAAATATTGATTGGGTGCCTTAAATATGGAACTTAATGTATCCTATATGGTGAAGAAGTGACAGTCAGGAGAGATGAAGCAAAGCATTCCTTTCGCCTTTCCACTGACATATTCTGAAGGGTTTTCTGCTTCCTGAATGTGAAACGAGTTCATTAGTGTGCAGCGAGAATCAAGGCTCTTTTGACATTATAATTGTCTCACCCCATTGCCTTTCTTCTAGGACGTTAAATGCAGGCAGCAGAATGCAGCTCTCTTTTCAGCTACCAATGCTGCTTATGGAAATATTATATTGAATAATGCACACCTGCCCTATCTAGTTATACAAATAAGGTCACTAAATATCCCAAAGGATCTCAGCAGGTCCCTGTTGTAAGATGTCAAAGCACATAATTCATATGTTTAGCTATTTTTCATTATGGATCTCTACAGAATATTTTAAGGACTATTTTGGGAAATTAGTGGCATTAGAAGCATTTTAAAGCACAGTGGGCCACTGACACTGATCAAAATGTCATCGATTTTACAGGCAAAACATGATGGATTTTAGAGAGAATTGCATAAAATGTAGTGGCTCATTCCCCGACTGATTTCTAGGGAAAAATGTGGGAAACCGTACATTTTAAAGAACACTGATACAAAACTTCGGCGAAAACTAACTCGTATTTGAAGATAGCTTTACAAAGGTTTAAGGATTCCCCACTCCCCCCTAATTATTGGTTGTGTAAATAAAAATATAACATAGCATCTTAAGGTACACTGAACCTGTACTAATGGTCATACACTGACTAAAGTAATGTAGGAGAAATATGTTTTTCCCCAAACGTCTAATGCGACATTAGCGTGTCAAATGGTATATTTCAATGCTCCTGTGACCAATAACAGCAATGAAAGTTGAAATGGGTTTAAAGGAAGTTCCAAAGAAGGACTTAGTTTTGGCCAAAATCCTGCATGTTTACAGAGGTAGGCATAGATTTATTTTTCATAACTTCACATCTACTTACCTTAACTGTATAATGGTAGTTGATATTGTGAATTCAATGTTTTTTTAGGTCGAAATTACAACTACAAGATAGTGGTATAACATCTCTTTCGCTAGTTTTAAATAGGGACAGTGTCAGAGCTCCACATTCATCAACATTATTGGAGTGAAGAAAGATACAGTTAGGAGTACAGTCAGGCACAGATACTGGCACTCTGAAACAGGCACACAAAGAGAAACGCACCTGCACACACACAGGCAATCAGATCCAGGCACACATAATCAAGCAAACAGATGGAGACGCACACAAATAGACCTACACAGACACATCAACGAACAGACACAGGTACACAAAGAAAGAGGCACACAGAAATGAATTAACAAGCAAACGCACAAAAATACAAATAGTGCACACACAAGCACACAGACAGACCTACACAGACACAATTACATACACACAGTCATACTGGCATGGATACGTAAGATGACACATTAATGAAAAAACAAACCGGAACAGATCGAAGCACGCATAAACCAGGACGAGTTCAACACATTACAGAAAGGCATAGTTAGATATACTTGCCCTCGATACTAACAATTACATCCTACTCAGAATCCTGAAC
Organism: Calotriton arnoldi; assembly: GCA_963921515.1. Taxonomy (NCBI): domain Eukaryota; kingdom Metazoa; phylum Chordata; class Amphibia; order Caudata; family Salamandridae; genus Calotriton; species Calotriton arnoldi. The sequence goes on along the minus strand of CAWUFW010018363.1, from coordinate 197,667 downwards.
TTCCACCTGGAAGAACACGTCAATCCCAACTCAAGAGCACTCACTGAAGACCTTGGAAGCCTGGGCCTCACCCAAAGAGTAAAGGGATCTACCCACATCTCCAGACACCTCAGGGACCCTATTTTCACCAACTTTTGCAACATCTGCGTCAAGTAGCCCACACCATTTCCCTGGACAGACCTCACCCTCATCAAGTTCAGCATTCCTGTCCAGTCCAACGCACACACACCACCGTCAGACGAGCCAGCTGAAACTGGAACAGCATCACTGACAAGGGCTGGAACACCACTCTCAACACCCACTGACTTGAACACAACATCAGCATCCCCAAAGCAGTCAAGTATTTCAACAATTGGATCATCACGTGCCCTGACTCCATGACCCCCCTCAAACACAACAATACAACAAGATCCAGACCCCAGGTCAGTGGGTAAACGGAAGAACTCAGACTGATGAAAAACCACTACAAACAACCAGAGCGCAAATGAATAATGAGCATGGACAATGCAGGCAGGAGCATGTTCAAATCCACCCTGTAACCCTACCACCACCACCAAATGTGCCATTCTGGCAGACCGCATTGATGCCATTACCAACAGAAGCAAAGAAATCTTTACCAATGTGAAAAATGTTCACCTCATCATTGGCTCCCTTCCACTCAACCACTCCTTTGCAGGACCTCTGCAACAATATCTCTCAAAACTTCAGCAACAAAATTGCCATTTACAGCAAGTTCAGCCTACAACCGGATCCACCAGACCTCACCAAATGCCTCCCAATCTTATTCAAAGAACCAATGCTAAGGACATGGCCTGTCATCACTCCAGAAGAAACCTCTAACACCATGAAGTCTATCCACTCAGGGGTCCCATTGGACCCCCGCCACTTGCCATGCCTACTCCAGAGGACCACAACCCATCAGCTCCCTGCTCACATCCATTCTGAAAGCTGCCACCTCTTCTGCAACCTTCCCAGATGCCTGAAAACACACAACTGTCCTCCCATTGCTGAAGAAACCCTCTGCGGACCCTTCAACGCTCACCAACTACAGACAAATCTCCCTGCTACCATTTACGGCCAAGGTCTTAGTAAAAATCATCAACAGATGCCTCACTGAATACTTTAACAACCACCAACTCCTCAACACCACCTAGTCTGGTTTCAGACCCAACCACAATGCAGAAACTCCCTTATCGCTGCTACAGATGACATCCATAAGACTTATGAATTGAGGAGACATGGTGTCCCTTATCCCCCTGGACCTCTCTGCAGCATTTGCTACATCCCATCCTCATCCAATGCCCAGAGGACATTGGAATCAAAGGACTCGCAGTCAGATCTATCTGCTCCTTCCTGACTGAAGGACCCAGTGAGTCAGCCTGACACCATACACCTCAGACGCCAGCATACAGTTACACTAACCTAGGCATACACAAAGATGCTCAATGCCAGCCAGACATTGCTCACAAAGAAAGGCATGAAGATCCAGACAGGCATATTGTGAAAATACACACATACACATAATACAGACTCATGGGCAGAGGCACGCACACAAGCATAGAGATACACTCCCTGTCACGATTCGCTTCCTGTACTCTCGTGCCCACCACCTGAGGGGTGCATAGTGTGACTTTCCTGTATTCTAATAAGCTTCCAGATACTCCCCTGCATGCATATCCTGACTTCCATCCAATTGGTCACTATTTGGGAATTGACATCCATTCCCAATCCATGCCGGGTTTTGTGAAAGCCAGCCTGCTCATGCTTGAAGCGAGCCTGATAATGTTTGACCTGTGTTACCTAGAATTCCCTGTTCACTGCTTCGTCTCCACCCCTGCAGACCAAGGATGGGTGGAGGAATTCAGCTCACCTGTGGCTGGCTGCTGCTAGCCTGCTCACACCTGATGCATGTGATTACTGTGAGCTCTTTTAAGCCCCAGCTCCCTTCAGGCCAAGGTTGGTTATTGTAGCTGTGTTCCGGTGAGACCGATCCATGTTTCCTGAGCTTTTGATATTCCTTGATTCCTGAGCTATAGTTAATCCTTGTTCCTTGATTCCTGAGCTATAGCTATTCCGTGTGCCTGATTCCTGAGCTATAGCTATTCCTTGTGCCTGAATTAGCACTGCCTGCAGTGCTACCTTGTTTCCTGAGTTCCTGAGCTATAGTTATTCTTTGTTCCTATTCCTGAGCTTCAGCTATTTCTTGTTCCTGATTTGCACTGCTTGCAGTGCTCTCTTAACTCCTTGTTTCCTGAGCTGTAGCTATTTCCTGTTTCCTTGAACTAGCACTGCTTGCAGTGCTACCTTGACTCCTGAAGCTTTAGTAATTCTCTGTTCCTGAACTAGCACTGCCTGCAGTGCTACCTTGACTCCTGAACCTTAGCTTAATTCTTGTTCCTGCTCCAGCACTGCCTTCAGTGCTACTTTGTTTTCTTGATTCCTGAACCTGCACTATTCTAGCATACCCTTGTAGCCTCCCCTTCTGGTTATCCTTTTCCAGTCCCTGCCTTTCTTCCCATTTTCTTAGTTCCAGTTCCTAGTTTGCTGTCTTTCTATTCCTGCTGTCTTGCTTCTATTACCTTGTATGTTTGTTACTTGCTTTCTGCCAAGTGTGTCCTGTGATTTCCTTCCTTTCCTTTTAAGCACTCCTTGCTAGCTCCTTGTCTATTGTGCTTGTATTTAGTTCTACCCCCTTGCTGTTACTGCCTTGCGTGTTCCTGTTTGATCGCCAGGATCCGTGGGCACAGCTGACAACCTAGGTGGTGTTTCTTGTTCACTGTGAGTATTGTCTTTGAGTTACACTTATAACATCACCACAGGTAGAAGTTCCACAGACCCTGCCTTTGCATGCATATCCTATATGTGGGTATTTGCAGTCAGTATCTGTAACAGCAATTGTGGGTCAGGAACTTACTGAGCTTCAGTCTTACCGTGTGGAGCTCCTGAGTGCTTTACCCCACACTCCCTTTATTGTTAATGTTGTTTCATATATATGTCTTGCACATTCGTCCTGTGTGTAGTTTTTCTGAATACTAAATCACCTCTTGAGGGACTGTCCTTTCTGAGACTTAACTCTCTTATTCTCTTGTACAGAGCTTCCTCTTTGGATTCTCTTTCTTCTTTGACTCACTGTGTGATCTTGGGCAGCTCTGTCCCCAGTATTCTGCCTACTTGGTCTTCCTTGGCACCAGTCGTTGCCAGAGTCCCTGACACATGCCAGTGTCCCAGACTGAGTCCTCACAATCCCAGCCATGACCTCTCTGACTCAAAGGGAAGCAGAGCTGCAGGAACTGTGCTTGAATCCTGACATTTGAATTTATGGGTAAAGGTCCTGGAAAAAGCCTACGTAAAATCTCTTTGCTACTGTCTAAGCCAGTCTGCATCTATATCGGCGGAACTCAAAGTACAGCCTGCGGGCCACTTGTGGCCCTCCAGGCCTTTCCATGTGGCCCCTGTGGGAAACAACAGCAGTCAAGGATTCGGCGCCACTGTCATTTCTGCCTGTTGCAATTCCTTGGGGGCCGCATTCGCCGGAAAAACATCAAAGGGGCATGCGTGGACAATCAGTATCTCACATGCTCACCAGCACCCCCCCTCATTGGCCTCTGTGAGTGACGTCACTTGCTTTCCTATGTGGCAGAGAGAGGCTTTAAAAAGGGGGCATGCAGGTAAATGGCTTTCTTTTCCACCACCATTACCTGCCCTCAGCCTCACCTCGCCATTGACAGCTGTGCCTCACCACAGTAAGCCCCTCTGATACCATGCTGGTTGCTTTCTTTCTTTTCAGCAAAAACCTGCCCTCAGCCTTACCTCGTCCACGTCATTGCCCGCTGTGCCTCACCTTGCCCACAGAACGCATTGCCTCACTGAGCTGTGTTTAAATCAATCTGCCTATAGAAGGGCACTTCAAAAGAAAAGGCAGCTCGCACAGAGGATCTGCAGCCAGACTTTCACTTTGTTAAGTCAGCTTGCCAGGGGATTTGAGGCGCCGGGTAACAGTGAGGAGGGGGGAGGGAGGGTTTGGTGAAGTGCTGTAGCTCCCTGTATCTAGGAGTGCAACATTGCCCTGCAGCAGTTACTGTGAAGTTGTTTTTGGGAGCAGCACTATCTCTTACAAGTTGTAAAATTCTGATCTGTTATTTAGACAGTTTCTGTAGCCAAGGTACATACTCTATACATACATTGCACAGTTCCATGATTGAGTTTGGAAGGGACCTTGACGGGGTCAGCATTGCTAGGGTTTGTTTTTGAGGAGAGTTTGTACAAATCAGGTTCCACCGACTGCAATCACAGTACCTCTTTCATCAACTGTATGTCACTTATTATATTGTTGAAAAATCTAATTAGGTTGGGGGGACCAGTAGTCCGGTATTGTGGCTTGCTTCATTCACTGCAGCACAAACAGTTTCTTTAAAGGGTGTTTAAGTGAACCTTAAGGACTCAGGCCCTTCATGATCTGTTTACTAGTGACAGATGTCCGTAACCCAGTGTAGGCAGGGGGCCTCCTGGTTTGCTGGTGAGGCTAAGAGACCATTGTTCAGTCTTGGTTGTGCTCCACCATGAACAGTACCTATTTTTCATTTTCACCCTGTGGTGGAAGCTTCAGGAGTTCAAAACACAGGCCATATGAAGCCTGGTCTTCTACATATGCTGACCTTTTGTAGGCTAAACCTTAACTTTGTCTTGGCAAAGACAAGCGCCAGCACAGACCCGGGCCCAAAGGGGAGGCCCTGAGGATGTTGAGAATTTAGTTGTCTTGTTTGTCCTCTCCTGCTTTACTTATTTCCTTCATCTTTTTGGTGTCTGTTGTTCTGCAGCTGTTGCCACATACTTTATTGTTTACTGCATAGTCACTGAGATGTTAATCACGGGTAGCAATTCTAGTGGCTTTGCGGGACACTGAGTCCACTTGCTTTTTTTATCAAGTTGGTAGAGGCTGAAGTTAGTTTTGGGGCAGGCACCGAGTCCAGTTCACTAGGATTCAATCTTGCATTTATTTTCCGGTGCACAGCGATCCTTAAACTGGACAACTCCAAGTAATAATTTCCTAGACTTCATGCAATTGCCTTGGAAGGGATCATTCATGCCTGTTGCATCAGGATGGTTTTGCAATGTCCCAATCTGCAACGGACAGGCTCGACTGTTGCTTGTAGGTTATGATCAGGACCACTGCAATTATACTGCAGGAGAGGACCTTCTTATGCAATAGTGTTGACTACATTTTTATCAAGAAAAGGCAAATTGTGTTGCACAATCTGGCACATTTTATGACAGTATTACTGCACTATTTTGTTGATTTTACACATGTCAACACTGTGGGCAAAGGTTTTACTTCAGTATCATTAACACCTAAATGCAGCAAGCAGCAACTGAAAGATGACCCATCAACCTTTGGGAAGAAACTGCCACTGCGGGCAGCACTTGTGGCAATGTTTTTGTAACTTTTGATGTGTTGAGCTAGAAAAAATGTTTTAGTCAATATCTGCAAATGATGCAGCAGATGATTAGGTGGCAAGTGTGGGACATCTGCAAATGTGTGGCACTGATTAAAAGCAAGAGCTGGGCTGAAGGAGTTTTATCACTATCATTGTTTGATACTGTAATTTGATCTATATTCTGTAATCTGTAGTGTGACAGCCTTGAGGCATTAATTTTTGTGTAAATATGCAGATATCTGAATGGCTTTCTCTTTGCCTTTTCAATTCAATTCAGTTCCTTTATTCGGATAAAAACATCCATAAAAGAGCGATTCACGCAGCAGCACATTAAGATACACAAATTCATAATAGTCATATTAACAATATAAAAACAAATTCAGTAAAAACATTATTCATAAAGTGCACATCGTGTTGCGGGCACGTACAGCAGTTTTCAGGAAAGTGCCAACTCAGAAAACCAGTTCATCATTCTCCAAATTGAGGATATTCCTATATGCTGTTTCAAGTTGGACAGGCGAGTTTTTTTTAAAAATGGTATTAAAAAACATTTGGCATACTTTATGTAAAACTTACACAAGAATAAAAAGTGTAATGTAGATTGCCCACTCTGGCCATCACACGGGCAAGGCAAGGATTCAAGATTAGCGTGATATCTAAGGGTAAAGCAAATCAAAAATTTTACTGTGCCAGCCCTTAGGCGAAAAAGGAGTCCCCTCTCCCAGAGGCCTATAGGTTTTGTAAGGTAACTGGCAGGCTGATAAGAGATATTCTCGATAGGCATAAAAGTAGCTACAGTTGATTTCTTGGACTCTCTATCAAGTCTTGCCTTACTATAGTGTGTATATAATACCGTCCGGAGGGCTTTTTTGCTTACAGTATCTATCTCATTTGGACATAAAAAGATCTGTTCATGGTTAACCCTGCTTAGGCTCGATCTCACCGCGGCTAGACATGGGCTGTCCATTCACCTTTCACATTTAAGGCATTCACCTATTATCTCTCTTGTAAAAGACGCCGCTGGATTTTTCCAGATTGCTAGCCAAAATAAAGCAGGGCGGGTCTTTATATAATCTTCGATGTAATGTAGCTTTAATTCACTATGGCAGACATATTGGGACGTGGAGATCGGGGCACCCAGAAGTTTTCGGCAGCATCTATTTTCCTCACACTGAATGCTACAACTCTTAGAGAAGCCCCATACCTCTGCGCCATAGGTTACCGTAGGTGTACATTGAGATTTATATATTTTTAAGATGGGTATAATGGCCCCGTCCTCCTAGGTTGGGGAGACTAAAAACGGAATTAATGGCTTTAGAAAACTTGTTCCTACAGTACACCATATGATCATACCAGGAACCATTAGCAGCAAAAACCAACCCTAAGTAAAGAAAAGTGCTGATGCATTGTAAACTTTGATTTCCCATGGAAATAGAGTTTAAAAGGCGCTTCCTCGGCCCGCAAGCCATTGTAAAAGATTTTTTAAAATTAGTGCATAGGTCTAAACTGGCCATAACATCAACAAAACCCAGCACTAAGATGCGTAGGGCATTTGGTGTACGGCCCATTAATACCGCATCATCAGCGTATAATAGGGTGAGAAGTGTGTTACCATTAACTCTAGGGACACCATTAGTTACCGCTATCAGTGATTTGTGTAAATTATTAATATATATGATAAAAAGAAGAGGGGCCAGAACACATCCCTGTCTGACCCCTCTACAAACTCTGATGTCATTAGAGACCTCACCACCATTGTTAATCCTTACCCGGGCTTTCAGGTCCTTATGTAAATATGCTAAAAACTGTACTAAAACCTCGTCTAAACCATATTCTAAAAGGATGGACCATAATCGTGACCGATTAACAAAATCACAAGCTTAGGTCAGGGCAGGTCCATAAAAGCCAAGTATATTGGTGATTGCTGTGCAATAGTATGCTTCCCGACTATTAAATTAAGATTTAGGCATTGTTCAATTGTGCCTACTTTACTCCTAAATCCTAGTTGACTTGGTTGTATGATGGAATTTTCCTTGGCCCATGTTTTAATCTTATTATATAAAACCCTCCCTAGAATTTTCAAAGTGTTATCTATCAGGGAGATGGGTCTATAGCAGCTAGTTTGGGAGCAATCACCCTTTTTAAAAATCGGGACAATAATACTAGTTGACCAGGTAATTGGTAAAGGGGCATTAGTTAAGTTGTTAAAAACATTTAGCAAAAGCTGCGCCCAAAAATCAGGTATATACTTAATAAGATCAAAGGGTAACCCATCGGGGCCTTGGGCTTTATTGCCCAGGCTCTGTTGTATAGCTTCCTCAACTTCAGGTAGGGATTTTAATATACCAGTGGGGGCCCGATGCTCAAACAAGTCTTCATCGTATGCTGAGGCTGTGTATCTCATAGAAAAATGGGCCTGCTAGGCCTCACTGGTTATATTACAACTAATCGGGGTAAGTGGCTTTCCCATTGATTTCATATCCTTGACAGCAGCCCAAAAAGTGTTTCCATTCTTAAGACTAGCAGCACTGGCGAGGGCGTCCCATCGTTCATTTAACAGTTATTCCTTCCTTTGGGAGATAGCAAGTTTATACTTATGTCTAAGCTACTTAATTAATTGAGGACACCTCGGGTTAGTTGAGAGAGCCTTACGTAGCGGTCTATTGATCACTGAACACTCACTATTGAACCATCTGGGTCCATACTGCGTAGCAGCAGTGGGTTTTAATAGGACGGATTATATTGCCTCACCGAGTTTAGCGAATGTACTGATTAACTCAGGGTTAGGGTCCTGGGCTGACAAACAGGTATCAATGAGTCTCAAATTGTCTCTTAGCATCGTGTGAAACAAATCAGCGCTGTTAACTCCTCGCCATACCAATCTTAAATTATCTGTAGAGGGTGCCAGATTCCAGGCGCCACATTCAATTTTATATGTTGGCCTGGGGGTCAATCTCAGCACTATTTTAATCAGGTTATGATCATGACTTCAGCTTTCAATAGACAGTCCTCAAGGGTGGGTGAGATAAAAACATAATCAATAGTGGTGGCGCTATCCCTTCCTCTAAATGTTGGATTAGGTAAGTTGTTATTATTAGTTATAGCAGCAATAACCATAACATAGCTTAAATCATGATCTCGGAGATGTTCCATTAATTCCTCGCCCCTATGGCAAGTTTGCCCTCTGCTGCTAGACCTTATAACAGCAGTGTCTTTACTAGGGAGCTTAGCATTAAAATCACCCCCCCAGACAGATGCCAGCTATTTTATCGAAACCATTACAATGCTTCAGGGTGTTAAAAAAATCAACTAAATTGATAAAATTTGTGTTGGGTGTGCTGTGGAAATGATGGTTATAAAAATTAAGTAAGTAAATAGATACCCCCTTTTATATAATAAAGCTTGAAATTGATCCCTTTTAGTATGTAAAACCTTAACACTACCTCCTGCGGCGATATTCACCCAAATCGAAAGGCCACCCGATGGCAAACCAGATTTGGAAGTTGGGGCTACAATATTAAAACATTCAAACCCTTCAATATGTATATCTTTGGTGGTCCAGGTTTCTTGGAACATAAGAATGTCCTGCTGTCTGACCAATTCTAGCCAATCTGCTAGATGTATTTTTGACTGTAAACCAGCAACGTTCCAATTAAGCATATTCAAATTTATGTTATCGGGAGCCCTAATTTTAACAGTGTGATCGTCTATCTCAGTTATATGTGAGGGGCATATAGATATATAATCAGCACCATTAGTCTCAGGGAGCAACAGCAGTCAGTCCTGAGTGTCCAAATCGGACAACCCTCTGGGAGACTGGATACTGCTTGATAGTCTTTCTGATGATTGTAGCTGTGAGAAAAGGACATTGTATGAGACCATGTGGTTACCCACCAGGAAACAAAAGCTCTTCCAGTGGATCCTCCACCCACTGTTCTATGGTGGACCAGTGTATAATATCCTACGAGGATAAGCCACAAGCTGAGATTTGGTGGCGCGCTGAAGCATAAAGGAAGGGCCCATGCTGTGTAATGTTTTGTAAATTTTCATAAAACTTTTGAATTCTTGCCTCTACCGAAGCGTATATATAAGAGTGTGAATACATTCACAGAGCCTTACTGGGAAAACTTCAAAAGTGCCTTAAAAGTTCATTCTGTGTATTATTTCAGTGTGTTCTTTTAAACTCTTCAGCAAAATGAGCCAAAAGGGCATCTTAACCCCCACCAAACAGCCTACCTAAAATGTCTCATAGTGTTTGTGAAGGTGGGGGTGAGCACATATATTACAATGCGTTTAAATGGCAGTCATATGCCAGGGGCCTCTAGACTTCAGTTCACTAATGCAAGTGGCAGGCTATTTTGCTGAGCCAGTATTTCACCTGTCTGGAGGGGTGGGAAATGGATTTGAGGTAGTGGATGCACTGTATAAATGTGAACTTATGTTATTAAGAAAGAGTGGTCTCATGGTCTTCCTTTCTTCATTGCACTAATGCTCTCAAGTAGGGATGGCTGTACATGAAAAATGTGATACCAAGATGTTTCCTTTGTGAAGCACTAATATCTAGTTATAAGCTTAAATGCATGAATACATCTACTTATGTGCAAATAGGGCACTGTCGAAACATGCAGCGAGAATCGAAGACTCAATGTGGACATTTAAATTTTTTAACACCAAATTTTATTTTCAAACATGTCCCCCCCACCCAAATAGCAGCACTCAAGTGACACCTCGTTGGTTGTGTGCAGAGCTCGGTAACTAAGACGGGGTCGTGCCATCCGTCGTAAGACGGGGTTGTGCCATCGGTTGTGAACACAAATCCTGTTTTCCTGCAGTGTTCATAAGGAACCCAACAGAAATGGCATACAGCCCGGTAACAAAGCCTTGCAAAAGACCCAGATCCATACAGAGCGCACACAGGGTGTTCCAGGCTTTGTGGGAAGAAGAATATCTTTTTGTGGAATGTCCAAAAGAGAAAGCTACTTGTCTCCTTTGCAAAGAAAAGGTTAAAGTCCTCAAAAGATATAACCTGGAGCGGCACTATAAAACCCGGTATTCTGACTTCACAGAAAACTTCCAAATGTTCTCAAAACTGCGTTCTGCGAAAGTGGCATTACTGAAGCAAGCCCTTCTATTCCAACAAAAGCTCTTTCTGTGCCAGATGAAAGAATCCGAGTCTGTAACTGAGGCATCCTTCCAAATATGCTACTTGCTTGTAAAACATAAAAAAACATTTACAGAGGCAGAGCTGGTTAAGAAATGTTTTCTTTCAGCAGCAGACATTTTATTTGCCAACTATCCTAACAAATCTGACATTATGAAGGAAGTAGGTGCATTACAACTGTCAGATTCCACATGCACACGTAGCATTGAGCCAATGGGTGACAATGTTCTAGCACAGGTCATCAATGCAGTCAAACTGTCCCCTTTCTTTAGCATTGCTGTTGATGAGCCAACAGATGTAGGTGATGTGGCTCAGTTAGTGGTGTGGGTAAGGTATTTGGAACAGGAAATCATTTCAAAGGAAGAGCTCCTCTGCCTTTTGCCATTGCATGGACACACAAGAGGAGAGGATGCATTGACCAGCATGGGTAATTTCTTCGAATCAAATCACCTGACATTTAACAATCTTGTAAGTATCACTACGGATGGGGCACTCTCCATGACTGGACATGAGAGGGGCTTTGTATCTCTGTTAAGAAAAAAAAATCCATATTCCACTTTTATTGATTATCATTGCATAATCCATCAGGAAGCACTGTGCGCAAAATAAAGCAAGGGCACTAAATAATGTTATGAAGCAAGTAATGAGAATTGTTAATTTTATTCGAGCAAAAACACTCAACCACAGACTCCCTAAATTATTGCTGATGGATGCTGACACTAAATATGCAGACCTGTTGTTCCATACTGAAGTAAGGTGGTTGAGCAAAGGTAGAGTTCTAGAAAGGTTTATCACTTTGCTTCCAGAAATTGAACAATTTTTAATCAGTCGAGGACATTCCTTCCCAGAATTGTATAACCCGCAGTGGCTCACCATGCTCCATTTTCTGTGGGACTATTTCTCACATTTCAACACTCTCAGTCTGGCACTTCTAGGTAGACAGAAACTTGTGTCCTCAATCATGAGTGCCATATATTCCTTCGAAAGTAAACTTGACCTGTTCCGAGAGAAGCTGGAAGATGGTGATCTCTCACACTTCCACAGGTTAGAGGCTTTATCCCAGATGGTTGAAAACGCTCAGGAAATGTTGTTGAGTCTCAATCCATGTGCTTATCTGGAGGAGAGTTCTGGGGACATTAAGAGGCGATTTTCTCAGTTTAGAGTTCTCACCCCACTTTTCAGGCTTGTAGAAAATACATGAATGGTTAGTGAAAGGAATCTTGAAGTTGTTGAACTTCTTAGTTTGAAAAGGGCACAAGCAGAGATGGAACTAATTGGCATGCAATAGAGCTCTGTGCTTGAGTCCTCTTTCTTGGGGAAGGAACTAGAAGATTTCTGGCAAAGTGTGCCCTCTGAAAAGTTGCCTCTTCTTTTTACCTTGGCACCGAAAGTACTTTGCATGTTTGGCTCCACATATGTATGCGAGTGTTCCTTTTCCACAATGGGTGTTCTCAAAAGTAAACAAAGAAACTGACTGATGCACATCTGGATTCACCTCCTGAGACTTGCACTTTTTGAAAAGGTTCCAGAGTACAAGAAATTAATTGCGGGCATGAAGTGTAAAATTAGTGCATAAACTCTGTGCCTTGGAAAATGCTTTTCCCGCATTCTGTGTCCCTTTGTACTCACTGTTTTACATTCACTAAAAGTTCTTCACATCAGAGTAACACTCCTTATGCAGCATCAAGATTGGGAGACTTGTACTGCAACTCTTGCACACTGGAGAACACTCTTCATGTCTACACTGAATCTATTCATGTGTGATATGAAGGAACTACTTATACCTCAGCTACTTTTCATTTTTGAATATTAATTTGATTGACGTTTCTCCAACATTGACATGTGATACCTAATAATCAGAATGCATTAAGTACCTAATCTGAATGATTCTTTTTTTATCGAAATAAATACATTTTAAAAAGTGTTGGGGTGAATGTTCTTTCAATTGGCAGAGCTCATTATTCCTACATCAATGTGTGTGATTTATACCACAAGGGGCACATTTTCTATGAGTTACTTGGCATCCTTTGGAGTTGTTACATTTCAAACCTATCCACACGTTTCTTTCACAAAGCAGCATCTTTTTAACAGTTTATTTAAAGAAGTACTTTTCTGAATTCCATGCACGGTTTCTCTCCACATGGTGCAGTTTGTCCACCAAAGTCCCCACCATGCCATGTCACACTCAACTTAGCCCTGCCTCAGGTCCCGAATCATCCCGCACTGATCCCAAATCACCCCCCCCCCCGGGTCATTTGTGCAGCCCCCGGTGATAACCCAGGCAGTGAATTTCGGCCGCTCAGGAAATGCTTGTGAGTACCACTTATTTATATAGAATTGTGGTCCTGAGGTCTCTGGACTTATAAGAATATAAAGCATATAAGGAGTGAGGTAATGTGGACATTATACTGAATATGGTCTTTACGAAAGACTATGTGAATGCGGGCAAGTTACTGAGTTAGGACTTTAATGTGAGGTAAGTGAATTTGAGTTTTGGAACTAGAGGTATTATGGGATGTGAACTCTGCAGGCGCTCTGCCTGATCCCATCATGGCTGTCCAGAGCAGTGTGGAAGGGAGGTTGGATCTATGTCTGCGCTCTGTAGGCTGTCCTGAGCACCCCAAATGCTGGGAGTAGAGAGTGGCGAGCTTTCTCGAGTTGACGGCAGGAAAGTTGTGTTACTATTGCACTGTTGTCTTTCAAGGTTGGATTACGCTGAACCGGCAATACTGACTGCATCAGCTGGGCCATGTTGCATCATCTGCATCGGAGCCTTGTGGTGAACAGAGCCGGGTACGCTACAGCTCTGGGCAGAGCTGGCCTTTCCGCACCGTATGAGAATTCTTGTCTACAGGTAGCAGGTAAAAGGAAGTTTAACTGTTGGCTGCTGGAAAAGCCCTGTGGACGAGCTGGTAAGTTCCCTTAGCTTTGCCTACTGTTTTCTTTGCTTGAATTGTGCTGTGCTCATGCTTTTGCTGTGGCTGTGACAGGACTAGACAGACACCGGATACAGAGTGGCCACAGTGGGTAACATCAGCAAAGCAAGCTTGTTGTTAGGGTGTTATCCACTGAAATCATTACGATTGGCAAATTAGCTTTAAGCAGCACTGTTCAATTGGGTATCCCCCGTACCTCCCTGCTCTCTAATCTCTGCTGCCATCTAAGTGAAGAAGCCCTATCCAGGAGGGAAAGTGAAAGGGCTACGTGATGCAAAGGCACATTTGATTCCCACATAACAAATTCTGAGGGTATTGAAATGATGCTTAGCAAAACAAAGAAACATCTAGCAGACTCCTGGAAAGAGAAAGCTCTGTCAGGCAGTGGGGCTTTTAACCCACTCTTCTCTGCTCAAAAAGTTCAAAACATAGAAACCTATATGGCAACCGTACCTGTTCTCCAGCCACAGGCTCCAAATATGGTAGATATTGGTGAGTGAGCGGTGCTTTCTTACTATTGTGGACTAGACGAGGGTTCCGGATCAAGTACTTTGGCATTGAGTGGGTAGGCTGCTTCAATGCTGGGGGGAGGGAGTGAAGAAGTGGTTAGCCAGACTACTTCATCTGATGGGATATCATCTTATTCAGACATAACTACAGATGAACCTCATCAGGGTGGGATTGTCAACAATCCCAACAGTAGTTCCAATGGCTTGCCCCAGTGCCCAAGCTCTTCGAAGGAAATGCTTCAAGGGAAGCCCATTTGAAGTAAGCATCAGCAGAAAGATAGCCTTTTGAATGGGCCTGCTGCACCTAGGCTCGAGTCAACATCAATAACTTCCACACTTGGTACAATCAATTCTACGCCAGATCATCTAGTATTCCAGCAAGAGGTCATAGCTGCAACCCTTGTGGGTAAACCTGGGGGGAATAACCCCTTAGACTCTGGAGTTAACCTGGTAGAGCCAGGCAAAGTCCACGAGCATGGCAGTGAATTCCAGACCTTTTTGGATGTGTCCAATTATACAGATGTCTCAAATATAGAGCTATGCGCTCTACTCAGACAACTTCTGACAAAGGTTCAAATGATGAAGTTAGCTCCTAAGGAGATGGCAAATTAGATTGAATATAAATCAGATGGCATTGAGAAAGGCCTGCAAAGCTTGAATTCTAGATGATCCAAGGCTGAGCAAAAGATCTCTGATTTAGAGGACATACGACTACAGAATGAAACAATGACTCAGCTACAGAAGGAAATGTATCAATTCAAGAGTATGCTGGAGGATCTTGAGAACCGATCCCGGTGGGAAAATCTGAGGTTGGGGAGAATTCCAGAGAACTTTGCTCAAAATAAAAGTTTGGTTGAGGAAATGTCTAAATTACTATGTACTCCGGGTTTGTCCAACCATACCGCTGATATCTCTTTTGTAAGAACACATAGAGTGCCGTTTATTCAATCTAAAAGTGGTGCAAAACCACAGACTATTCTGGTCTATTTCCAGGACCTCAGAATTCAAACAGAAAACCTCAGGAAAGTCATTCATCAGAAACCATTCAAAGTGGGATTCAATTTCACTTTTTAAATTTTTCCGGACATCGCTTATGAAACGTCAAGACGTCGGTGGGAGTTGACACATCAGGCCGAATCCTAAAAGACAAAAGGAGCTCAGACTCTGCTAGTGTACCCCACCAAATTGAAAGTTTTGTGGGGGGGGCAAATTTCATATCTTTGCTGAGCCTTCCGAAGCTGAGAACTTTCTTTCTCAGATTGACAGTCGAGGGGTGAGGAAAGATTAACTCTGGGCCTCCAAGGGTGCAGGAGATCGCATCCATTAGATAGCAGTAGTGGTGGATCTTAGCTTCAGGGGCCAGGACCTATGGGTTTGGTGATGATGGAGGGTTGGGGGCACAGGGGTTTTTGGGTACTAGGGCTAGGGGAGAGGGGCTCAGAGGGGTCACTGAAAATGAGAAAATTGTAGGGATACAGCTGTGCGATATTGTGCTACGTGTGTATAAGATTCTTTGCTGTTTACAGTTACCATTTTTTTATATTTACGGCACGAACTCTGCCAAAGGCATTTCAGGGGAGGTAGTAGATTATGATATTAATTAAGAAAGATGATGGTCAATGGAATTAGTAACAGTTAGCTATAATATGAATGGGCTGAGTTAATAGATGGAAAAGGGATGCTGTCCTTTCCAGTCTATAACAATATAACACTTCTATTATTCTTTTGCAAGAAACCTATTTGATAAAGGGGAAGGAAAGGAATAAATTGAAATGTCTGTGGGTCAAGGAATGTTTTCTCCTCAGCTTGAGCCTCGCACAGGGGACTTGCCTTACCCTGACTAAAAGAGTATACGCCAGTTATTTATTCAAGGTGGTCGATAAGGAGGGGTACTGGGTTATTATATCTGTATTATTGTATAAGACTAGGTACAATATTGTTTCATATTATGGCTCTAATCATGATATCAACAAGCCCCCCGATCTTTACAGTGGGAATTATATATCATGCCGGGTATTCCAAAAGTGGGTGGACTTTTTAATTTTTTACCATCCCCTTTTTTCAGATCTTCGAATCCAAACAATACTCAGCATAAGAGGTGAATGGAACAGATATTTGCAGATTTTTTTATTAGTCTAGGTGTTTATGACATTTGGCGGAGACATAATCAGATAGACCTATTTCTTTCCCCAATCACTCTTCCAAAACTTTCTCAGCAATATCATGTAGGAGCTTTTTTGATCACTCGGTGGGGACTTTGAAATTTTGGGGGAGCGGCCCGAAAAAGAAAGGAGTTGGTGTATGGATAGAATTTTGTTAAACCAAGATGATTACTCCCAGACACTGTCAACGGACACAGAATCTTTTTTTTAAACTAATGAGAATTCCACTGATATGGCAGTTGTATGGGAGGCCTTCAAGGCTACTATCTGGGGCCATGTGATCACTTTAGCTGCCTATCAGGGAAAAAAGGAAAGGGCTGAACAAAACATTTTACAAATGGCAGCTGATACACTATATTACAAAACAACCTTGGAAGATCAATAGGACCAGGCATTTTGTGTATTGCAGGGTAAGAAAGAGGCTTTAAATGATTTTTTTTTTTTAAAGTGCTCCTAAACAGCCGTACTTTCTATAATCAAGTCTATGAGGGAGGGGAAAAAATGGGGCATTTTTTGGCTTGTTCGGCAAAGGAAAAATCGAATTGCAATTTAATTGCCGGAATTAGGGATCCTGTCACTGGGTTGGTGGTCAATGAGAGCCAGAAGACTGGAGACATTTTTATTCCTCTCTGTACAAAGGTGAACACTTTGGGTTGGACTCAATAGACCAATTTTTGCAGGAAGTGCAATTACCAGCATTAGGACAAAAGGCAGAGAACTGGCTGGCCCGTCCAATTGATGGGGGTGAAATCAGGCAAGTGAAAAGCACCTCCCTGGGTTTAAAACCCCTGGGGAGGATGGCTTTAGGGCAGAATGTTATAAACGTGTTAGCTTCTTGTTAGTAGCCCCTTTGACGATTCTATTCAATTTTAGCTGGTGGATGTATTTCTCTCTCTTTCAAAAAAAGGCTGTACACTTTTTAAAGAAGGGGGAAGATGAATTTGCTCTATCTTCGTATTAGCGTATAACACTTGTTAACAGTGACCACAACATTTTTACAAAAGTTTAAGACAATCAAATTAGTACTGTTATTATTAGTCTAACCCACACAGATCAGAATGGTTTTATTCAAGTGAATTTGATTTGAGTTTTATAATGAATCTAGGATTAGATTAAACAGATATGAGTACACTTGTGTATCTAAGAGTGGCCTTGAGCTCGTGGAGAGCAGAGTGATGGGAGCCGTTTGCTGAGTGTCTAGATTGCCAGGAGCAGAGTACTTTTTGTGGATTATACGGATTCTGGACTTTGACAACTGCTTCATTGAATGCAGCCTGGATAAGGAGTTTGGGAGTCAATATGAAACAAGTCAACATGAGCATTATACTGAATTTAGGCTTTAGTGAGAGAGGGGTATATATTAGTTTTGTACTGAGTCTAGTCTTCATTCGTAGCTGAATGAATGCATGTGCTTCACAGAGCCTGGAATTGTATAGGAGCTGAGTGAATGGGATCCGTATTGGGTTGAGTAATAATCACTGCCTCGCAGTCTTCCCCTGATAAATCCAATAGGTCAAATCTGCCAAAATTTATCACGGAAATGGTCCAGAAAAATACAAATCATGAAGAATTCAGTGTGTTAAACATCAATTCCACATGTTATTTGTAGTTTTCCTGTTGAAAACTTGGGATAGGAGGTATTTACCATACATGGTAAATATCTTACCCTGGGGTAATGGTATTACCACATGTGGTTAATATACCACTCTAATCCGACAAACTTGTAATGAGGGCCTATGAGTATTATTCTGTATGAAACATGACACTTGGATGAATCCATTAACAATGTCTTTATTCTTTGACGCCCTCGGTCAAAGGATGCCCTTTTGTTTTGTTATTATATGAAACCCTGAAAAAATCCTACCTCTTCTTACTCACAAGAGGTTGGCAAATATTCATCGCAAGTCAGAGGCACTTTTACTGCAGTTTCTCCGAGTATGAACATTTTTATTTTCACATTACAAATGCAAGTGATTTAATGAATAAGCCAGCATCAGTGCTGCCATCATGCCATAAAATGTTAAGAATCTGCATAAAGCCAACTTACGGCTCCAGACTGCACAGCTGATTTACACTGTGCTGCCGAGGGCCTCTCAGAAACCACCTCCACACAGGGAACACTTCCGTACAAGGTGAACATCAATCACGACCTTAATCAATGAATAACAAGACAAAAGAAAGGCACAATTCAAGAATGCAAACATAGAGGCTCACTAGAAAATCGTTTTTTGAAACGCAAATGCAGTACTGCACAACAAGTAAATTTAACATCGGAAACAAAACAGTTTCAAATAATAATTATAAAGTCCTGTTACTGATATATGTATTTTACAGCATAGATCGGTAAACATTCATTAGATACAAGTCTTTAACTCTCTCAGTCTCAACCTAACAAAATAACAAGGTATCATTTTCAACAAACCACGCAAATATGTGTACTTTTGAGCTCGAAAGATATTCTCACTTCCCAAAATCAAGTCTCCAGCAATGGGTTCACCAAAATAGAAATCTAGCAACTCTTTTTCTCAGCCATTCAACTGGTTTCGGTCAATGGGCCCATCCTCAACCCACTCTAAAAATGTCTGCAGCCAAAGTGATGTTCACCAACTAAACATACCAATGATTCCAGAGATGAATAATGCTACTAAAAACACACATTGTACAATCTACGTCCAGTATTGTAACGCCCGCCAAAGGAACACCCTGGAGTTAGCTGCATTGATCTCCAACATTGACTATTGCAACACTATATACATTGTACTCTATTAAGGTAGTAGCCAGAAAATTAAAATATCCCCCACTTGAACCAAACCACTAATAACGTCAAGAGAGTGAAGCAAATAAGCCCGACTCATCCTGAAAAGGTCACCTTAACCCTTACAGCCAACACTCGTTACATTCATAAGTCCATCCACCTACCCTTCCATGCACCAATCCATCTTTTTTCACCCTTCCATCAGTTAATTGATCATTTTATCCATCATCCCTCCTTTCATCCCCAGCACCCACCCTTTCAACTTATCATCCACCATCCTTCCATCGAACAATCCGGCACCATTCAATTCATCAATCATTCTGTTTTGATATGGATCATCCATCCACCAACCATCCTTTCCCTATTCCATCATTCATCCTTTCACCTTTCCATCCATCCCTTCCTTTCATCCATCTTTTCATAAAATCATCGTTTCACCCTTCCATGCACTCTTCATACCTTTGTTCTTTTCTGCCTTCCTTCCTTCATCTCACCCTTACTTTCATATTTCCTTCTTCAGTGTTCATTTCTTCCTTAAACCCTTCCTTCTTTATCCCCTCAGATTATCAGGCCATGGGGCTCAGTGGCAACCTCCACTTTAGTTGCTAAAGCTGGGGTTTCACAATACCACTGCATTTTATAGCATTCTTCAAAGTATGCAGAATCGCTCTGTGTGCCTTATCCTTGGCCTGAAGCACACAGAAAGATCACTCTTGCACAGCTGTCTCTGAACTGGCACTCAACTAAACAGAGAATTTAGTACAAGACTCTATGCCTCGCTTACAAAGCGCTTTGTGATCAAGCAGAGCCCTATCTCCTTGTTACGTTCATGCTCATAACTACGCGAAAGATCGACCGTACCTGATTTCCTGCAGTTTTGGGAGGGGAAGACATGCTGCACGCCCGGCATGTTGGAAGTGGGGCCTTCTGATGGTTAGAGTCACTCTGGCGCCTGTGGACTCTAAGGTGTTTTAAATGGTGCAGAATGGCATGGAGTGCAGACGGCGGCGGTGGGCCTCCTTAAAATGGCATGGAGTGCAGAATGTCATATTTGGGCTTCTTTATGGAATCACAGACATCATCAGTTCCCAGTCAAGGGTGGAGTTTAACTTTATAATGCACCCGATCTAAAATGGCAGTCTCTCCACTGAGAGTGATTGGAACTTCTCAATCAATGATTTGCCAGGCTTTCTTTCTATGCGGTTAGTTCCTGCTTAAGCAAATAAAGAGTGGGATTTGAAAAGACCAGCTGCATTTCAACACATTAGTTCCCTGTTTTCTGGCCCTGCTCTTTGCCCCCCTGCTATACATTTTTGTCCATGATTTTTTCTCAACACATTGGATTCTTCCTTTGAAATTATCTCTCATCTGTTGGTTTTGCTTACCATGAACGCCGCCTACATCTTCTATGCAGAACAATGTAATTTGCAAAAGGAGTTTTTCCCCAAGTAGTGACTCTTGAATGAGACCTGTCACCGTTCATTATATTCTGTGTTTGGTAGCACAATGGCTACTGAGAGGAGTCGCCCTTTTCTTCGCATCCAGTCCTTGGCACACCGAAACCGCTGTCACAATATCAGCTTACCAGAGGCCTAAGTTTTGTCTCCCTAAACTGACGGTCCATACATTGGTGAGATTCAAACATAATGCTAGCCTATTCAACCGTGTTCATGGCTTGTCCATCTGTAATTCCATTCCTTTACTGGTGCTTCCACATACAGAAGAAAATGAAAATCCAGGAAGTCCCCAAATAACAACTCTACTGAAAAGCATTTTGCTCTATAATTAAGCTGAACACAGTGCCTCAGCGATCAGCTATACCATTTATTGGAGAATGTCTGCTGATTTTCCAAATTATCCTTTATCTGCTCCTTGTAACCATCTACTTGAAAGTCCTCTGAAGAGACCTCCGGCATGAACAAGTGCTATAGAAAAACATAAAATAAAATTAAAAAATAATATCTATTTGTTGCGTCACCCTCGTTTAGAGTTTACCAATCCCCAGCACTATCAGCCCTGACTGTGTTGACCCAGGAAGTCTAATGGACCAACCCATTGCCAAAAGTGAACTGCCTACAAGAAAGGGCCATGAGGAACAGGAGAGGTGTGGTCCAATAGGCATCGGTCTCGAGCAAGCCTGAAGAGACTCTTGCTTGGAGACTGCTGTGGTCAAAATAACACCGTCCAGTCCCACAGCCACCAGCACCAGGGCAAAAAAATAAAATGAAGAGGAGACTAAAATATTGTTTGTTTGAGGGTTTCTAATGCACAGTTTGAAGCCAAAGCCAGTTGCGTATTATATGGACTTTTTTGTATGTTGAACCCTTGGTCTCAATGAAACCAGATATCTTTATTTTGAAGGTTTTGATGTCAGAAAAAATTAGACAACCTGGATATCCTGATGTCCAAATCTTATGTAGGGTGTTCCTGGTGGTCAAGTTTCAGAAAACAGATAAATCGGCAGATTTGAGGCATTAGATTTCATGCACCATAATACTGAATACTGATGTCTCTGTCAGTCCTATAGCAGATGTGCACATGAGACAGGCATGCACAGGTGTACTACATCTTCAAAAATCGACTCCTCACTAGGCATTGGAGAAAACCCTCCAATGTTCAAAGTATTGGGATAGAGAGTGACCTCATGTGCCATGCATGAATTAAAAACCACTGGCACCTTTCCTTTGCTTGCCTTTGATTTCAGCACATGTGACCTTAGCACCAAAAGGCAAATTGAATTGGCTGAAGGGCGCATGTATAGTACAGCCTGTGCCAGCCTGCCCCAAGGGTTACAGGGTGAAACAACAGGCAGCTCCAACTTCCATAGGCCCTTTTGTGGGATCCTTGGCAGTTTAAGTGTAGAAATTCGCGTTCATTTGTTTTCTGCACTTGTCTATGCAATCATCCTTGTATGTTTGTTATTACTATCGCACCCCTTGTTATTAATATTGCACACCTCCAGTGGCGGCTCCTCCGCTATAGCGGAGGAGCATTGCCCCCCAAAAACGACAGGAAAGGAAAAATAAAAAGACACTCATTTTATTTTTCCTTTCCTGACGAGTCTTGGGGGCGGGGCCTGGTGGTGACAGGCACTGAGGGGAGTAGAAGTGCACTCCCATCACTGCGCATGATGGTTTGGCCCGCCGTCTCAGGCCAGCCAAACCATCATGTGCAGTAAAAGCTCTCTTCAACCCAGCAATGCAGCTGGGTTGGACAGGGCAGGCACAGAAAGAGTCTGTCCTGGAGCGCAAATAGAGGGTGCTCAGGCCAATCCTGAAGCTGCTCTCATGCACGAGAGTAGCATCAGGATTGGCCACAGGATATTTTGGGAGTCTGTGTCTTCCTGAAGAGGTAAAGAGGAGCGCAACGGTGACGACACTTTTTTTCTTACCGCCCCCTGCTACCCCTAGTGCCCCTTCCCCCCTCCCAGCCGCTGCCCATCCCCCCCCACCCCCGCTCCTCCAGCATACCGGCCACTCCTGCACACCTCAGCTGGTGGCTTAAAAATTGCCCACAAAGTTGTTCCAAAAATTCAATTTCTCTTCTCTTTAGAGGTGGCAGGATTCAGACAAATTTCCTTAGTTGGCTGTATAGGTACTGTTTGAAGTCTTTCTAGGCAGCAGGCAATAAATGCATCACATTTTGTCTCGCTTAACGGCAGCAATATATAGTCAATATTTTTTTTCTCTTGCTACTGGTAAGTGGTTTAACATTTAATACAGTGTACATGTGAAGGATTTTTCAAAGGGTAATCCTAGATGTTGTTTGTGTTTGAGTATCCTGCCTTTTGTTGATGGTTCACTAAGTTGGTGTGCAGGTAAAAGGTCTTCTCATGCATTGCTTTTGTTTCCAAAACTTTGATAGTGACGTTTTTATTTCTGCATGGTCTGCTGCACAAATAGCCAACATTCGTGATAGTAAATATTTTCCTTAAGAGGTGTTTAATCCCGTTTTATTTCTTCTAACATGGGAGAGTGATTTGGTTTACTCTGTTGTACAGAACAGAGCGTCCTAATGTCATTTTGTTATTGTTAAGCTCGAATTAAATAATCAAAAATTAAAAGACTGTTCTCACATTCAAACACAGAGACATTTCACGTTGTCATCCTCCACAATCAAAGTATCTTTCCACCGAAAATGTCTTTTTGAAACAGCATGTCTGTTGGCATGGAAAGTTTTCTTCATGACCCTGGAGTATCTTGCTGCCCCCTCTCCCTGTCATTTACCTGTAGTTATAGTTATGTTTTCTCCTCAGTGATACTGACAATCATGTAAGCTTACTCGACCAGAGAGCCCAGAGCTGCGCTCTGATTTGAAGGCATACCCAGAAAGGGGATACTGCCCTCTCTGCGTTGCCTTTGAGAGGACTTGTAGTGGTAGTAGCAGAATTATAGTGAAGGGACAAGGCATAGGGGGTCTGTTCCCTTTAGAGGGAGATGGATGCCCATGTAAAAGGTCTGCCCAGCCTCTCTGAATCAAGGGCCTTTAAGTCCCCCATAGAATGATGCATATCATCGGTGAATGTACAGGCCTGTTAATGTTTGCGGATGAGTGTGTGGTATATGTGCATGTCTGACAGAGTGGATGTGGGTGTTGATTGTAATACATGCATTTGTGGTATTCAAATGGTAGGCAGCTCTCTGTAAGACTGCGCAGAATCCATCTCAGACCTTAGAACTTGCCCGTTCGGATTTCAGCCCCCACTACACAGAGTAAAGTTGTTCTGGTGGGTGTAGGTGTTGGCCCACTAAGGCCTTTGAAGGAGCTTCGGTGCCTCTGCCAGAAAGCTCTCTACTCAATGTCCTCTTCCTGCCTCGGTGTGCATTCTGTATGTATCTGGTTTAGCTGAAACCTGCCCAGGGAAACGTATTGCTGATCGTGGCCATTGCATGTGCTGGATTGGAGTGTCCATGAATTCTGGAAATTGAGCAGCACCCCAAGAATAAAAAGGTTGAGGAAGGACTGATTGGTCAGTCATGACTTCAAATACTGGGACACTCAACTAATATGTTTTTCCGGGTCTCTCAACACAAATGGTGGAGCTGTACACTAAAGTAGCAGAAAAAACTGAGTTCCAGGGGTAGCACTCGTCTAGCAACTGTCTTCCTTTTGGTCTGGGACAAACCGGGACCCAAGATTCAAGAGAAAACATTGCTGTGTCTGTATTATGAGAGTCCACTGCCTGCGGATGGAGATGCCACACTGAACCGTTCAAGAGAAGTACCTGCCTACCATTGTGGGAATGTGCCAGTCCCAGAGATATGCAGTACCATCCAGCCATCAGCATGAAGTCTTGTCATTTCCCTCCTCTGCATCCCCCAGGTCTCTAGGAAAGAGGCATTGCCTTCCGCGTCTGCAGGGTCAGATCTAATGTCCTCACCCATTTGTCACACAAAGCACTGAAATTTCATAACCAGTGGTTCTCAAAATATATGGCCTTAGGCGTGAGCGAAGCATCCCACCAAAAGTGAAACAAGTAAAAACCCGACCTATGTGAAATTTCATGTGCAGAACAGATTTTCTGTGCATTTTGAAAAACTGTTCTGCCTCCTGAAATTCGGCAGACTTTAGTCAGTTTGCCCTTTTTAGGGTTATGTGGTGTTTCGAGTTGCTCACTAATCACCATGAAATGCTCATAAAATATCATGCTTCGTTACAATTCTTTGGTACCTTTCTTTCCCTAGTGGTGAAACATGGAAGTGAAATTCCAGGAACCGCGGTTGTTTCGTGGAATATGTTCTGCCCAACAAAAAAAAATCACCAAGGTTACTTCAACCATCTATTGCCTTACTTTGGGGAATCCAGGGCACTGGCAAAGGAGTCAACTAAAGTCTAGTCAGTGGGCCACTAGTATCCCATTGAATCGTTTCCAGTCACTGGCCAACACACACTGCCCATACACCACCTGCTTGCCAACGTCTTAGGTAAGCATTTAATTCCTTGGGTCTGGAGAAGTTTTGTGGGAGCTGCAATGAAACCTCATAAAAATATCAGCACCAGTTACTCAAATGACTTTTGCAATAACACATTCGTGCATTTTACTTTGAAAGGTAGCAACCATAACCTGTGGACGTTTAGCGGTGATGTTAAACAACAGGTGTGAGCCTCTGCTCTTCTGACTGCTTGTCGTGAACTCACGGGTTTGCAGTGCTTCATATAGCGCTTTGAAGAACATTAGCCACAGCTTGCAGGTTAAACATTGCTATAGCAATTAGCGCTTGAGAGCTACAAACGTATGTCGATTCTACTGCTCCCTAGGAAAGAGCTAGAGAGGGCTGGTTTCCTTTGTTGAGCATCAATTTCTGCATACCATATTTTGTATATGTCCATTGAAGTACTTTTCAACTTATAAAGCAAAGTGCTGTCTGGACAGCCGGGTACAAGAGCACCTCGCTGATCTACACCACCTCCTTGTGTTACCCTTGTACTGCTCTGCCGCCTTTTCCTGAGAGAGTTCCAGTGCTAAAGAGGGGTATTTGTTTGCGCTCCAGTACTGTGGGCCCAGTGCCCAGGAAAAACAACTGCTGCAACTGGAGGCAAGTGACCTCGAACTGCCCTGGGACCCCAGGGAACAGTTTTACACTTGGGCTCCTTTACAACTTCTTATTGTCTGAAAATCCGCCATATTTTCTAATTGGGTGCACCTGTGCCTCCAGCAAACCTCACTGAGACTGGCGCCTGTTTCTCTTTCACCACTAGCCATAGGGACATGGTTTCATTTACCCTGGACGGACTTCAAAACCTTCTATAAGATGGTTGGAGTTAATCACAATGGAACTAGTGATGTCCTAGTGTGGGGTGGGTTGTCTGCAATAATATGACCTGTTGTCTCCATTGACTCCATATGAAAAAGAAAAACAAACTCACAAGGCAAGCCAGGCTTTTCAGAGCCATCCATTAACTGGGTTTCTTTTCTCTGCAAGGCACAACTAAACAACCAGATCTGTTGCCTATCGTTCTTCAAAAATCCAAAAATGTATATTGAGCTTGAAAAAGGTTTCTGTTTGGGTTGACTCTGAGTAGCCTCGTGAGAGTCAATGCCCACCCTGCATTCAACTGCTCCTTCAAACAAAAGTTGTTGCTAACCTCTGCCTCCCAAGTAATGTTTGTGAAATTTGATTTTATGCTATCAATTTCATACATATTCCAGTCTGTCAGTACAATTACATTAATTTCATTCCTTAGGAAGTGCAAAAAGTGATAGGTAGAATGCGTGAATTAATCTCAGCACTGGTAATCAGTCTGGGCTGCATTCCCATCCATCGCTTTCTAGCTTGCCCATTCCCAGAGATGTTTTAAGAGATGGGCAAAGTGGGCAATTGCCCAGGGCCTTCATCTTCTATGGGACCTTCTGATAAAGTGATTTTCTCTCTATATCACATATATTTCTCTGTCTCAATTTCTTTCCCTCTCTCAGCCTACTTCACCCTCAGCCTCTGTCTCTCCTGCTCTCCCTACCCAGTGTCATCTTAGGGATTTTGGGTCCCCAGCCAAGCAATGATGTAGTGGCTTGCGATTTTTATGACAGAACCCTTTTGGCTCCTAACGGACTCCGTAGAGCTGTGACATAGATGTCATCGCGGAACCCAATGAAAGCTTGATTTAGCATGTGGAATTCGCAATTACACGCAGATGAATAAAGGCGTGCAAGATTAAGCTCCGTGTGTGGCGTATACCCGCTGCCCTCCATCGATTGTAAAAAAGGATACTGATACCATTGCAAATCAATTGACTACAGTTTTCAACAATATGTTTAATACAGATAATTTCCCTAAACAATGGAAAAAGGTATCCATTCTCACATTAATAAAAAACCTAACCTCAACCCACAAGACCCTAAAAGTTACCAGCCTATTTCTAGGATTCCACTCCCTAACAATATAGAAGAGAAATGAATGAACCAACAACTCTCCACATTTATAAACAACAACAAACTCCTCGACCTGACGCAACTCAGTTTCAGATGTGGACACAGTACAGAGACTGCACTGATCGTGGCTACTGAGGAGATTAGATCCACCCTTGATAAAGGGGGGAAAGCCGGGTTGATCCTGCTTGTTCTCTCTGAGATGTTCGACACTGTCAATCACAAAGTTTTGATTGACCATCTCTCTGAGATAGGAATCAAAGAAAAGCCTTAGCACTTTTAAAATCTTTTCTAAGTGAGAGAGAACAATCAGTATCAGCCGGAGTATTTGAAACAGACCCCTTTTTTCTCCCTTGGTAAGTCCCTCAGAGGTCGTCACTAAGTCCCACCTTATTTAATGTATATGTGACACCTCTGACGGCACTGATCAAATCTTTTGGCTTCTCTTTAACATCATATGCTGCCGACACCCAGATTGTCAACTCCCTAGCTAGTGATATCAAGAGTACCAACATCATATTCAGCAACTTCATGCTGGCAATCAGCGAATGGATGAGTTCAAATTGTCTCAAACCTAATTCAGGAAAAACAAAAGTCATTCTGTTTGGCAGAGACACTTCTTTTTGGTCCCCAAGTTGGTGGCCTCAAGAACTGGGCACTCTCCTTAAACCAGCAAAAAAAGTTTTAAAAAACCTGGGCGTTCAGGTGGATAATAAATTGACATACGGCGATCAAGTTAAAGCCATCACACCATCTGCCTTTTTCATAATTAAAACGGTTAAGAAAATTCTACCTTATCTCTCAGTGACATTATAGAATACAGTTATGATCGCACTAATCATGTTCAGACTAGATTACTGTAATGGTCTTTTCTTAAACATTCTACAACAATCCCTTGCCAAACTTCAAGTCCTTCAGAGTACAGCAGCACATATACTTATGGGTATCACTAAATTTTGATCTGCCAAACAAGCTTTACGTAAACTTCACTGCCTACCGGTCAGCCAGAGAATAATTTTAAGGCCTTATGTATCACCCATAAAGCCCTGTATGGCACAGGCCCTAAGCACCTGCAGCAGAGTTTAATTTGGTACCGACCAACCAGACATTTATGCTCACTCAACGCACACAATGTCATTGTTCCAATTTTCAAACATGCTTCTTGGGGCGGTAGGAGCTTCATTTGCAATACGGCCAGGCTTTGGAATCCTCTCCTTGCCCATATTAAAGCTACCCCAGATCTTTGGCCTTTCCGGAAAGCTTTAGAAACATGGCTATTTAACTGTTAGGAACCCACCTGTTTATCACATAGTGAGATCTCAGCAATGTTGAGGCAGCGCCAAGACACCCCCAGGTATATGTGCACTTTACAAATCATAATAACATAACATTACTGGGGACCCAGGCTGCGGAGGACGCTACAACTGGCAACGAGGATGGGATAAGCAACCCGAAGAACAACTGTGCTCTCCCAGAGAGCTTGATGTGGTCCAAGCAAACTGCTCATGCATGCCACGTGTGTTGCTGTCGAAGTACAGAATTAACACTTCATGCAAGTGGAGTCAAAGCACAACTCCAGCCGCTGTAAAACAGGTGAAGACAATGGAAGCTTTGCAATGAATCCACACATCGATGGCCAAGAACCTGCTTCTCAGGCCATACATAAAGGTACAGCGCTGCCACACAAGATAGAGTAAAACTTTATACAGAGTGTTAACGCTGAAGGAGGATTCAACCAGGTTTACGAAGTGCAGCTGCTGATAATCATAACTGGTGAAAAAACACTGCAAACAGAAGCGCTGCAAGGCGGAGAACAACCAGGTATCAGAAAATGCAAATTGACATTTAGAGGAGAAGAAATGAATGACTTACCGAATCCACTAAGGAGTCATCGTACCACAGCACTCAGTGAAGTGGCTCAGAGAGAAGTGCCCAGGGTTATGCTAACATAGCTGATACGACCTCAGCACCAGGTGCTGCAACCCAAGCCAAGCCTTGGTTGTGTTTGACAGGTGCACAACACATCAACATAGTTTCCAATTTTGTCGGAATAGTGAAAGGCTGTATTTCTGATGGACGCCAAGAAGAAAGTTTCATTTCCAGTCATCATCAAAGAAGATCCAGATGCCAGTATTTCAAAAGGTCTTAGAGACAAGGAGCCAGAAACCGCGTCCTGGAACATGCTACTTTGAGGTTCCGCACTGGTCTACAATGCTGCCTCCTTCCTGAAACCACCACCACCTTTTGATATAGCCAAAAAGCAAAATAATGGTGATAGATGGACTTCTTGGATAGAGTCATTTGATGGCGTGAAAGAAATCATAAATAAAATGCAGCGAACTGATGAAGAAATCACATACTGTCAGATTAAAGAAACGTTGAATCTAAAATTGAATCCAGTACCAAACATTGATTATGAAAGATATATTTTCAGTCAAGATACCAAAAAGTTGGTCAAACCATTGATGAATTTGTGGAAAGACTTGATACACTCATCAAACACTGTAAGTTCAATTAATTTAATGATGAAGATGCTATATGTCTTAGAGTTATTGATGGATGTTTGTCAGATTCATTCAGGCGACGAATGCTGAAAGAAACTCCCAGTCTGGAGCACGTGTTGATGGCTGCCAGAGCTGAGGACCATGTTGAAAGACAAGCTGCTGACATGGAGGCCGGAGTTCCCCAGAGCAAATCAGTCATGAGCATAAAATGTAAGCAAAAGACTGATGAACACAAAGTGATGTCTACACATAAAAAGAAGCTATGTTTGAGATGTGGAATCTCCTTTCCACACAAAGGTAAATATCCCGCCATTGGACAGATATGTAAAGGCTGTGGGAAAAAGAACCATTTTTTGACGGTTTGTAAAGCGAAGGAAAAAGTAAGTGCATAATAGTGCAAATACAAAATGGCTGCCAGAACATTCCAGAAGCAACATTCGATGAACACCCACAAGGCCAAGCAGCAACATCAATTGAGGCTAATTGACACTGAACGAAGTAGACCTTCATCTAAATCATCATCAAACAGTTCTTCCTCCTCAAAATCAAGTGAAAATGAGGGAGATGGTTGAGCCATGTCGATGTTTACCTCAGAGAAACGTGCACATGTTGGCTGGCTGCATGTGAGGAAAAACGTCAGTCAAAAAAAAGTCGACATGCCAAAGCACCAAAGTCATATAAACATTGTCCGAAGATTACATTGAGAGTAAATGGTTGCTCAATATTTTTATCATCGACAGTGGTGCATAGATAAACATAATGCCTGAAGAGAAATACAATGAAGTAATACCAAAGAAATACACTTTGGTTTTCGATGGCGTAAGTCGTGGCAATGGATATCATTGCCACGACTTACGCCATCGAAAATCAAAGTGTATGTATGGGCTGCATTGATGCCCATAAAAAGTCAAGGTTCATTTGTAGCGACAATGAAACACAAGAGAACGGAGGAGCAAGCACCCATCTATGTGCTTCAAGGTATAGCGTCAAGTGCCTGTATGCTCACTTTCAGTACAGCTGCTAATATGGGACTGATATCTGTGAACTACAACATGAATGCTTATCACGAGATAGTAAGTCAATTCCCTTTGTTGGTTCGTGGTTTAGCAAAACTTAAGGCTATGAATGTAAAGTTGCACATTAATTAAGATGTCCTTCCTGTTACTCAGAGACATAAACGATTTGCTTTTCAATTACAAGAAGCTGTTGAAAAGGAAATTCAATCATTACTTAAGCATGACATTATTGAGCGTTGAACTGGCCCGATGCCATGTGTTTTATCCGATAGTGGTAGTGCCCAAAAAGGACAGTGAAGAAGCTGTATGCATATGTGTTGACATGCGTCAAGCAAACAAGGCAATTGAACGAGAACGAAAACCAGGTCCACACATTGCTTACATGATAACGCAATTAAATGGTGCAAAGGTCTCCTCTCACCTTGATTTAAATAAAGGTTATCATCATTTAGAACTCAAATAAGATTGCAGGTAAATTACAACCATTTCTACACACGTTGGTCTGTTTCGATACAAAAGACTCAGATGTCATTCAACTTGTCATAAAGCCTGTTGTGAATGCATTCAGTTATAGCGATGACATATTGATTTTTGGAGCTACACAGAAGGAGCATGATAAAGCTCTCACACAAGTATGTTGTTTATTTACTGATGCAGGTTTGAATTTGATTGCAGACAAGTGTGAGTTCCACAAGACAAAGTTATAGTTCTTTGGCCATATCTTTTCAGATAGGTGTATGACACCTGATCCTGCAACAGTACAAGCACTGTCAAATGCTGATCCCCCACAAGATGTTTATATGGTGCGTTCATTTCTTGGCATGGCCAGTTGCTGTTCAAGATGCATACAAGACTTTGCTACTATAAGTGCTTCATTAAGAGAGTTAATGAAGAAAAATGTTTCATTTAAGTGGTGACAAGAATGTGAGAGAAGTTTCAAGAAAACCAAATAAGCCATTAAAACTGCTGCTGAAATGGCCTACTTCAATCCAAAGCTTCATACAGGGGTTGTTGTTGAGGCTAGCCCAGTGGGGTTAGGCGCTGTCCTTGTACAGCACAGCGGACACACAAATGCCCAAAGGCATATTGTGGCCTATGCCAGTAGAAGTTTGTCCCAGACAGAACGTGCTTATTCACTACCTGAGAAAGGAAGTTTAGCCATGGTATGGGCGTGTGAACATTTCAATGTTTTAAAGCCTTTTACGCTGGTAAATGATCGGCAAGCTTTACTGACTATATTTGGCAATCCAAAAGCCAAGATGCATCCTCGCATTGAACGGTGGGGACTACGATTACAAAGTACAATTATACCATTGAGCATTGTCCAGGGAAGAATCAAAACCCTGCTGACTACTTTTCCAGAGTGACTATACAAGGTCAGGGTAATCCATCTAAGATGACTAAAGCCTACATTAAT
The DNA here is from genome assembly GCA_963921515.1 of Calotriton arnoldi. NCBI lineage: Eukaryota > Metazoa > Chordata > Amphibia > Caudata > Salamandridae > Calotriton > Calotriton arnoldi. Next base: position 165,905 of record CAWUFW010018363.1, on the reverse strand, counting down.
TTCATTGTACAGTCAAATACGCCAGTTGCTATATCGTTACCCCAGATCCTCACTATCACAAGCCATGATAGTGACATGCTGTAGTTGAAAGATCTAATTACACAACAGTCATTAACCCAACACACACAAACTCTCATCAGTGATGGTGAATATCAGAAACACAAAAATGTTAAATATGAACTGTCCATAACTCAGGAAGGGGTTATGCTGCAAGGGTCAAGATCCTGATTCCGGAGAGTCTGTGACAGAAAATATTTGTATTAGCTCAGTGACATAGTGGTATTGTTGCCAACAAAAGAGCTCTCCGAGACTGAGTTTTGTTTCCATATTTAGATGAGAGGGTTAAAAAAGGAACTCACGACCTGAAATCTATGCAACTGCCTTTCTACAAATATTACTCAACATACTCTCAACATGTCAGAACTCCCCAAGGATGCATGTGAGAGAATAGCCATCGACCTTTTTGGTCCATTTGATAATGGACATCATCTGGTGGTAACTGTGGATGAGTAATCGTTTTCCATTAAAATAGAAGATCTCTCATCCACAACTCACGAGCGAGTCATTGAGAGGCTAGATGGCATCTTTGCGACAAACAGCATTCCAACCATGTTGAAGTCTGATAATGGCCCTTCTGTTAACAGTCAAGAATTCAAGGACTTCCTGGAGCATCTGAACATCAAGCATCAGAAGAGTACACCTTTATGGCCGCATGCCAACGGACTTGTTGAGCGTCTTAGGAGTACGCTAAAGAAAGCATAACAGGGTGCAACTCTTAGGAGGCCCAGTTTGAAAACTTTATTGAATTATACCCTACCAGCCTATCGTTCAACACCTCACTTGACCACAGGTGAAAGTGCTGCGACTTTGATGTTCGGGAGACCAATGACAACCAAGTTACCTCAATGGACCAACAAAAGAGAAGGAAATGAGAATACAACTCATACAAAGGACATGGTTAACAAGCAGAAAATGAAAGCCTATGCAGACAAGAGGTGACATACAAAGAACATCAAGTTTAAGAGAGGAGATCTAGGGACCAAAGAAGGAAATATGATGCTGCATATGATGCTGAACATTTCCACGTAGTGTCCACCAAGGCATTTGATGTCTTCTGATTGAGATGGTGAAGCAAAGACTGAACCTGAAAACTCAGTGACTGTTCTTACCTCTTCACTGTCTTTGAAAATCTCTGACACCGAAGATGACAGCTCCCGGCTTCCAGTAGCCAAAACATGTTGAATAATTAAAGCGCCAAGAAGGTTGATTGAAGAAATGTAAATATATATATATATATATATATATATATATATATATATATATATATATATATATATATTCACTGAAAAAAACGTAGGTTTCAGGCACGTTATAGTTACAAATTAGCATTTAAAAAACCTTTGAAATTCACTGAAAAAACCATAGGTTTCAGACACGTTATAGTTAGAAATTAGCATTTAAAAAACCTTTGAAATTCACTGAAAAAAACCATAGGTTTTAGGGACAGTTATAGTTAGTTGGACATTGCACTCGTACAAAACCCGTGAAATTCCCCCGTTATAGTTAGTTCAGCTAACTATAACTCGCGCCCCGCAATGCACTGCTGATGACGTCACATATTACATCACTCATGACATGGTCAGTGACATCACTGATGACATCACTGATGACATCTCAAATGACATCACTGATGACATCATCCACGTGATAATCTGATGCAGCTCTTCACACCCTAATATAACCTTTGATACACCCAATCTAAATTACAGACTGCCATTCGCAAAACCATAGACACTCCAACACCAATAACTACATACCCACTCACTGATTCTTAGGTCTACACACACACATCCACTCACTCACCCGTACAGTCACTCATACTTATGGTCACTCAGTACAGGACTATCATATGCACTCTTACTCCTATATAGACACTCAAACACCGCCACTCATCCATAGAGGTACTCACACACCTAGTCAGTCATGCAAATAATTAAACACACTGCCATTTACTCACCTATACAGTTATACACACACCAGCTCACTTAATCATACAAATACTAGCACATTGTTACGCTCTTATATAATCACTGATACAAGCACACACTCATCCATACAGCCACTATCACAATCACTCACTCTCGCTTATAGGTATTTATATACTCCAACACACATATATACTGCCTTTCACATATGTAGTTACTCACACATGTACCACTGGGACATACATTCACTCACTAACACACTCTTACACACACTTACCCACCCATACAGTCTATCACAGATGCACTCTTGAAACCATCCACCCAGTGAATCACCCACTCACACATCTATGCACAGTCGCACACACCCCATCCACACAAACACTCAGGCACCCATACAGATACTCAGACAACAAATCAATAACTCTTATAGACACTCATGTAGCTATTCACAAACCCATGCAGACACTTACACAGCAACAGACAGACGGATACAGACATTCACCCAGTTTAGTCACTAACCCATGCATTCAGTAAGATACGTTAAATCACTCACTTATAGAGTCAGTCACGCACCTACTAAATCATCCATACAGACACTTACACACCCACTCATTCTTCAATACGTCTTTTCCTATATATATTAAAAATATTTAAACTTTACAGAAACACACAGTCACTGGATGATGTCATCAGTGATGTCATTTGAGATGTCATCAGTGATGTCATCAGTGATGTCACTGACCATGTCATGAGTGATGTAATATGTGACGTCATCAGCAGTGCATTGCGGGGGCGCGAGTTATAGTTAGCTGAACTAACTATAACGGGGAATTTCACGGGTTTTGTACGAGTGCAATGTCCAACTAACTATAACTGTCCCTAAAACCTATGGTTTTTTCAGTGAATTTCAAAGGTTTTTTAAATGCTAATTTCTAACTATAACGTGTCTGAAACCTATGGTTTTTCAGTGAATTTCAAAGGTTTTTAAATGCTAATTTGTAACTATAACGTGCCTGAAACCTACGTTTTTTTCAGTGAATTTCAAAGGTTTTTTAAATGACATTTTTTAAATGTATTAATTTTTATATTAATTTTTTCATACTGATTTACTACATTTTTAGAAACAATTTCTTTTACATATTTTATTTTTAAATTACATTGTAATTACATTATACATTACATTACAAAAATACTTTCTCAGAATGAATTACTTTAGTTTAAATACTTTGCACATAGGCAATAGACTTTTAAGTACAGTAGTTACAGTTGTTGCAATGGGCAACACATTTTCAAATACAATGCAACATTCAGCTCAATGTGAATTTCTAGTTAAATGCAATTAGTTACTTTATGGATTACTTTTCTAACCACAGGACTGGATCCTAGATTCAGTCCTGGGACATCTCCTGTAAACAGTTGAGTAAAAGCGTTTTGGTTACAGTCGTGATTTTTAAGGAATATTATTGTATTTTAAAAGTTGACACTTTGAAACTTTTCCTCATAGAATCACCAATGTTATCCTATGGAAGGAAATTCACTTAGCAGGTAAAAACTGTTATCGTTACTTTTTCTTACTCAGTGTTGGATCCTGGATCCAGCACTGGTGCATCTCCTGTAAACAGTTGAAAAAATGCGTTTAAGTCATACAGGCGATTTTTAAGGAATATTTGTAGTTTGTGAAAATCGACACTTTGAAACTTTTCTGCTGAAAACCAGACAATGGATTCCTATGGAAGAAAAGATAAGTTACTGGTAAGTACGGTTAAAATTACTTTTCAGGGTCAGTGCTGGGCTAAAAGATGCAGCACTGGGTTCTCTCCTGATAACAGGTGAGTAAATTGGAATTCGTACTTTGGTTGATTTTAGAGGAATATTATAAAGTTCCAAAACTCCACACTTAGAAGAATTTCCAAGTGAAACCAGTCAATGTTAGCCTATGAAGGAAATTCAAGTTACCGGTAAGTACGGTTAAAATTACTTTTCAGGACCAGTACTGGGCTGAAAGATGCAGCACTGAGGTCTCTCCTGATAACAGGTGAGTAAATCAGAATTCGAGTTTCGGCTGATTTTAGAGGAATATTTGTATGTTTCAAAAATCAACACTTAGAAACTTTTTCAGCAAAAGCAGGCAATGATATCCTATGGAAGGAAATTCAAGTTACTGGTAAGTACGGTTAAAATTACTTTTGAGGATCAGTACTGGGCTGAAAGATGCAGCACTGAGGTCTCTCCTGATAACAGGTGAGTAAATCGGAATTCGTATTTCGGCTGATTTTAGAGGAATATTTTAAAGTTCCAAAACTCCACACTTAGAAGAATTTCCAAGTGAAACCAGTCAATGTTAGCCTATGGAAGGAAATTCAAGTTACTGGTAAGTACGGTTAAAATTACTTTTCAGGACCAGTACTGGGCTGAAAGATGCAGCACTGAGGTCTCTCCTTATAACAGGTGAGTAAATCGGAATTCGTATTTCGGCTGATTTTAGAGGAATATTTGTATGTTTCAAAATCGACACTTAGAAACTTTTTCAGCAAAAAGCAGGCAATGATATCCTATGGAAGGAAATTCAAGTTACTGGTAAGTACGGTTAAAATTACTTTTGAGGATCAGTACTGGGCTGAAAGATGCAGCACTGAGGTCTCTCCTGATAACAGGTGAGTAAATCGGTATTCGTATTTCGGCTGATTTTAGAGGAATATTTTAAAGTTCCAAAACTCCACACTTAGAAGAATTTCCAGGTGAAACCAGTCAATGTTAGCCTATGGAAGGAAATTCAAGTTACTGGTAAGTACGGTTAAAATTACTTTTCAGGACCAGTACTGGGCTGAAAGATACAGCACTCAGGTCTCTCCTGATAACAGGTGAGTAAATCGGAATTCGTATTTCGGCTGATTTTAGAGGAATATTTTAAAGTTCCAAAACTCCACACTTAGAAGAATTTCCAAGTGAAACCAGTCAATGTTAGCCTATGGAAGGAAATTCAAGTTACTGGTAAGTACGGTTAAAATTACTTTTCAGGACCAGTACTGGGCTGAAAGATACAGCACTGAGGTCTCTCCTTATACCAGGTGAGTAAATCGGAATTCGTATTTCGGCTGATTTTAGAGGAATATTTGTATGTTTCAAAAATCGACACTTAGAAACTTTTCAGCAAAAAGCAGGCAATGATATCCTATGGAAGGAAATTCAAGTTACTGGTAAGTACGGTTAAAATTACTTTTGAGGATCAGTACTGGGCTGAAAGATGCAGCACTGAGGTCTCTCCTGATAACAGGTGAGTAAATCGGAATTCGTATTTCGGCTGATTTTAGAGGAATATTTTAAAGTTCCAAAACTCCACACTTAGAAGAATTTCCAAGTGAAACCAGTCAATGTTAGCCTATGGAAGGAAATTCAAGTTACTGGTAAGTACGGTTAAAATTACTTTTCAGGACCAGTACTGGGCTGAAAGATACAGCACTCAGGTCTCTCCTGATAACAGGTGAGTAAATCGGAATTCGTATTTCGGCTGATTTTAGAGGAATATTTTAAAGTTCCAAAACTCCACACTTAGAAGAATTTCCAAGTGAAACCAGTCAATGTTAGCCTATGGAAGGAAATTCAAGTTACTGGTAAGTACGGTTAAAATTACTTTTCAGGACCAGTACTGGGCTGAAAGATACAGCACTGAGGTCTCTCCTTATAACAGGTGAGTAAATCGGAATTCGTATTTCGGCTGATTTTAGAGGAATATTTGTATGTTTCAAAAATCGACACTTAGAAACTTTTTCAGCAAAAAGCAGGCAATGATATCCTATGGAAGGAAATTCAAGTTACTGGTAAGTACGGTTAAAATTACTTTTGAGGATCAGTACTGGGCTGAAAGATGCAGCACTGAGGTCTCTCCTGATAACAGGTGAGTAAATCGGAATTCGTATTTCGGCTGATTTTAGAGGAATATTATAAAGTTCCAAAACTCCACACTTAGAAGAATTTCCAAGTGAAACCAGTCAATGTTAGCCTATGGAAGGAAATTCAAGTTACTGGTAAGTACGGTTAAAATTACTTTTCAGGACCAGTACTGGGCTGAAAGATGCAGCACTGAGGTCTCTCCTGATAACAGGTGAGTAAATCGAAATTCGTATTTCGGCTGATTTTAGAGGAATATTTGTATGTTTCAAAACTCGACACAGGAACTTTTTCAAGCAAAAAGCAGGCAATGATATCCTATGGAAGGAAATTCAAGTTACTGGTAAGTACGGTTAAAATTACTTTTGAGGATCAGTACTGGGCTGAAAGATGCAGCACTGAGGTCTCTCCTGATAACAGGTGAGTAAATCGGAATTCGTATTTCGGCTGATTTTAGAGGAATATTATAAAGTTCCAAAACTCCACACTTAGAAGAATTTCCAAGTGAAACCAGTCAATGTTAGCCTATGGAAGGAAATTCAAGTTACTGGTAAGTACGGTTAAAATTACTTTTCAGGACCAGTACTGGGCTGAAAGATGCAGCACTGAGGTCTCTCCTGATAACAGGTGAGTAAATCGAAATTCGTATTTCGGCTGATTTTAGAGGAATATTTGTATGTTTCAAAACCAACACTTAGAAACTTTTTCAGCAAAAAGCAGGCAATGATATCCTATGGAAGGAAATTCAAGTTACTGGTAAGTACGGTTAAAATTACTTTTGAGGATCAGTACTGGGCTGAAAGATGCAGCACTGAGGTCTCTCCTGATAACAGGTGAGTAAATCGGAATTCGTATTTCGGCTGATTTTAGAGGAATATTTTAAAGTTCCAAAACTCCACACTTAGAAGAATTTCCAAGTGAAACCAGTCAATGTTAGCCTATGGAAGGAAATTCAAGTTACTGGTAAGTACGGTTAAAATTACTTTTCAGGACCAGTACTGGGCTGAAAGATACAGCACTGAGGTCTCTCCTTATAACAGGTGAGTAAATCGGAATTCGTATTTCGGCTGATTTTAGAGGAATATTTGTATGTTTCAAAACTCGACACTTAGAAACTTTTTCAGCAAAAAGCAGGCAATGATATCCTATGGAAGGAAATTCAAATTACTGGTAAGTACGGTTAAAATTACTTTTGAGGATCAGTACTGGGCTGAAAGATGCAGCACTGAGGTCTCTCCTGATAACAGGTGAGTAAATCAGAATTCGTATTTCGGCTGATTTTAGAGGAATATTTTAAAGTTCCAAAACTCCACACTTAGAAGAATTTCAAGTGAAACCAGTCAATGTTAGCCTATGGAAGGAAATTCAAGTTACTGGTAAGTACGGTTAAAATTACTTTTCAGGACCAGTACTGGGCTGAAAGATACAGCACTCAGGTCTCTCCTGATAACAGGTGAGTAAATCGGAATTCGTATTTCGGCTGATTTTAGAGGAATATTTTAAAGTTCCAAAACTCCACACTTAGAAGAATTTCCAAGTGAAACCAGTCAATGTTAGCCTATGGAAGGAAATTCAAGTTACTGGTAAGTACGGTTAAAATTACTTTTCAGGACCAGTACTGGGCTGAAAGATGCAGCACTGAGGTCTCTCCTGATAACAGGTGAGTAAATCGAAATTCGTATTTCGGCTGATTTTAGAGGAATATTTGTATGTTTCAAAAACCAACACTTAGAAACTTTTTCAGCAAAAAGCAGGCAATGATATCCTATGGAAGGAAATTCAAGTTACTGGTAAGTACGGTTAAAATTACTTTTGAGGATCAGTACTGGGCTGAAAGATGCAGCACTGAGGTCTCTCCTGATAACAGGTGAGTAAATCGGAATTCGTATTTCGGCTGATTTTAGAGGAATATTTTAAAGTTCCAAAACTCCACACTTAGAAGAATTTCCAAGTGAAACCAGTCAATGTTAGCCTATGGAAGGAAATTCAAGTTACTGGTAAGTACGGTTAAAATTACTTTTCAGGACCAGTACTGGGCTGAAAGATGCAGCACTGAGGTCTCTCCTGATAACAGGTGAGTAAATCGAAATTCGTATTTCGGCTGATTTTAGAGGAATATTTGTATGTTTCAAAATCAACACTTAGAAACTTTTTCAGCAAAAAGCAGGCAATGATATCCTATGGAAGGAAATTCAAGTTACTGGTAAGTACGGTTAAAATTACTTTTGAGGATCAGTACTGGGCTGAAAGATGCAGCACTGAGGTCTCTCCTGATAACAGGTGAGTAAATCGGATTTCGTATTTCGGCTGATTTTAGAGGAATATTTTAAAGTTCCAAAACTCCACACTTAGAAGAATTTCCAAGTGAAACCAGTCAATGTTAGCCTATGGAAGGAAATTCAAGTTACTGGTAAGTACGGTTAAAATTACTTTTCAGGACCAGTACTGGGCTGAAAGATACAGCACTCAGGTCTCTCCTGATAACAGGTGAGTAAATCGGAATTCGTATTTCGGCTGATTTTAGAGGAATATTTTAAAGTTCCAAAACTCCACACTTAGAAGAATTTCCAAGTGAAACCAGTCAATGTTAGCCTATGGAAGGAAATTCAAGTTACTGGTAAGTACGGTTAAAATTACTTTTCAGGACCAGTACTGGGCTGAAAGATACAGCACTCAGGTCTCTCCTGATAACAGGTGAGTAAATCGGAATTCGTATTTCGGCTGATTTTAGAGGAATATTTTAAAGTTCCAAAACTCCACACTTAGAAGAATTTCCAAGTGAAACCAGTCAATGTTAGCCTATGGAAGGAAATTCAAGTTACTGGTAAGTACGGTTAAAATTACTTTTCAGGACCAGTACTGGGCTGAAAGATACAGCACTGAGGTCTCTCCTTATAACAGGTGAGTAAATCGGAATTCGTATTTCGGCTGATTTTAGAGGAATATTTGTATGTTTCAAAAATCGACACTTAGAAACTTTTTCAGCAAAAAGCAGGCAATGATATCCTATGGAAGGAAATTCAAGCTACTGGTAAGTACGGTTAAAATTACTTTTGAGGATCAGTACTGGGCTGAAAGATGCAGCACTGAGGTCTCTCCTGATAACAGGTGAGTAAATCGGAATTGTATTTCGGCTGATTTTAGAGGAATATTATAAAGTTCCAAAACTCCACACTTAGAAGAATTTCCAAGTGAAACCAGTCAATGTTAGCCTATGGAAGGAAATTCAAGTTACTGGTAAGTACGGTTAAAATTACTTTTCAGGACCAGTACTGGGCTGAAAGATGCAGCACTGAGGTCTCTCCTGATAACAGGTGAGTAAATCGAATTCGTATTTCGGCTGATTTTAGAGGAATATTTGTATGTTTCAAAAATCAACACTTAGAAACTTTTTCAGCAAAAAGCAGGCAATGATATCCTATGGAAGGAAATTCAAGTTACTGGTAAGTACGGTTAAAATTACTTTTGAGGATCAGTACTGGGCTGAAAGATGCAGCACTGAGGTCTCTCCTGATAACAGGTGAGTAAATCGGAATTCGTATTTCGGCTGATTTTAGAGGAATATTTTAAAGTTCCAAAACTCCACACTTAGAAGAATTTCCAAGGGAAACCAGTCAATGTTAGCCTATGGAAGGAAATTCAAGTTACTGGTAAGTACGGTTAAAATTACTTTTCAGGACCAGTACTGGGCTGAAAGATACAGCACTCAGGTCTCTCCTGATAACAGGTGAGTAAATCGGAATTCGTATTTCTGCTGATTTTAGAGGAATATTTTAAAGTTCCAAAACTCCACACTTAGAAGAATTTCCAAGTGAAACCAGTCAATGTTAGCCTATGGAAGGAAATTCAAGTTACTGGTAAGTACGGTTAAAATTACTTTTCAGGACCAGTACTGGGCTGAAAGATACAGCACTGAGGTCTCTCCTTATAACAGGTGAGTAAATCGGAATTCGTATTTCGGCTGATTTTAGAGGAATATTTTAAAGTTCCAAAACTCCACACTTAGAAACTTTTTCAGCAAAAAGCAGGCAATGATATCCTATGGAAGGAAATTCAAGTTACTGGTAAGTACGGTTAAAATTACTTTTGAGGATCAGTACTGGGCTGAAAGATGCAGCACTGAGGTCTCTCCTGATAACAGGTGAGTAAATCGGAATTCGTATTTCGGCTGATTTTAGAGGAATATTATAAAGTTCCAAAACTCCACACTTAGAAGAATTTCCAAGTGAAACCAGTCAATGTTAGCCTATGGAAGGAAATTCAAGTTACTGGTAAGTACGGTTAAAATTACTTTTCAGGACCAGTACTGGGCTGAAAGATGCAGCACTGAGGTCTCTCCTGATAACAGGTGAGTAAATCGAAATTCGTATTTCGGCTGATTTTAGAGGAATATTTGTATGTTTCAAAAACCAACACTTAGAAACTTTTTCAGCAAAAGCAGGCAATGATATCCTATGGAAGGAAATTCAAGTTACTGGTAAGTACGGTTAAAATTACTTTTGAGGATCAGTACTGGGCTGAAAGATGCAGCACTGAGGTCTCTCCTGATAACAGGTGAGTAAATCGGAATTCGTATTTCGGCTGATTTTAGAGGAATATTTTAAAGTTCCAAAACTCCACACTTAGAAGAATTTCCAAGTGAAACCAGTCAATGTTAGCCTATGGAAGGAAATTCAAGTTACTGGTAAGTACGGTTAAAATTACTTTTCAGGACCAGTACTGGGCTGAAAGATGCAGCACTGAGGTCTCTCCTGATAACAGGTGAGTAAATCGAAATTCGTATTTCGGCTGATTTTAGAGGAATATTTGTATGTTTCAAAACTCAACACTTAGAAACTTTTTCAGCAAAAAGCAGGCAATGATATCCTATGGAAGGAAATTCAAGTTACTGGTAAGTACGGTTAAAATTACTTTTGAGGATCAGTACTGGGCTGAAAGATGCAGCACTGAGGTCTCTCCTGATAACAGGTGAGTAAATCGGAATTCGTATTTCGGCTGATTTTAGAGGAATATTTTAAAGTTCCAAAACTCCACACTTAGAAGAATTTCCAAGTGAAACCAGTCAATGTTAGCCTATGGAAGGAAATTCAAGTTACTGGTAAGTACGGTTAAAATTACTTTTCAGGACCAGTACTGGGCTGAAAGATACAGCACTGAGGTCTCTCCTGATAACAGGTGAGTAAATCGGAATTCGTATTTCGGCTGATTTTAGAGGAATATTTTAAAGTTCCAAAACTCCACACTTAGAAGAATTTCCAAGTGAAACCAGTCAATGTTAGCCTATGGAAGGAAATTCAAGTTACTGGTAAGTACGGTTAAAATTACTTTTCAGGACCAGTACTGGGCTGAAAGATACAGCACTGAGGTCTCTCCTTATAACAGGTGAGTAAATCGGAATTCGTATTTCGGCTGATTTTAGAGGAATATTTGTATGTTTCAAAAACCAACACTTAGAAACTTTTTCAGCAAAAAGCAGGCAATGATATCCTATGGAAGGAAATTCAAGTTACTGGTAAGTACGGTTAAAATTACTTTTGAGGATCAGTACTGGGCTGAAAGATGCAGCACTGAGGTCTCTCCTGATAACAGGTGAGTAAATCGGAATTCGTATTTCGGCTGATTTTAGAGGAATATTTTAAAGTTCCAAAACTCCACACTTAGAAGAATTTCCAAGTGAAACCAGTCAATGTTAGCCTATGGAAGAAAATTCAAGTTACTGGTAAGTACGGTTAAAATTACTTTTCAGGACCAGTACTGGGCTGAAAGATACAGCACTCAGGTCTCTCCTGATAACAGGTGAGTAAATCGGAATTCGTATTTCGGCTGATTTTAGAGGAATATTTGTAATGTTTCAAAACTCGACACTTAGAAGACATTTCCAAGTGAAACGCAGGCAATGATAGCCTATGGAAGGAAATTCAAGTTACTGGTAAGTACGGTTAAAATTACTTTTGAGGATCAGTACTGGGCTGAAAGATGCAGCACTGAGGTCTCTCCTGATAACAGGTGAGTAAATCGGAATTCGTATTTCGGCTGATTTTAGAGGAATATTTGTATGTTTCAAAACTCAACACTTAGAAACTTTTTCAGCAAAAAGCAGGCAATGATATCCTATGGAAGGAAATTCAAGTTACTGGTAAGTACGGTTAAAATTACTTTTGAGGATCAGTACTGGGCTGAAAGATGCAGCACTGAGGTCTCTCCTGATAACAGGTGAGTAAATCGGAATTCGTATTTCGGCTGATTTTAGAGGAATATTTTAAAGTTCCAAAACTCCACACTTAGAAGAATTTCCAAGTGAAACCAGTCAATGTTAGCCTATGGAAGGAAATTCAAGTTACTGGTAAGTACGGTTAAAATTACTTTTCAGGACCAGTACTGGGCTGAAAGATACAGCACTCAGGTCTCTCCTGATAACAGGTGAGTAAATCGGAATTCGTATTTCGGCTGATTTTAGAGGAATATTTTAAAGTTCCAAAACTCCACACTTAGAAGAATTTCCAAGTGAAACCAGTCAATGTTAGCCTATGGAAGGAAATTCAAGTTACTGGTAAGTACGGTTAAAATTACTTTTCAGGACCAGTACTGGGCTGAAAGATACAGCACTGAGGTCTCTCCTTATAACAGGTGAGTAAATCGGAATTCGTATTTCGGCTGATTTTAGAGGAATATTTGTATGTTTCAAAAATCGACACTTAGAAACTTTTTCAGCAAAAAGCAGGCAATGATATCCTATGGAAGGAAATTCAAGTTACTGGTAAGTACGGTTAAAATTACTTTTGAGGATCAGTACTGGGCTGAAAGATGCAGCACTGAGGTCTCTCCTGATAACAGGTGAGTAAATCGGAATTCGTATTTCGGCTGATTTTAGAGGAATATTATAAAGTTCCAAAACTCCACACTTAGAAGAATTTCCAAGTGAAACCAGTCAATGTTAGCCTATGGAAGGAAATTCAAGTTACTGGTAAGTACGGTTAAAATTACTTTTCAGGACCAGTACTGGGCTGAAAGATGCAGCACTGAGGTCTCTCCTGATAACAGGTGAGTAAATCGAAATTCGTATTTCGGCTGATTTTAGAGGAATATTTGTATGTTTCAAAAATCGACACTTAGGAACTTTTTCAGCAAAAGCAGGCAATGATATCCTATGGAAGGAAATTCAAGTTACTGGTAAGTACGGTTAAAATTACTTTTGAGGATCAGTACTGGGCTGAAAGATGCAGCACTGAGGTCTCTCCTGATAACAGGTGAGTAAATCGGAATTCGTATTTCGGCTGATTTTAGAGGAATATTATAAAGTTCCAAAACTCCACACTTAGAAGAATTTCCAAGTGAAACCAGTCAATGTTAGCCTATGGAAGGAAATTCAAGTTACTGGTAAGTACGGTTAAAATTACTTTTCAGGACCAGTACTGGGCTGAAAGATGCAGCACTGAGGTCTCTCCTGATAACAGGTGAGTAAATCGAAATTCGTATTTCGGCTGATTTTAGAGGAATATTTGTATGTTTCAAAAACTCAACACTTAGAAACTTTTTCAGCAAAAAGCAGGCAATGATATCCTATGGAAGGAAATTCAAGTTACTGGTAAGTACGGTTAAAATTACTTTTGAGGATCAGTACTGGGCTGAAAGATGCAGCACTGAGGTCTCTCCTGATAACAGGTGAGTAAATCGGAATTCGTATTTCGGCTGATTTTAGAGGAATATTTTAAAGTTCCAAAACTCCACACTTAGAAGAATTTCCAAGTGAAACCAGTCAATGTTAGCCTATGGAAGGAAATTCAAGTTACTGGTAAGTACGGTTAAAATTACTTTTCAGGACCAGTACTGGGCTGAAAGATACAGCACTGAGGTCTCTCCTTATAACAGGTGAGTAAATCGGAATTCGTATTTCGGCTGATTTTAGAGGAATATTTGTATGTTTCAAAAATCGACACTTAGAAACTTTTTCAGCAAAAAGCAGGCAATGATATCCTATGGAAGGAAATTCAAATTACTGGTAAGTACGGTTAAAATTACTTTTGAGGATCAGTACTGGGCTGAAAGATGCAGCACTGAGGTCTCTCCTGATAACAGGTGAGTAAATCAGAATTCGTATTTCGGCTGATTTTAGAGGAATATTTTAAAGTTCCAAAACTCCACACTTAGAAGAATTTCCAAGTGAAACCAGTCAATGTTAGCCTATGGAAGGAAATTCAAGTTACTGGTAAGTACGGTTAAAATTACTTTTCAGGACCAGTACTGGGCTGAAAGATACAGCACTCAGGTCTCTCCTGATAACAGGTGAGTAAATCGGAATTCGTATTTCGGCTGATTTTAGAGGAATATTTTAAAGTTCCAAAACTCCACACTTAGAAGAATTTCCAAGTGAAACCAGTCAATGTTAGCCTATGGAAGGAAATTCAAGTTACTGGTAAGTACGGTTAAAATTACTTTTCAGGACCAGTACTGGGCTGAAAGATGCAGCACTGAGGTCTCTCCTGATAACAGGTGAGTAAATCGAAATTCGTATTTCGGCTGATTTTAGAGGAATATTTGTATGTTTCAAAAACCAACACTTAGAAACTTTTTCAGCAAAAAGCAGGCAATGATATCCTATGGAAGGAAATTCAAGTTACTGGTAAGTACGGTTAAAATTACTTTTGAGGATCAGTACTGGGCTGAAAGATGCAGCACTGAGGTCTCTCCTGATAACAGGTGAGTAAATCGGAATTCGTATTTCGGCTGATTTTAGAGGAATATTTTAAAGTTCCAAAACTCCACACTTAGAAGAATTTCCAAGTGAAACCAGTCAATGTTAGCCTATGGAAGGAAATTCAAGTTACTGGTAAGTACGGTTAAAATTACTTTTCAGGACCAGTACTGGGCTGAAAGATGCAGCACTGAGGTCTCTCCTGATAACAGGTGAGTAAATCGAAATTCGTATTTCGGCTGATTTTAGAGGAATATTTGTATGTTTCAAAATCAACACTTAGAAACTTTTTCAGCAAAAAGCAGGCAATGATATCCTATGGAAGGAAATTCAAGTTACTGGTAAGTACGGTTAAAATTACTTTTGAGGATCAGTACTGGGCTGAAAGATGCAGCACTGAGGTCTCTCCTGATAACAGGTGAGTAAATCGGATTTCGTATTTCGGCTGATTTTAGAGGAATATTTTAAAGTTCCAAAACTCCACACTTAGAAGAATTTCCAAGGGAAACCAGTCAATGTTAGCCTATGGAAGGAAATTCAAGTTACTGGTAAGTACGGTTAAAATTACTTTTCAGGACCAGTACTGGGCTGAAAGATACAGCACTCAGGTCTCTCCTGATAACAGGTGAGTAAATCGGAATTCGTATTTCGGCTGATTTTAGAGGAATATTTTAAAGTTCCAAAACTCCACACTTAGAAGAATTTCCAAGTGAAACCAGTCAATGTTAGCCTATGGAAGGAAATTCAAGTTACTGGTAAGTACGGTTAAAATTACTTTTCAGGACCAGTACTGGGCTGAAAGATACAGCACTCAGGTCTCTCCTGATAACAGGTGAGTAAATCGGAATTCGTATTTCGGCTGATTTTAGAGGAATATTTTAAAGTTCCAAAACTCCACACTTAGAAGAATTTCCAAGTGAAACCAGTCAATGTTAGCCTATGGAAGGAAATTCAAGTTACTGGTAAGTACGGTTAAAATTACTTTTCAGGACCAGTACTGGGCTGAAAGATACAGCACTGAGGTCTCTCCTTATAACAGGTGAGTAAATCGGAATTCGTATTTCGGCTGATTTTAGAGGAATATTTGTATGTTTCAAAAATCGACACTTAGAAACTTTTTCAGCAAAAAGCAGGCAATGATATCCTATGGAAGGAAATTCAAGTTACTGGTAAGTACGGTTAAAATTACTTTTGAGGATCAGTACTGGGCTGAAAGATGCAGCACTGAGGTCTCTCCTGATAACAGGTGAGTAAATCGGAATTCGTATTTCGGCTGATTTTAGAGGAATATTATAAAGTTCCAAAACTCCACACTTAGAAGAATTTCCAAGTGAAACCAGTCAATGTTAGCCTATGGAAGGAAATTCAAGTTACTGGTAAGTACGGTTAAAATTACTTTTCAGGACCAGTACTGGGCTGAAAGATGCAGCACTGAGGTCTCTCCTGATAACAGGTGAGTAAATCGAAATTCGTATTTCGGCTGATTTTAGAGGAATATTTGTATGTTTCAAAAATCAACACTTAGAAACTTTTTCAGCAAAAAGCAGGCAATGATATCCTATGGAAGGAAATTCAAGTTACTGGTAAGTACGGTTAAAATTACTTTTGAGGATCAGTACTGGGCTGAAAGATGCAGCACTGAGGTCTCTCCTGATAACAGGTGAGTAAATCGGATTTCGTATTTCGGCTGATTTTAGAGGAATATTTTAAAGTTCCAAAACTCCACACTTAGAAGAATTTCCAAGGGAAACCAGTCAATGTTAGCCTATGGAAGGAAATTCAAGTTACTGGTAAGTACGGTTAAAATTACTTTTCAGGACCAGTACTGGGCTGAAAGATACAGCACTCAGGTCTCTCCTGATAACAGGTGAGTAAATCGGAATTCGTATTTCTGCTGATTTTAGAGGAATATTTGTAAAGTTCCAAAACTCCACACTTAGAAGAATTTCCAAGTGAAACCAGTCAATGTTAGCCTATGGAAGGAAATTCAAGTTACTGGTAAGTACGGTTAAAATTACTTTTCAGGACCAGTACTGGGCTGAAAGATACAGCACTGAGGTCTCTCCTTATAACAGGTGAGTAAATCGGAATTCGTATTTCGGCTGATTTTAGAGGAATATTTTAAAGTTCCAAAACTCCACACTTAGAAACTTTTTCAGCAAAAAGCAGGCAATGATATCCTATGGAAGGAAATTCAAGTTACTGGTAAGTACGGTTAAAATTACTTTTGAGGATCAGTACTGGGCTGAAAGATGCAGCACTGAGGTCTCTCCTGATAACAGGTGAGTAAATCGGAATTCGTATTTCGGCTGATTTTAGAGGAATATTATAAAGTTCCAAAACTCCACACTTAGAAGAATTTCCAAGTGAAACCAGTCAATGTTAGCCTATGGAAGGAAATTCAAGTTACTGGTAAGTACGGTTAAAATTACTTTTCAGGACCAGTACTGGGCTGAAAGATGCAGCACTGAGGTCTCTCCTGATAACAGGTGAGTAAATCGAAATTCGTATTTCGGCTGATTTTAGAGGAATATTTGTATGTTTCAAAAACCAACACTTAGAAACTTTTTCAGCAAAAAGCAGGCAATGATATCCTATGGAAGGAAATTCAAGTTACTGGTAAGTACGGTTAAAATTACTTTTGAGGATCAGTACTGGGCTGAAAGATGCAGCACTGAGGTCTCTCCTGATAACAGGTGAGTAAATCGGAATTCGTATTTCGGCTGATTTTAGAGGAATATTTTAAAGTTCCAAAACTCCACACTTAGAAGAATTTCCAAGTGAAACCAGTCAATGTTAGCCTATGGAAGGAAATTCAAGTTACTGGTAAGTACGGTTAAAATTACTTTTCAGGACCAGTACTGGGCTGAAAGATGCAGCACTGAGGTCTCTCCTGATAACAGGTGAGTAAATCGAAATTCGTATTTCGGCTGATTTTAGAGGAATATTTGTATGTTTCAAAAATCAACACTTAGAAACTTTTTCAGCAAAAAGCAGGCAATGATATCCTATGGAAGGAAATTCAAGTTACTGGTAAGTACGGTTAAAATTACTTTTGAGGATCAGTACTGGGCTGAAAGATGCAGCACTGAGGTCTCTCCTGATAACAGGTGAGTAAATCGGATTTCGTATTTCGGCTGATTTTAGAGGAATATTTTAAAGTTCCAAAACTCCACACTTAGAAGAATTTCCAAGTGAAACCAGTCAATGTTAGCCTATGGAAGGAAATTCAAGTTACTGGTAAGTACGGTTAAAATTACTTTTCAGGACCAGTACTGGGCTGAAAGATACAGCACTCAGGTCTCTCCTGATAACAGGTGAGTAAATCGGAATTCGTATTTCGGCTGATTTTAGAGGAATATTTTAAAGTTCCAAAACTCCACACTTAGAAGAATTTCCAAGTGAAACCAGTCAATGTTAGCCTATGGAAGGAAATTCAAGTTACTGGTAAGTACGGTTAAAATTACTTTTCAGGACCAGTACTGGGCTGAAAGATACAGCACTGAGGTCTCTCCTTATAACAGGTGAGTAAATCGGAATTCGTATTTCGGCTGATTTTAGAGGAATATTTGTATGTTTCAAAAACCAACACTTAGAAACTTTTTCAGCAAAAAGCAGGCAATGATATCCTATGGAAGGAAATTCAAGTTACTGGTAAGTACGGTTAAAATTACTTTTGAGGATCAGTACTGGGCTGAAAGATGCAGCACTGAGGTCTCTCCTGATAACAGGTGAGTAAATCGGAATTCGTATTTCGGCTGATTTTAGAGGAATATTTTAAAGTTCCAAAACTCCACACTTAGAAGAATTTCCAAGTGAAACCAGTCAATGTTAGCCTATGGAAGAAAATTCAAGTTACTGGTAAGTACGGTTAAAATTACTTTTCAGGACCAGTACTGGGCTGAAAGATACAGCACTCAGGTCTCTCCTGATAACAGGTGAGTAAATCGGAATTCGTATTTCGGCTGATTTTAGAGGAATATTTGTATGTTTCAAAAATCGACACTTAGAAACTTTTTCAGCAAAAAGCAGGCAATGATATCCTATGGAAGGAAATTCAAGTTACTGGTAAGTACGGTTAAAATTACTTTTGAGGATCAGTACTGGGCTGAAAGATGCAGCACTGAGGTCTCTCCTGATAACAGGTGAGTAAATCGGAATTCGTATTTCGGCTGATTTTAGAGGAATATTTGTATGTTTCAAAAACCAACACTTAGAAACTTTTTCAGCAAAAAGCAGGCAATGATATCCTATGGAAGGAAATTCAAGTTACTGGTAAGTACGGTTAAAATTACTTTTGAGGATCAGTACTGGGCTGAAAGATGCAGCACTGAGGTCTCTCCTGATAACAGGTGAGTAAATCGGAATTCGTATTTCGGCTGATTTTAGAGGAATATTTTAAAGTTCCAAAACTCCACACTTAGAAGAATTTCCAAGTGAAACCAGTCAATGTTAGCCTATGGAAGGAAATTCAAGTTACTGGTAAGTACGGTTAAAATTACTTTTCAGGACCAGTACTGGGCTGAAAGATACAGCACTCAGGTCTCTCCTGATAACAGGTGAGTAAATCGGAATTCGTATTTCGGCTGATTTTAGAGGAATATTTTAAAGTTCCAAAACTCCACACTTAGAAGAATTTCCAAGTGAAACCAGTCAATGTTAGCCTATGGAAGGAAATTCAAGTTACTGGTAAGTACGGTTAAAATTACTTTTCAGGACCAGTACTGGGCTGAAAGATACAGCACTGAGGTCTCTCCTTATAACAGGTGAGTAAATCGGAATTCGTATTTCGGCTGATTTTAGAGGAATATTTGTATGTTTCAAAAATCGACACTTAGAAACTTTTTCAGCAAAAAGCAGGCAATGATATCCTATGGAAGGAAATTCAAGTTACTGGTAAGTACGGTTAAAATTACTTTTGAGGATCAGTACTGGGCTGAAAGATGCAGCACTGAGGTCTCTCCTGATAACAGGTGAGTAAATCGGAATTCGTATTTCGGCTGATTTTAGAGGAATATTATAAAGTTCCAAAACTCCACACTTAGAAGAATTTCCAAGTGAAACCAGTCAATGTTAGCCTATGGAAGGAAATTCAAGTTACTGGTAAGTACGGTTAAAATTACTTTTCAGGACCAGTACTGGGCTGAAAGATGCAGCACTGAGGTCTCTCCTGATAACAGGTGAGTAAATCGAAATTCGTATTTCGGCTGATTTTAGAGGAATATTTGTATGTTTCAAAAACCAACACTTAGAAACTTTTTCAGCAAAAAGCAGGCAATGATATCCTATGGAAGGAAATTCAAGTTACTGGTAAGTACGGTTAAAATTACTTTTGAGGATCAGTACTGGGCTGAAAGATGCAGCACTGAGGTCTCTCCTGATAACAGGTGAGTAAATCGGAATTCGTATTTCGGCTGATTTTAGAGGAATATTTTAAAGTTCCAAAACTCCACACTTAGAAGAATTTCCAAGTGAAACCAGTCAATGTTAGCCTATGGAAGGAAATTCAAGTTACTGGTAAGTACGGTTAAAATTACTTTTCAGGACCAGTACTGGGCTGAAAGATGCAGCACTGACGTCTCTCCTGATAACAGGTGAGTAAATCGAAATTCGTATTTCGGCTGATTTTAGAGGAATATTTGTATGTTTCAAAAATCAACACAGAAACTTTTTCAGCAAAAAGCAGGCAATGATATCCTATGGAAGGAAATTCAAGTTACTGGTAAGTACGGTTAAAATTACTTTTGAGGATCAGTACTGGGCTGAAAGATGCAGCACTGAGGTCTCTCCTGATAACAGGTGAGTAAATCGGAATTCGTATTTCGGCTGATTTTAGAGGAATATTTTAAAGTTCCAAAACTCCACACTTAGAAGAATTTCCAAGTGAAACCAGTCAATGTTAGCCTATGGAAGGAAATTCAAGTTACTGGTAAGTACGGTTAAAATTACTTTTCAGGACCAGTACTGGGCTGAAAGATACAGCACTGAGGTCTCTCCTTATAACAGGTGAGTAAATCGGAATTCGTATTTCGGCTGATTTTAGAGGAATATTTGTATGTTTCAAAAATCAACACTTAGAAACTTTTTCAGCAAAAAGCAGGCAATGATATCCTATGGAAGGAAATTCAAGTTACTGGTAAGTACGGTTAAAATTACTTTTGAGGATCAGTACTGGGCTGAAAGATGCAGCACTGAGGTCTCTCCTGATAACAGGTGAGTAAATCGGAATTCGTATTTCGGCTGATTTTAGAGGAATATTTTAAAGTTCCAAAACTCCACACTTAGAAGAATTTCCAAGTGAAACCAGTCAATGTTAGCCTATGGAAGGAAATTCAAGTTACTGGTAAGTACGGTTAAAATTACTTTTCAGGACCAGTACTGGGCTGAAAGATACAGCACTCAGGTCTCTCCTGATAACAGGTGAGTAAATCGGAATTCGTATTTCGGCTGATTTTAGAGGAATATTTAAAAGTTCCAAAACTCCACACTTAGAAGAATTTCCAAGTGAAACCAGTCAATGTTAGCCTATGGAAGGAAATTCAAGTTACTGTTAAGTACGGTTAAAATTACTTTTCAGGACCAGTACTGGGCTGAAAGATACAGCACTGAGGTCTCTCCTGATAACAGGTGAGTAAATCGGAATTCGTAGTTCGGCAGATTTTAGAGGAATATTTGCACAATGGTGAAGGGAGGGGCGGGGCCTGAGGTGACATCTGTGCAAACGCGCCCCGTGGCGCGTTTTAAGTTGGGGGATTAAGTCCCCTTGAATCATGAGGGTCCCTACGGGCCAACTAGCCCACCAGGAACCTCCAGTATGTGCCAGGGGCTGCGTTGCAGAGATGTGTAGAGAGGCCACACCCTTTTACACCTCTCTGCAACGCAGCTCTGTGGCGCTTTCTGGATGTACCTGTTGGGCTAGTTGGCCCCAGAGACCCTCAGGATTGAAGGGGATTTAATTCCCCATCTTAAACGCGCCACGGGGCCTGTTTGCACACATGTCACCTGAAGCCCCGCCTCCTCCCTTCACCACTGTGCAAACGCGCCCGTGGTGCATTTTAAGTCGGGGATTAACTCCCCTTGAATCCTGAGGGTCCCTGGGGTGCAACTAGCCCACCAGCTACCTCCATTAAGCGCCACAGAGCTGCGTTGCAGAGAGGTGTAAAAGGGGCGTGGCCTCTGTACACCTCTCTGCAAGGCAGCCCCTGGCGCATACTGGAGGTTCCTGGTGGGATAGTTGGCCCCAGGGACCCCCAGTATTGAAGGGGAATTACTTCCCCATCTGCAAACGCGCCAGGGGCGCGTTTGCAGAGTGGTGAAGGAAGGGGCGGGGCCTGCGGGCCCGATCGTTTTTTTTTCCCTGAAGGGGGCTGTGTGGCCCCCTTCCTTTTTCCTATTTTTAGGCCCTGGAGACCCCATCCCCCAGGGCCTTACCCCTTTTTTTTTAATTAAAATTAAAAAAAAAAAACGGGAAAGAGGCCGCGTGGCCCCCTTCCCTGGGCCTGTATTGGCCCCGGGACCCCATCCCCCGGGGCATGGCCTCGATTTTTATATTTTTATTTGGAGGGGGGCTGCGTGGCTCCCCTCCTCAGGCCATTTAAGGCCCCGGGGACCCCATCCCCGGGGCCGGCCTTGACCTTATTTTTTTTTTTTTTTTTAAACTTTGGGGAGGGGGCTGCGTAGCCCCTCCCGGGCCACTATGGCCCCGGGGACCCCATCCCCCGGGGCCTGGCCTCACGTTGGAGACTGTGGGGGTCCCCAATCCCCCACAGTCCCAGCCGGCTCCCCGCCTCCTGCGGAAGCCGGCATTGCTTTCCACATGGGGAGCAGCTAACATGCTGCTCCCCATGTGGAAAAGCTAGTGGTTTGCATTTTGAAAGAGAGAGCAGGTTTCCTGCTCTCTCTTTCAAAATGCAAACTAAGTTTGCTATGACAGGACGGGAGCCGAGGCTCCCGTCCTGTCATAGCAAACAGCAGTGTCCCGGGGGTAGGCACCCCGGAACACTGCAGGAGCCGACCCTGGGGGGTGGCGGTCCCCAGGGCCATCAAGGGCTCAGCCCCGGGGAGGTGGTGGTCCCCGGGGCTTGGGGGTCCGTAACGGACCCCCATATTTAAATGTTTAGTGCCCCGGGAGGTGGCGGTCCCGGGCGTGTGGGGGCTGGAGCCCCCACACAGGTTTTTAATTTAAAAAGAAGCCCCGGGAGGTGGTGGTCCCGGGGCTGCGGGAGGGCTCAGAGCCCTCCCGCACCATTTGTAAAGAAAGCCCCGGGGTGGCGGTCCCGGGGCTTGGGAGCCCTTGAGGCCCCCATACATAAATTGAACACCCCCACCATGCCCCCGGGACTTGGGCCACCCGGGGCAAAATGCAATAGAAGCGCGGGAGACCGCGCTTCGATTCTTCCGGCAGGATTCGCACACCCTGAGCGCATCCTGCCGATTTTTAAAAATTTTTTTTTTTTTTTGCCCAGGGGTCCTTGTGGGACCCCCTGAGCAGACCTAGGGGTCAGGGTGTTTCTACCCTGCCCCCTTTGTGCGCTTTGCGCACTTGTTTCTGTCCCTCGGTTCTACCGAGGGACAAAATAACTGCCAACACTTCCTGATTTGGAGTGTTGACAGCCAATTAGCATGCAGCTCGTGATCGGGAGGGTGCGCGAATCCGACGCGGCCATAGATATATATGTACTTTTACTTTTGATTTTCTCAGCAACTACTGAACGGATTTACACCATTTAACAAAAGGGTTCTTTCTGAACCAAGAACTACCTCTTTGCCAAATTTGGTGTAATTCCGTTCAGCAGTTCGGGCTGTAGCCGTGTCTAAAGTTTCCTATGGAAAATTGCATGGGGAAAACGCGTTTTGGGACCCCCTTTTTTCTCGGCCCCCGCTTGACGAATCCCCCCGAGACTTTCAGGGTAGGAGTGGACCGGAGCGCCCCACAAAGTTTGAAAATTTTGCGAAGATACGTCAACCGGCAAGAGAGTTATTTCAAATAGAATGTCGCGGATTTCCTATGGATAATAGGTTGTAACTATAACTATCTACTGGCGACCGCCAGTAGAATGAATGAATGAATGAATATATATATATATATATATATATATATATATATATATATATATATATATATGCAGCAGACTTCGCCAGATAACTCCCAGTAACCAGGAAAAGACGAATACGGACCTGTTTCTTCGTGCAAGGTTTTTTATTATTATCAAGTACCCAGCACTACCGCCATGACGCGTTTCGGCCTTCAGGAGGCCTTGATCACATGACGCGCATGAGGAGTGTCCCCGCATTTAAAGGGACAGTGCATAAGCACGTGACATTGACATAGTACAGTACAATAGACATAGAAGAAACTGACAGTGAAGCAGCAATTAATTGATGCGTGCAAATTTAGCAAATACATAAAGCACAATAATTATTAAAATATTCATTAATTTCTGAACCTTAAAAATAATTAAAAGCCCCTCGAACGTACAAATGTACGGAATAAAAAACCAATATTGTAAGGTCAATATTCAAAAAGTGCAAGTGCCAGATGATAAAACCCAAGTGGATATAATTTCATAGTAAATACATGCAATCACATTAGCTGACTTTGAAAACTCTAAAACACAATGATAAATAATTAAATATCCATTACTTCATAAATATTTAAAATGGCTCAAAGTGCAAAAAAGGCAGATTACGCAAAACAAACAGAATAAATTTTTTCAATTTATATTGCACATCATACCTAAAAGGATATTGGCCAGAACAGTTAGTTACAGTTACCTAAAACAGCTACAAAATCCTGCAGCGTCTGGTGCTAAGTCACTCACTGCCTTTCTGTACAATCCCATGTAAACCACACGATATATATATATATATGCTGATTTGTAAAAAATGTTATTTTATTTTAATTTAACAGAGGGGCAAATGTAGTGTCTTGCGAGTTTTATGACAGAAACCTTGTGTCTCCTAACAGACTCGGTAGAGCTGTGAAGTAGGTGTCAGAGCGCAGCGCAATGAAAGCTTGTTTTAGAATGAGGAGATCGCAGTTACACGCAGATGAATAAAGACATATAATATGACGCTCTGTGTGTGGTGTAGTCACTAGAGGGTGCCCAGGCTGGGAAGGACGATACACATATGTCACCTGTTTTTATGTGACCTCTTTTCTGAAAATTTAAGTAGGGATTCAATATTGTCATGCATCATGTATGCTTGAATTAGCAGAAAATAGGTAAGGAAATTCAAAGTAGTGCGAGCAGGGGCCCACAAAAACAATTCTTGCCCAGTGCATGTATCTCTACAGACAGGGACGTACACCATATACACATCACTTCCCAGCACCAATAACTTCAATTAACCAATATCAGAGCAGTTCCAACACCAAAGGTCGATTAAAGACTCATTCTCTGTATTCGTATAAAAATCAGGACTGGGGGCTGGCCCTGTGCTGAAAATGTAAATCTACCTCGAACTGCTAGGCCAGGGCCCTCTGAGAAGGAGGACTGCAGACCATTGATTAACACTGTTGTGGTTCTTTTCATTCATAGGGAACTCACACCTTAATTTGACAAAATGTGCATCTTTCTACAGATAGAAAACACAGAGTGAGAGTGGTGCATTGGTGGGCTATGGGATTTCCCTTGTCCCTGTGCCATTTAAAATCCCTCTTCCATGATGGCCCATCAGTGAACTTGCAGCAAGAGCAAGTGCTCTTGCAGGACACTATGATATGCCTAACTGATGTGCCTGATCACTATGGCTTGGTTTTCAGATTATGTGACAACTGACTGAATAAGGCATTAACGGCTCACTCTGAAGGACAGAAAGTATTTATTTCCCATTGAGTCGAAAAGCTTGTATTGTGGGTCTTAGTGATGGACCACCTAACCTAACTATGCCTGGGATTTTACCTGCCTTTAAATTTAAAATTTTGAATCTATGGCGTATTGTGATGTCTTGCATATATATTATTATAGCCTTATAGCCCGCCTTATATACCGGCTATTAAAGGCCCGCTCCAGCGTTAAAGGCCTGAGCCGAAGGCGAGGGCCTTTAACAAGGGAGCGGGACTTTAATAGCCGGTATAGCCCAGCTACGAAGGGCTATAAGGCTATTAGAACATTCTGCCACTAGAGGGCAGAATGTTCTAACAAATAAAACAAAGGCTTCAGGGAGCGCGAGGGGATTGAAATCCCCTCAGGCTCCCTGAAGCCTTTGTTCATAGCCACAGCTGTGAACAAAGAAACATTGGAATGTTGGAGCTCCGGGCTTATACCAGCCATTATAAGCCTGGAGCTACTCCATTGGTTTCAATGGAGCTCCCAACATTCCAATGTTCTAATTTATGTTACACACTCTAGTGGGCAAATGTGTTATAGCAATAACCCGTTTAAAGACCTAAACACAATCAGCTCAAATTCAGTGGCTAAAAAATGTTAATTTGTAAAAAAAACCTCCTAAGGTAAATTCTAATTTTCCAGCCTTTGAATTTCAGAATTCTGATTTTCAAATCTAACTTGTAACTTTTCTTTCTATTTAGCTGGGAAAATTCACAACTTTTAGGCTTAGAAAATATGCCCTGATGCTTCAACATGCTACCGTCGCATTTCCTTATGACACAAAAATAGCAAAACTACATTTGGGTAATAAATCAAACCAACTAGCAACATTAGCCTTTCAACCGAAGTGACTTTGAAATGTACTGAGGAAAACACGTTCCCATTAACCTTGAGGTATCCCCACGGTGTACACTTCCTTAAAAATCTACACATATTTTGTTCCCAAGAAACAAAATCTTATTTCAGGCGCACTGCGAAAATGTCCAAACACCAGAATGCAAACCACGCAGGAACCATTTGCAGGACCGCTGTGCGGCAGAGCAGTTGCTATGATGTGTTTTTTACCACTGCCTTTGGGAGAAGCAGTGCTTAATTTGTGTCTGTGGTTGTAAATGTGGGCTCGAAATCATTGTTGAGGAATGGCACTTACCTTTCATTAGAATTTGACACAGACCATGAAAAAGACAAAACAGAAACGAGAGAAAGTTGCAGGAAGGGAAAGAAAGGAAAATGCGCCTTAAACACAGAGATAAAGAGACAGATGTGTAGGGTGGTGGAAGCGACAAGCGGTGGAATAAAGGTTACGCAGCCATAGTTTTTAGCAGTCCTGGCACTTGAGACGAAATAGTACACTCTACAGGAGACAGTTTTCTGTGTGTGTGTTGAGTGCGCTTGAAACCCGAATACAGTAACCAGGGTGTGAAAGTGACATGGGTGGCAATGTCACATGGATAGGTCTATGGAACAAAGTTTTTTTTTTCTTCACATTACAGCAATTATATTTTGACATCCCACAATTACACGTGTTTACACAACTTTACTCATATTTTTTATGGCACAGGAAGGTAAAATGATCACTCGTATAAGAAAGCGCCAACATTCGGATTAAATTAGCAACAAAGAAACTTGAAATAAGAGTGCAACAATTTCTTTGGTGAATTACAATAGTGATTGTACAGTTTTAAAAAAGAGGCTCTTTGCATGTGTAAGTTAGACTTATACATGCAGGTAGCTCTGAGAATACGACCTATAATCTCCAATAACGTACATTATGAAGTCATTGCTTAAATTAAACAAGCATATCGTAAAATATTGAGTAGAATTAGGCAGGTTTTGTGCATTCATAAGCAAATCTGTCAGCCATATTTGCCTACGTAAATCATACGTATTCTACACGTCTTAGTTACAACATTTTCTTGCCACTTAACTATTCACAACCAGGGTTCAAGTTTCTATTAGTCAAACAACCTTGCGAGGCTCTCGATTATTGGTTTATGTGTAGTTCGTGGAATTTGTCACTTTTCC
Source organism: Calotriton arnoldi (assembly GCA_963921515.1). Classification (NCBI taxonomy): domain Eukaryota; kingdom Metazoa; phylum Chordata; class Amphibia; order Caudata; family Salamandridae; genus Calotriton; species Calotriton arnoldi. The sequence goes on along the minus strand of CAWUFW010018363.1, from coordinate 138,483 downwards.
TACTCTTACTCACTCGTGCACTTTTCACTCTGGAGTTAGTTGGCTGTAGGAACTGACAGTAATAATTTTGTACAAGGGTGCTTATCCTGCATACTTACTTCTCACTTGTACACAGTATCACAGGGACAACTCGCAAGTATTTTCTAAACAAGTGTAAATCACTCAAAAAGATTTCACACCAGATTAGAAAAATAGAACATAATTTAATAAATAAAACAAGACCAAAATGACAATAATCCAATAAGTAGAACTTGAGATATGGATTTTTAAAGAATAAGCTGTAAAATAGGGCTTAGAAGCAATAAGCGCTTACTTGGGATATCTAGTCATGACAGACCGGGACACAGTCAAGAGTTGAGGCCGACCGTGATGGAGCATGGGCTCGATACAGCGACCCAGTGAGGCCGGCTGAAAAAAAGTTCCCTAATCCGGATTGCATCGCTGAAGATGCGGGGTGCAGCTGAGCAATGCGTCGGTGTCCCCCACGCAGAAGGGGTGATGCATCAATTTTCTCTATGCAACCGTGGTGATGCGTTGGTTCTGAAGGCAATGTGTCGGTTCTGAGATGCGGCGGATTCCGAAGGCAATGTGCTGGGTTTCTTCATGCATTAGAGGTGATGCACTGATCTTCTCAAAGCAGTGGTGGTGATGCGTTGGTTCCGAAGCGGCGGTTCCGGAGGTGATGCACTGGTTCTGAGGGCGATGCGCCAGTCCTGTTCCCACAACAGTGGCAAAGCATTGATTCTGCTCTCACAGCAGAGGATTTGTCGGTTCCGCTGGGGCAAACACATTAGTCCCACTTCCAAGGGTCCATTACTGGAGTGGCACCACTTGGCAGGGCAGATTTATAGACTGCAGAGTCCAGGTGTAGCAGCAAGACGGTTGGAAGTATTTTTTTCCCCTGAGACTTCAGATCCGAAGGCAAGCCAGCATGCACTTGGAGTCACTCTTGGTTTAAGTGATGCAGGCCCAGTCCTTCTCACCCAGGCAGGGTGGCAGAAGGGCAGCACAGCAAGGCAGGAGTCTTTCTTCCTGGCAGTCTTCACAGGTCTAGAAGTGTACTGGGGTCATGGTGTCAGAGGTGGGGGAAACTTCAAATACAGGGCTTTGAAGTGCGCATAGGCTCCTCCCTTCCTGTCCTGGCTCCAGACTCACTACAGGGGGGTATGCAGTCATTTCTGTGGGGACAGGAAACAGCCTATTCAGGTGTGAGGCTGGGTCCAGCTTCTCCCTCCCATCCTCCCAAGATTGCCCATCAAGTCACAGCTAAGCTTCCATTGTGCATGGCTGTCTAGGGGGAATACACAAAGCCCAGATATCACCCACCTCAGACTGAACAGAGACAAGCAGCAGGCACCAAATGTATAAAGTGGCATTTCCTGAACTGTAATTTAAAATCCGACTTCGCCATACATTAGGGTTTTAAATTAGGATTCCAGAGACACTTCGGGGTCTTATCTCTTCCGAACTGGGAATTACACTTCTCAACTGTAATAAGGTAATCCCACTGTTATCCTACGGGAGAGATAGGCCTTGCTGTACTGAAAAACGACTTTGGGAGTTTTTCATTACCAGACATGTAAAACTTAAAAGTACCTGTCCTGCCTTTTAAATACACTGCACCCAGCCCCCTGTGTTATACGGGGCCTACCTTAGGGGTGACTTTGAGGTATAAAAAGGGAAGGTTTGGGCCTGACAAAAGGTTGTTTTGCTAGGTCGACATGGCAGTGTAAACTGCACACATAGGCTCTGCAAAGGCAGGCCTGAGATATGGATAAAGGGCTACTTGAGTGGGTGGCACAATCAGTGCTGCAGGCCCAATAAAAGCATTTCATTTACAGGTCCTAGGTACATGGAGTTCCACTTTACTTTGGACTTATAAGTAAAGTAAATATGCCAGTTGGGGATGAACCAATATTTCCATGTTTAGGGGAGAGAGCACAAGCACTTTAGCACTGGTTAGCTGTGGTAAAGAGCACAAAGTTCTAATACTAGCAAAACCAAGATCAGAAAAATGGAGGGAGGCAGACAAAAAGTTAGGGGCGGCCACCCTAAGGCTGTCAGATCTAACAGCTGCCATCTTTGAAATGCTTACCAATACTTTACAAAAGGTTTACCATTCCAAGTTGACCAACAAATTGCTGTTATCCTCTTTTGACCACATAGGAATTACAAATCAATAATAAAGTATTGATAAACCATTCATAGATATCCACCCACACTGACACACAGACGAGAAGTCTCCTTTTAATATTTTTGGAACAAGTGGAGCAGACGTTAATGGTCTTTCACTTGCCACTTTTTATTTTTTATATTTGTTATGCATGGCTTCTATAGGAAGCCTCTGTCATGTACTCAAGATTCTATATCTGGTCAATCACTACTGTGACATAGCGGCAGCTGATAACAAAACTTGTAACCCACTGTTTCTTCATCATAAGGCCTTCTAGGCCAGGCTGACTGGGATTTCTGAGAGTCTGTCAGTGCAGCTCAGCTTGTCTTCTTTGAATGAAAGTAGAAACCCTGCCTTCCTTTTCTGCCGCTCGAGTAGATTTTTACTCGAGCGGCAGCTTTCTCAACGCGAACGGGCAGTTTCTCAACGTGAGCTGTCGCGAGCATACGCGACCACTCGCAATGAGAAACCTGACACCCCCGCGCGTTGAGAAATCTCGCCGGGGCTGTTGATTTTCCACGCTCGCGCACGCCAACTTGATGTTGACGATCGCGAACGAGGAAAAATCTCACCGGGAGGTTGATTTTCCTCGCTCCCGGTTGCCAACTTGACGTTGACGAACGTGAGCGAGGAAAAAAACTCCGCTATGCAACGCGAAGCGGAGTTTTTCGGAACTCCGCGATCTCCGCATAATGCGGAGTGCAGGAAACTCCGCAAACTCCGCGAGCGGAGCGGAGTTCACCGCCCAGGGTTAGTTTCAAGGTACTCTTACTAATTTGCGCAGACCAATTAAGTTTATTCATCAAACAAACCCCCAGATATACAAACTCCTGCACTTGTTCCAAAGGAACCCTCTGCACCAAAATGTTTGCACTCACTGCTTTGTAGGGGTTAAAAACCTTAAACTTCATTTTTATAATGTTTCGTTCCAAATCCCTATCTCTGCAAAACCTTAAAAAGCGGTCTACTATGGCTTGCAGACCACACAGAGGTTTGCATATTAAGAGCATGTCGTCTGCAGAGTAGGAATTTTATACACACCCAATTTTGGGGTATAATTGCTAGGGAAATTTAATACTTTTACTAAACAATTAATATACACCTTGTGAACATGGTAGGTTACAGTACACACGCCTGATGAACGCCTGTCTCAATCCTGAATGGTTAATCAAAAGAGGGGGGCTGGGAGCTAATAAAGGTCCAGCGCCCGTGCTCCCATCTAATCATAAAGAACAGATGATGGACGGAATGCTGAAAATGTACCCCCAAGTCAAGAGATCTGGGTTTGATCCATCGTCTTTTTTGCTCACCATGTCACGCCACCCCAGTTTGGATCCAGCCATATGCAAATCAGTCTCGACCCTGTTCCTCATGGGAACAGTCCAGCCCGAACTGCCTGGCCAGGTCCTCCCTGGACCAGAAACAAGCATCCTGGGACCGGTTCCAGGGGTATCACCCTTCATCAATCAGGCTAGCTTGAATCCGGTGGCACGGTGAGCAAGGGACCCACGTCTGGGCATACCCCTCCCACTTAGGGCGACAAAAGCAAAAAGAAAAGATGATGGATGTGATGCTGAACAATGTAAACATTCACCCCCAGTCACAGATCTGGGTTTAATCCATTGTTTTTTTTGCTCACCACGCTCCCCTACTTTGGACATAGCCATATGCAAATCAGTCTTGACCATGCTCCTCATGGGAACAGTCCACACCGACCTGCCAGCCCAGGTCCTCCCTAGACCGGAAACAAGCATCCTGGGACCGATTTTGGGGTATCACCCCTCATCATCCAGGCTAACTTGAATCCAGTGGCACCCATGTGTGGGCATACCCTTCCCACTTAGGGCAAAAAAAGGAACTAAAAATGCACTTGCGCATTTACCCTACCAGGCCCTTCCCATTCTATACCGGATGTCGGCTGCTCTCTCTGGTCGATCTTTGAAGAAAGCCCTGCATCTGGATCAACTTATAGTGCATCTACGCTACATTTCTAATATGGTGGCGGTTCATCTCGGTCTAGTTTTGGCAAGACCCCCACAGCTGGTATGATTTTCCCCGCACCTGCGCTCAATTCGGCAATCCTCATAACGCCCTCCCCTTGCCCTCATACTTCACTTACAGGAGGGCAGAAAGAGGTAGTTTACAGGCGCAATATCGTGTGGGATCACGTGAGTACTATCACAGTTTCTGCATTACTCTTGCCGGTTTATGACTTTTACCTCAACTACTTAATGCCTATATGTGTGTTTTCAGTTTTATCCACAATGACACGCCTAGTACTCTGCCTAGACCTAAGGCGCAATATTGAATTACTCAACAGGGTAAGATCCCTATTCTATCCTTTTGAGACACATTTCCCACATATGCTCTAATTGTGTTGTTTGTTTTGTGTACAGTGTTTGTCATGTTTGAGTCACCTGCCTGGCTTGGTGTGCATTTGCGCACTAATCACATGGGGGCAAATTTTGCGCTTCGGGCATGCTGTGTCTACTCATTCAGACATTTACATATATGGCACAATGTGAATGCTGTTGGGACTGTCAACCTATATGATTGTTAGGTGACACCCCTTTTAAACTTGTACATTTGTTTTAATTTCCTTCTTTTAGGTTGGAAAAGTTCCCTTTTTTCTGCATACAAGCAGGTATAGCAGACATTAGTGTATTTGGGAATACCTCATTTTTGGCACATATCCCATCTAGGTGTAGGCTAGGAATTTTCTCAGTCCTGAAGAACTCTGTGGATGCATCCTGGGCCAGCAAGGCGTGAAACATGTCGACCCAACAACACTCACTGTGAGGTCTGTCACGATTCATAGATCTCAATTGACAGCACTCACTCATACTTTTTATCTCTGTCAAGGTGACCACTTTATTAAGTTTGGATATGCGCCCTTAATGCATGTTTAATTCACACAGCACTTACTCTGGCACACCACCCTACACTAACCTTTCCCTCACTCATCATTATGGCAAAAACAGAAGATCTCTGAAAAAGAGCCCTCCTGCGGGTTCTGTCGGGCATTGCAGCGGCAACCCAACAAGAAGCAAGCCCATTGATGAAGCATGACACCCATGTGGGTGTGTGAGGGCTCTATCTTCTGATCATTAGGATTCCCCTTCCTCTGCAGGGTTCAAAACTTTATTTCTTAACAATTTCTCTCTTTATCGGAACAGCCCCCTCTTCATGTACATCAATGCTGAAGGAGTCAGTAAGCTCACCTTTATTTCCTTATCTTACTCATGCATAATTAGAGTCATGTAGTTTATTTAGAACCACCAATAGATTATCAGGGTCCCCCATCTGCTTCAGCACTTCCTATAGTTTTGCCCTAGGAACTGAGTCAAATGCTGATCTCAGATCAACAAAAACCACATACAGGTGGATCTATCCAGCATTAGAGTGTTCCAATGAATACTGCTAAAGCGTAGCATTTGGTCTACGTGCTCATGTTTTCTTCCTAAAGCTCACCTGCAGATCTGACAGTAAGCAATTCACATGAGCTCACTCCGACAGTTTCCCCAATTTAGGACAGCAAAATACTTTCTGTGAAGCATCATTTAAGCTGATTGGTCTGTAATTGCCAGGATCATCTTTACTGCCCTTTTTAAAAATTTGGACAATCTCTGCTTCCTGCCAAGATCTGGGTAACGGGCCATCTTCCAGAACTAATTGAAATGACAGAAGTAAGGCCCCCAGACAAGGGGTTCCGTTAGATACAAATCCCCATGAACAGAGTCAGAGACAGGTGCTTTCTAAGGAGGTATCGCCTTTAATGCTTTGAGAATATCTTTGAGCGAAAAAACCAACAGACTATCTTATGATGCATACCCTGGTGTTATAACTTTAGGTGTAGTAGCACACCTAACTTAACTACCTTCTTGAATTGTTCCACCCATAGCGTGTTTGCAGATGATAGTCGATACGAGAAACATCATGTCAACTACCACGAGCCACTATACCCCAGAACAATTTGTTATCTCCTACCCTGGCTGCTTCTGCCAAATACTCCCACACCCCACATTCCCAAGTAGTTTTGGCCTGGGTCAGAGTGTTTTTATAGTTCTTTCTGGTCCAGGATATTTCAGTTCTGTTTCCAGCTTTAATTGACGTAATGAGGTTGGTCCTCACCAATATACAATGGCTGCTAAACCACAAGCATTGTGGGGTTGATTTACTTGCCTTGTTGTCCTCCTTAGTTAGAAATGCCTGGAGTCTATTAAACAGCTCTTCATGAGAATTAAGTACAGATACAATGTCTAAATCGGGGGCCCCACTAGGTTTCATCACATTCAGAGTATCAGCAACCAGTCCATACATCTTTGCCAATACATTTGTGTCTCTGGAGACAGAGACCCAATTTAGCGCCCGCTTATTTTTTGAAAGACCTGGTAACTTAGAGATAATGTGCAATTTGATCTTGAATCCCAGGTCTGTTAATAGTTAGCTTAAGTGAATTATGGTAGCTATCGTGGCGATCAACAACCACCAGAGAGGACCACATTTGTAGGTGTAGAAATATGTAATCGATATGGCTCATTTGAGTGAGTCTCTTGCAAGTGTGGGCGCAATTACGGTCAGATATAGACCTGCCATAACATACTCTTAGAGCCAAACGCAAGGATAAGCTCAGCAACGGATTAGCAACCATTGACCACCTTTTGACTGGTTTCCTATCTGGCTGGGGAATACCCCAAAGATACATCTTCCTCTTCTGTTAGATTGAATTGCAAGGGGCCAGAGGGTTGAAAGGTTACATTGAACTCTCCTGCGACAACCACCAGATCATCAGGTGGTATACCTTGCTTTTATCATGTGGTTGAATTGAGTCTGACTGTAGACATGAATGGAGTATGGATGTGAAATTGTATGTTATATATTCCGCAATTTTCAGATTTTATGAGTGATTTCAAAAATATATTGACTTGCTCTCATATTTTTTGTGTTGCCCTTCAATATTTGTGTTATTTTGATTTTGGTAAATATGAATACCTGAGAGTTGCCCTAGTTCTTGTACGCTCTTTATATTTCCCTGCCTAGAGGCACTCCCACCCATTCGCAGGGGGCTCTTCTCTTTACATGGTATAGAATCAATAGCCTCTTCAAGGATAGTAAGGGTACCTCACGGCCTGTTCACCCTACTTGTCCTATTGTATACATTGAAGATGTAAAAAGAGGAGCCTCCCCTATCTACGGACAACCCTAAAATGTCCAAAGGGCTTAACTTAAGCCTCTTAATCATGCAGGCTAACATATTCTTTACCCAGGTGATTAGGCCATCAGCAGGCCAACCTCTGTCCTGTGATGTTGCTGGACAGTAAAAGGTTGTAAACCCTGTTCTGTATACGGGCTCTGTCACCAGGTTTCTTGCAGCAAGCAAACATCCCAGTCTGGATCTGCCCCTTAAGATTTTCAGCCGCCAATGTTTCCTAGAAAGTAAATTCTAAACTTCAGATTGCATCCTAAAAGAGGTAGTAGTTATAGATGAATTCCCTATGGGTAATGACAGTCAAACCTCAGTTGGTCCTGTGTCCCCATGCGGACGATTGATCTGGTCAGTTCCATTCACAATCTGAGGTGCATTGGGCTTTAGACAGATCTTTGCAGTCATGGGGCAAGATAAACGCGCCTTCACAGCAATGATGTTATCAGCCAATTCGGAGGAAACCAGCTTTATCTCAACATAGTCTAAATCACCCTACGGTAGAGTACAGTGTTTCACCCCAACAATGTCCTGAAGGATAACTGATTGACATTTCCGCACATTGAGTATCTAATGAATCACTTTGCTAGTCAATGTCTTGTGATCTTCTCTTGCCCCTTGTAACAACCTAGGAACATTATGCATATAGATGGTGCCGCCAATCCCAGGCCTACAAACACATGAAAGAAAGGGCATCGGACTGGCAAAAGGAATACCATAAGTTTGTACACATGCCAACTTTGCTAACCTTGGCCTAGTAAACAAGCCATTTATTTATTTATTTATTTAATGCGATTTCATATAGCGCGAACATTACCCGAAGGTGTCAGAGCGCTTTACAAAAGAACCAGTTGCGTTACATAAGGACTTTGGATTACATGAGTTACATAAGAGATATAAACAGGAAAAAAATTGCAAATGTACAAGTGGAGCGAAAGGAGGAAAAATTGCAAATGTACAAGTTCTAAAGTCACTCAAGGAAGAGATACAAACAGATAAACTCTAAAATTACATAGGAATGGTAGTAAGTACAAAGGTCTACTACATATACTAGTGGTTAGAGTTATATATACAAGTGGAGTGAAAGGAGGGAAAAATTGCAAATGTACAAGTTGTAAAGTCACTCAAGGAAGAGATACAAACAGATAAACTCTAAAATTACATAGGAATGGTAGTAAGTACAAAGGTCTACTACATATACTAGTGGTTAGAGATAAATATATATACAAATTCACTCAGGATTACATTTCAACAGCAATAAGGCTTGGACCATTATATATTACATATTTACAAAGCAGGAAATGTTTGCCATCGCTCAGCCAGGTGTTCAGGTGGTGTTGCACTCAAGGGTGGTGGTCTTGGGTCTTGGTAGACAGATACAGGTACAGGTCCTGCTGGCCTCAATATAACGTCAAACTGGGCTGGTGTAATAAAATTGCGTTGTTTTTTAAGTATCCATGTTGTATGATTGCCTGCACAATAACCCTGACTGTAGTGCAGGTCACTCCATTTTAAAGTCAGGCAAGCATGGTAGGCTTAGAGTTCAGTTACAGCAGCAAAGCATACAATGATCAGCTAAAAGATTGGACAATGAATTCGCTGGAATACTTGACCGGCTGCAACAGAACATCAAATGGCACAGTTGGTGGCTCCTGAGGCTAAAGATTAACTTATTAGAAGCTGGGCGCCATTTTGTGAATCTGCTGAAGGTGCTGGTAAATTGTGGGGATAAAAGAGGATCGTTGTGAGGCAAGATGTGCTCCCCGTATGTATGGGTCGTGGGCAACACAGCGAGTTGAAAATGAAGTGTTTATGTCACTCCGCAGCAGATTAAAATGCTGGCTGACGGTGCGCGAGTGTCTCTATTGCGGCCGCCATCTTAGGGTCAGGCCACTTCTGGAATGCTCGCCGCGATGATGAATTAAGTGTGAATAAGTGTAGAGGGTAGCGGTACCTACCCATGGCATCGGGCGGCGCCGTGCGGAGTCTGCAAGAGGAGGCGACCTGCCCGGTCTGTCTCGAGTACTTCAGTGACCCGGTGATCACTGAGTGCGGCCACGTCTTCTGCCGGCGCTGCATCGCCCGGTGCTCGGAGGGGGGCCGGGCGTCCCAGCTCCTCTGCCTTGAGTGCAGGAGGGCCTGTACCGAGGGAAGCCTGCGGCCCGTCCGGCAGCTGCAGAGCATGGAAAAAATCAGTTGCCTCTGCTGCTGGGCGCCACCATCTTGGGAGACTCGTCGGATCAGGGCTAAGCTACTCTAGCGCCATTCCCTCCTCTCCCAATCCACCTTTTCGCTGGTTTCGGCAAGTCCTGTGGGTCCGGATCGGATGGAGAATACTCACAGGGGTAATGATTCGCCCGGGGGAAAACAGGACGGAGCCAGATGGTGGCATGAATTAGGGTCTCAGGCCCTTTGCGCCCTGGCTCAGATCTCACATGTGGAGGAAGGGCAGGAGGAAAGTTATTATCAAACCCACCCGTATTGCCAAAAACTTCCATCCTCTGCCTTGGCAGCTGCAAACGTTTAGGGATTCTGGGGTAATGCAAGCTGAACAGCGTAGATGGCCAAGTATTGGGCTGAGAATACGCTATGACAGGGTGGGGAGCCAGACGTGCCATTCCCACTGGTAACAGACTACCTGGTGGCAAATGTTGAAGTAAGGGAGTTATTACTTGGTGTAACTCCGTTAGGGAATTAATTTGCACGCGCACGACTTTTAGTTCATCCTTAAGTTCAGCAACTGTCTTTATCAAGGCCTGAATCAAATCCGGCAGAGAACTGGCTTGATTCATATACCCCTTAATCCCCCAGGGGAACCAGCTTACAATCATTATCAGACTCCGTACTGGCTAAAGGGGCCTATCGATTGCTCATGGCACGCTAAACGTGTCAGGGGGATGAGGCAATGGAGTCTCTGAAGCAAACGTAATATCTAAAGGTTCAGTCACAACACAGCTGTTTCTCAGTCCCGAAGGCTTGCAAGACTGCGTCCAAATAACTTTGTCTCTTTTGCCTGCGTTTTTTGTAAATATTTTCGCCAAGGGTTTCTCAGACTCCTTAACACCAAGGAGGGAGGAGGGGAGAGGATTTCAACATTGTGCCACACTAGTCCTTTACTTAGTAGTGAAGGCCTTCATGGCCATCCCCAGCAATTTTCTACTCCCCATACTAGTGTACTCCTGCACAACAGCCAAACCAGGAAGAACTATTTGGTTAGAGCTTTCCTTATCCAGCCCAAAAAACCAATAAAATTAGTGTTTGAACCTTCTGGCCTTGCAGATGACAGGAGGGCAGCCCAGCCACAGTCCTCTGGCCGATGAAAGGCTACAATACAGGCGCGGGTGTGGAAAAGCGCTATAAAGCATGGCAGCATTGGAAAACGGGAGGCAGCCCCTCCTCCTGGGGCAAAGCATTCTAGGACAGAGAGTCCCTCCGGCTAGCAAACAGTGTCCAAAGCTGGAATCTAAAAACCTTCTGTGTCACTGTTGCTATACACAAGTTTTGTTCAATTTAAAAAACAAGGACCATATACTGGATCTTTAACAGACACAGGACCTTAGTTACTTTTCATAGCTGAATCATGGCTGGGGAACATTTGGTACCATTATGGCATGATGCACTTCCACAAGGCTATCAAACTGTGACACAAAATTGTGCCTTGCATATCCTGATGGGCCATCACCAGGCTGATGGGTCTTCCCGAGCTAGAGTGGTGGGAGGAGTTGCCACTGACACCTGAATAGGGCTGTGCCTGTCCTCAGACAAAGCTGTCTCCGCCCCCCTGTAGTGTGTCTGAAGACCAGTCAGGGAAAGACATGGTCTTGAACACTACAAAAACTTTTATTTGAAGTTTGCCTACTTTAAAGGCAGAAATGGGTATAAGTATTGGACCTCTGACACCCCAAAATCAGAACACTTCTGGTCTGAGGACATTATGCCAGGAAGAAGAGCTGGGTGCTGTAGGAGGGACTGCCACTCTGCCTGTTGCTTTGTTGTGCTGGCCTGCTGCTTGCTGCTTCTGTCCTGGGAGTGAAAGGACTGGACTTTTCTTTCTACATCCTGCTTCCAAGGTTCTCCAATGGCTTGTGCATGCTTGACTCCTCTTAAGAAGTCTCAGAGCCATCAAAGACTTCACCTGCCAGTGCCTGGGCTCATCTGCTGAGAGTCCTGACATGCAAAGGGGTGCCAAATCCAGTTCCTGGTTCCTTGGAAGTGTAACCTGGTGATCTTAAGGAGAAAATCCATGCATCGACTCCCAGCACTTGTTTTCTCGATTGCATTGCTTCAAAAGATCGATGCATCGCCGTTGCCTGCCTAGAAGGGTGGTTCCCGCTGGAAGCATCGACCATGGCTTTCACCGCAGGCCCCAGCTCGCCGCATTACATCGCTTTGCTTTTCGGGCACCTCACCTTCCCTGCGCCTTGCACTGTCTTTAATTTTTGACGCATCTAAGGTACTTTGTGCTAAAATAAATGCATCCATTTATTTCTATTGATAGTTTGACTTGTGTATGCTTGATTTTTGTAGTTTTGGTCTTGTTTTATTCAGATAAATATTGGCAATTTTTCTAAACTGGTTTGGACTCCTTTTATAGTGTTTTCACTGTGTTACTGTGTGTGTGGGTACAAATGCTTTACACATTGCTTCTGAGATAATCCTGGCTGTTCATTCCAAGCTACCAAGGGAGTGAGCAGGGGTTATCTTAGCAGTGTGACTCCCTTACCTTGACAAGAGTAAGGGTCCCTGCTTGGACAGGGTGCAAACCACTGCCAACTAGAGACCTCATTTCTAACACTAATCTACTAACTAACTCTAATCTTGGGTTCCAAAGTAGCATACTACTTACTGCAAAGCGCTTCAAAGCCTCATCAGGGATAAGAAGGGCTATATAAATTCATGTAAAATTTACAATTACAATTATTCTCTGTCTATTTTGTGTTGTTTGTTACACCACAAGAATACTTCAAACAGATATGACTGCATTTCAAGGTCCAAATACACTTTAGACTTCTCATGTTCAATTAAGTGGCATGCAAACATAGTTCAGGAGGTTTCAATCACATAGAAGACATATTTCCAAAGCCCACGCAAACTGATATGGTTTAGTTGTTGCAGTGGCTACTATTATCATTTGTAGTATCTGGGTATAAAAGTTTCTCTCACTTAGAAACACAATTCAATCAGTCTCACCAACCAATGAAGAAGCATTTTCATTAAAAAGTTCTGTCTACAAGCTTAGCCATTTTTTTTCGGGGTTTGAGCAACCGTTCAGAAGCTCATTGTTGTTACTCAATGTTTTCAGCAAGTATAGATTAGTTCTGTTTTAAAGGACAGCTTTGTCAGAAGCTTTTGGTGGGCGCAGGTCACAAATGTGATGTGAGGACCTGGGGCCGTATTATAGAAAGTGCCCTGAGGGCGCAATAGGAATGTGTGCCCGCTTTGCGCGTCCCCGGGGCACGTTGGTATTACAGAAAGGGCCACAGATGCTTGTGCGGCCCTTTCTGTAATACAGACAGCGGTGGCGCACATATAGCGCCAGCGCTATATTCAGAGGGTGTTCCCTCATTTGCATGGGGGTGTGGCCCTGTGCAAATGAGGGGATTTCTTTGCCTCTACGCCGTATTATAGACGTGGGTGCAGAGGCAAAGAAGTAGTCAGAAGGTGCAGTGACAGTGCACCACCTAAAAGGTGGCGCACTGTCAGTGTGCCCCCTGATAGCAGCCCTCTGGAAGGGGAAAGGGGGTCCTATGGACCCCCTAGACATCCCTTTGCAGGCCGGTGCTGTCACTCACTTCACCCAGCTGCAAGGGGATCTCTAATCCCCCTTAAAAGTGCAGGCGGGTTGGTGCCTGCACAGTGAAACATGGAACGGCTTTGAAGCAGCTGCTCCGTATTTCACTTGAATGCTCTGCCGCCAGGACAGCACAAGTTTGCGGCTGCCCTGGGGGGCAGCGCATTCCATGTAATAGAGCACACTCTCCTTGTTAGCGCTGAGCACACCTTTTGAAAGGTGTGCCCAGCGCTAACATGGAAAATGCACCACATTGCATAATACTGCCCCAGGTCTGTTTTATGGTGACACTTAGTGGTAGCTAATATTACCTGCATTACAAACAATACATCACAAGCTTTTGTGGCATACAAATACACATTGCATTATGGGACTCTGAAAATAGCCCTGGCTGCTACTTCCTTGTGAGGGCACTGTTAAATGCATTTTTTCTTAAATACTTCTTTCTGAGTTTAAAACAAGTATCGGTTTGAGATGTTTCCACTCAGACTTTAGGAAATTAAGCCCCCCCCCCCTAAGTGCTTGCAGATTTCATTAGAAGAACTACTTGCTCTTAAACTATTCTGTTTACATCATGGCATAGACTTATGAGTCAATGGTCACTGCATTTGAAATCAGCTCTGGGTTTTTTCTTACCAGGTTGCCAACGTAGAGAGACACAATAAGGTGTAAGCAAAGTATTACAAATTATATTCGATTTTGTGGAAATACACTTCTCCTTTGCGTCAATGGGGAAGTAATTGCTCAAAAAGTACTTCTTTTAGGAAAATGCTATTACATTTTAATGGAGCAAGCCCCAGGGGTATCAAAGATGTCCCATCCCATTTCTGACAAACTATAGTTTTGGACAGTTGGTGATAGGTAGATCATGAACCCATTAAATGTCATGGTGATTTCAAATTGAATATCTTTGATAGGCTTGCTGTTAACTTCCTGATGTCCCTGTGTGCATGTGTTCCGGCCAGTGTGACCTAACATATTTATCTTTGTGCCTGCCGCTAGATCCTGACAGAGACCCTACCATGCTTATTGCAAATAACACTTGTCAACAACTACCATTGGCTTCTGTGCTGGAAGACGTGTTGCCATGGCTTCCAAATGTCACATTGAAAATGCTTGCACATTGTTTGGGAAATAATGAAATTCAAAGTTCACACACTGAAAAACTAATTTTCTTTTTGATGCAAAGCAGCTGCTCTCAGCTCAAGTAATGCAATTCAAAATTGACACAGTGGATGCAAAAAACCAAACTTCCAGCTTTGAGGGGTCATCTTCAGAGTTCATCTCATTCCGATTTTGAATTTAAACCAGAATGAGCAGGAATCAGTTGAACACATTAAAAATGTATGTAATTCACCGTTTTACATTGCATTCATTTTCTGATGCAAACATTCTCAAGGAGTGAGTCCTGAACCATAGCTGGAGAACACATTTTAAACTCCCACCACTCCTTGTGTTAGCAATGAGTCACCAGGCAGTTGAAATAAACAGAATGTTAGTTAAATTAAAATAATCCATGCGTCTTTACACAGCGGGGACATTTTCCAATGCTGTTTGTGACACACTTGCACAGGAAGCTGAAATGTGGAGCATTTTGTGTTAAACTGCCATGTTGGAATATAATTTCTTACACAGAAGAATCTAAATTATTACATTTGACTTGCTCCTACCCTCTGAGTCACAGGAGAGCTCATGACTTATTATAACATTAAACTGAATATGTTCCCTTTTCTGAGTCCTGAACAGCATAGTCTAAAATAGCTTTAGGCGCTATATTCAAAGGATGATGTTAATATTTTAAGATTTTGGAGATCAACCTGCAAATACCCAGAAAGTCAGATTGGAGTTCTCTCTTAACTTGATGCATTATTAAAGTTTCAATGATGAAAGGAGGACTATGATAGAAAGTTAGTCTTCTGGTGTGTAGTTGACACGTAATGGAAGTCAGTTGAGGTCGAGATTCTCCCTCCTGTTCTATCTCATACTTACAGATATGTGCCAGCTATATCTGCTGGCCTTTGCAAGGCCTTTAATGGCCAATATTGCTACAGCTTCAGAGCCAAAATATGTCAGTCCGTCCTTTGTCTGACACTGGATTCAACTCAATCATCCAGGAGTTTCCCTCTACTCAGTCAGTGCTCCTTCTCCGCCATTGTCCTCTTTCTTTTGGTAGTGATTTCATTTTTTCCTCCATAGCCCACCATCTGAGCACATGTGGTCCATATCACCAAGCTAAACTCCTTGGCTTGCTGCTCCAAGTGATGTGGAAAAGGGTTCAGAAAGCTGCTATAGGTGTGCGTGTCAGGCTTAATCTCTGCCGTATCACTACGTTGCTATCCCATCATTTGAAAGACCTGCATACCCTGCTTGTGTTATGTAGAGTAATGATGATTTATGAAGCCCAAGACGCATTCTTCACAAGTCTTATACTGTGCAACGGTCCTTCCTCATTTCCGGGGATCAGCTTTGCACCGCTCTTTCAGGCAGTCTGACACTGCAGAATGGGCCAGCTGGAAAAGCCAAGTGTGCAGGCTGGTTTTTTGGACCCATCACTGCCCTCGAGACCAACAAAACACAGCTCACAGATTGGACCTTTCAAGCTGGCTCATCTGGCAGTGCTCAGTGCCAAACTGTCAGAGAGGTCAGTCCAACACTGCCGTGGACTTACCTGTGCATTTCAATTTATGCAACTAGTCCAAATTTGCTCAGTTATCCACTTGTTATCATTAGATTCCTGTCCACTCTTTCCTCTTGAATTTTTTTTAAAGCATGCACAGTACCATTGGAGATGTCCCTGATGCTCCGGCATCAATTCACTCATACTCTACTCCATCTTGAAACCTGCTGAAGCATTTGCCACATGGCCATTACACGATGCTGCGCCACCCCAGCCAGGTCCGTACTGGCCATAGTGGTGACCGGGCATTTCCCTGGTGGGCCGGTAGGGTGGGGGCCGGTTTTGTGTCCGTGGGGGCCCGTTTTGTCACTGGGGGGCAGTTTTGCAGCAGTGCTGCAATATCGACCCCCTGTAACAAAAGCGGGAGCGGTGCTTCTTGCTAGCACCCTCCCCTCCCCCTCCCCGCTCCCAGGGCTGGTCGAGCAGCAATCTGCCAGGGCTGGTTGCTGTTTCCAGTCCGGGCCCTGACCACAGCAACGGGAGACACAGCCTAAGTTATAAGTCCTGCAATGATTCCCGTCAGGAGCTACCTCATTGCGAGTCTGGCCCCAAAGCAAACATATCTTTCAAAAATATATACGTGCCTGTGTAGGATCCCATCAAAGCGGTTTTGCATAGTCAAAGTACTCAACTAATGGGTTGATTCATCTCCTATCCGCCCTGATTCTAATTCAATACCTGTAACATAGCAGCCCATATAAGGAACTGAAATCCATAATAGAAAGAGCAGATTCCATTTGTGTGAATCGTCTTTGACATTAACATCAGGAGAACTTTAAGCTCCTAGTGAATTTCATATTTTGAAGCAACTTTCAGCTAAAATCTCCTAACAGAAAAATGAACTGTTGTGTGTCCTTAATTACAATCTTGGTCAGGAGATTTAGGAAAACAACAATGAGATTAGAGATTCATCCGCAGTAGGGGCCATATGTAGGTAATTTCTATTTACCGATTCCTAAATACCGAATTTTACCGATTCGGTATTTAAGAATCGGTAAATAGAATGTAGGTAAACATTCGGTAAATTTTACCGATTCGGTAATATTCGGTATTACCGATTCGGTATTTACCGGATCGGTAATAAGGAATACCTTCCCATTCATTCCTATGGGCCTGGAGGCCCATAGGAATGAATGGGAAGCCATTCACTATTACCGATTCGGTATTATATTCAAGGGTGAATATGCATGTGCATGTGTGCACATGTGGCGCACATACATGCCCTAAGGGCATGTATGTCTGCCACATGGCACTTTTAAAAAAGCACAAAATTGCTTTTTAAAAGGTATTCAGTATTTACCACCAACCTGTAGTTGGTGGTAAATAACGAATCCTTAAACCAAAAATGCACTCACTTGAGTGCTCCCTACATAGGATTTAAGGAATCGGTAATTTACCGATTCCTTAAAATAACGAATCGGTAAATTACCGACTCCTTGAATCCGGCCTCCTACATCGCAAAGGGCTAAATACCGGTCGGTAACGGGAAATTTACCGATTTTCGGCCGTTACCGACCGGCATTAGCCCACCTACATATGGCCCTAAGTCACTGTTGTGAATCAGAAAAAGGGGTACAGTGTTGATTCCTGATTTCTCTTCTCCATTGGTAATCTGATATATGTAGTTACTCCATGCATCACCCACATCTTTTTTTCCTCAGTACCCTCCTTATCCATGCCAGGTCCCCAATCAAAGTTGATAAATGATTGACAAATGTCTACAATAGAGGCATTTGTTTTATTTACAAGCTACAGGTATCCGGTGGCCTTTGGTCATGCATTCTACTGAATCAGGAGATTACTGCCTTGCCCCCGAACGCTCTCTATTATCCTGCCAGAGACCAGTGTTGTGTAGTTCCTAGGACCACCCAGGACCTGGACGTTGTGGATGACCTAAACTGAGGGCTTGGTGTGCAGACAGACTCTGGACACCCCCACAGGATGAGTCAGCCATTAGACCAGCTAGCTCTTTGGTGCCAGTACCACCCCCCTGTATTCTATAGTCAATCAATCAATCACAAAATTTGTAGAGCGCACTACTTACCCGCGAGGGTCTCAAGGCGCTGGGGAGAGGGAAGGGGGGGGGGGGTGCTGCTACTGGTCGAACAGCCAGGTCTTGAGTAGCCTCCTGAAGGTCAGCAGGTCTTGGGTCTGCCGTAGGCTTAGTGGAAGGGTGTTCCAGGTCTTGGCGGCGAGGTGTGAGAAGGATCTGCCGCCGGTGGTTGTTCTTTGAATGCGAGGGACGCTGGCGAGGGAGAGGTCGGCGGAGCTGGCGGTTGGGGACGTAGAAGAAGAGTCGTCTGTTGAGGTAGGCTGGGCCAGTTTTGTGGAGTGCCTTGTGTGCGTGGATGAGGAGTTTGAAGGTGATCCTCCTGTCGACGGGGAGCCAGTGCAGGTTCCTCAAGTGGGGGGTGATGTGGCTGTGGCGTGGTACGTCGAGGATCAGGCGTGCGGAGGCGTTTTGTATGCGTTGCAGTCGCTTGATGAGCTTGGCCGGGGCTCCCGCGTAGAGGGCGTTCCCATAGTCAAGTCTGCTACTGACGAGGGCCTGGGTGGTGTGTGTAGTTTCTGGCAACCACCGGACATGACAACCCTGACTCCTCGGGTATCGTGGAAAACAATACGGTATCTTTTGCTCAGTCACTCGTGCTTGCTTTTCTCAGAATACATATAGAATGACGATTGGAATGGTTTCAATAAGTATTTATTGGTCAAGCGTCAGTCTAGTGTGAAACATATTAGCTGCGACAATCAAAAGACAGGAGCAGACAAATGTAATCGCTAGTACTAATATCGTAAATAGCAGATACATTTCTATCATATTGCTAATAAAATGAATAAAAGCAGATTATATAGAATAAAAGCAGATTATATAAAACAATAGCATTAGCCTACTCCTACGATGCGTAGCCTACCTAAATGTACCTAGCCTAGATATGTAGGTGAAGCCTGTGTATGTAAATGTCTGGATAGATCCTAATGAAGCCAAGAATCTCCCAGGGAAGTACAAACCCCTCACCTGATGGTTTAGAATGAAGGATCCGGTCCCTTCGTCGAGGATGGCACCCCGCAAGGGATGACAGGTCTCTGCTTATCGAAGGATCAGCCTGCAGTCTCTCGGTCCAGCCTGGAAGGAATTCTCCTCTGCATTTGTATGGGGGAGCGAGGGTATTTTATGCTTAAGTGGACACTCCAGGTTTTCTTCCAGAATCGATATCTTTTGAAAACATTCACTAATCCCTCTTTAATCCTTTTGTAAACGTAACACTCATGCACTGCTGGCTGTTGGCCATGGATGGAAAAAAGTGGTGGCCCTAATACAGAATAAATCTGCTGTGCCTGAGGACATGTTTATGTACGTCAGGTACAGGGATTAAGATAGGATGCCGAGAGCCCGTTGTCGAAAATACAGAAGGAAGCTACTAGGTAAAAGGTCACCTATGTAGAACCGTTATGTCGTATGGATGGACAAAATATATGTAATTGGTATGCACATGATGGGACTATCCTAAAGGACATGACACCCACTCCTCATCAAAAGGTCAACAAGGTCAACTAGGTAATGCTAAAATAAATGCTATAAAAAGGCATTACAAATTATGTATATTTAAAATATACTAAAAGCACTAAAAAAAGGTCTTAAAATATTGTTCAAAAAAGCAGAAAACATATTTCCCTAAAGGAGTTCTAAAAAAGGTCCTTTATATATGTGATTGCCTAGTTTCTCTGAGCACCTTGAAAGTCACTACTGTGAGACAGAGCAGAGAAAAAAGGAATGATGAAAACAAAGTCAGTTCGACCTTCAATTTGGTAGATGTTGTTAAAAACTCGCCAAACGTTCCCAGCACAGGAGAGGCCAGATTGTTTAAGAATCCTGCGCTGGAGACTCAACATCACTGAATATGTCATCCGCAGGAGGCAGTCCTTCCATCACCTCCAGTATGATATCAAGTGAACAGAGGTGGTCATCTCTAGTTCCCACGGCAGCCGTCGGGGAAGAATTAGATGCCTGTGTGCCTGAGCCTGATGCCTGTGCACCTTAGACTGATGCATGTACATCCGTAGTGGAGCCGATCTCTGTTCCAACAGGAGCTGAAGCATCCCGTGGAGGCTCTAGGAACACCATCATCAACATGGGAATACGCTGTGGACAACTGTGCACGTGGGCCCGCAAAGGCGCCAGGAGCATGTCTATGTCCGGCGGAGTAACCGATGGAAGTGTCAGACACGCGTCCGAATCCGCAAAAGAGGCAGCGGAACACTGGCAGAATGCAGTCAAGCCAGGCTGGTGTGAAAGACAGGAACCAATGATCACTCAGCTCTCGAAGCCGAGGTATACCCAGGAAGAACACCAATCGCTCACAACAACGTCGCTGCAGTAGTGTTCTCTCCATGTCTCGTGATGTTGACATCCATTGTGAAGCAATAGGATTAAAATCAGGATGCCCGCTACTGAAAGCAGGATCAAAGGAAGCCCTCCAAAAATGCTTCCAAGTACGGAGTGTATGAATGATGGAATCACTCCGAAAACGGTTTGAAAGGTGGTTAACAGACCTGATCCAATGCTCTTAAATAAGTGTACTATCCCCCGCGTATCAGACATGTTAAAGATACGATGGACCATTTCTCATAAATGGAGCTGGAAGTTTGTACAGACCAGAGCCTGTATCTCTGCCGAGGACCTTGCAACGTGGAGATCAAAGATATCTCGGGCTGACGTTAAGGCCACGTTTTGCAGAAACAGCATGGCTTTCAGTCTGCTCAGAGAATCAAACCCTATGTTGGAAACATTCAGCGAAGGCCACAGTGGTGCCTCCCTAACTGTGCAAGCCGGGGGAAACAATACTTGCTTACAACAAACAACCCTGGAGTTGACAGTCACTAGATAAGCAATGCCGGGCGTCATTACACAGCAGCCTTGGTCATTCAGCATTAAGTAACTTCCATTCGAAAGTGACTCGAAAACTGGATGAATTACCGCAACTGGGAAGCAAGACAAGTTGGCTATTGAAGCATTACACGCTCCGTGCAACGATACTTCTTTACACACTAAAGACCCACTCAAGGCCTTTTCACAGTTTGAACCACTCAAAAAAACGTCCCTGTCCTTGTTCCTGCACCTATATGTGTATGGCAACTCACAGGTTTCTCGTATGTACCCTTCGCCCAACGCTTCATACCTGCCTACTGGGTAATATTTAAGGCAGTACTGGAATTGGAATGTCGTGGTTGGCAGTGTGATATAGCCATGGATTAACCATTATGTAGACGGTGACTCTGCTTTAGTAAAAGGTAATTTCTCTAGTTTTTCAATGAGCAGCATGGTGTACTTCGCATCTCTGCGTGCCATGGTCATTTGTCTGTTGGTCAGATTGTAAGCCGAAAACAGATTTGTGTCTTTAATATATCGCCATGGAACGTGGCCAGAACGCAATGATTGAAGCGTCCAGCTTAAAAGCATAATAGCGTGTAGTTGAGATTGCCCATGTTGTAAGATAGAAAAATCTTGTTCCATTATATCGATAGCTGAGGACACAATGTTGCCCAGTGAATAAATACGAGACGAGAGTGTGGTCATGCCATTGTCCACCACAGCTAAGGCCTTTTCTATCGATTTCACAAAGTCTCTCCGCAGCTTCCTGTTGGGAGACTTTCCAAACTTCATCATAGATGGCATACAAGAAGCATTTGTTACGTGGTTTCTTGGGACCTAACAAGAAATCCCTGAGATCCATGTTGTCTGACAGAAGAGACGAGTGTTGTTTCACCTGTGATAGTGTCGAGGTCTTTAGCCAATCTAGGCACAACTTCCCGACAGTATAGGAAGTCACTACCCCTGGGTCGTCTAAGTGTACATAGCGTGGGTTGGGCCTATGGATACTAAACCCTTCGGTGGTACCCTTGAATCTTGAGTTACACATATTTGTGTCAACAGGCCAAACCAACCAACCCTTCCAATCGGAAGATGATGAATTGTATGTACCATGTGTCCCTTCACTTGCTAGTGTGTTATTTGCAATACCCTTAATAGGTGTGGGTGAAGGGATGCTCGGTGTTTTCAGGTCTTTGATTTTTGCAAACCCGTAACAGGTAGTTTGTTGCACTGTTCTGTTCAGGAAAATCATCTGTAATGTAATGAGGCAAGCTCTGTATAAAGGCTCAGTTCCCTGAACCTGCCACTCTCTTGTCCCCCAGATCGATTTTGTGTCTATGGTGTCCCTTCAGTAGTCGAAACCCTGTATAGACAGTTGGGAGATAAAAGGTGCTGAGTATATCAGTTTAGTATTAGTCAGCATAATTTTCTTCGCTGTTGCATTAGTGTCTGCAAGTTTGTAATAAAACGATTTAGGGTCTGATGTATTGAACCCGGAAAAATATGTGAATTTCTGTGTGAATGTGGCAGAACTACCTTTTGGTGGTGTTAGGCAATGTTCCCATTGATGGTAAATGTTGGCAGTGCATGGTACACTTGCCCTATGCAAAAAATGATGACCATAATGCTGGTAACAAAACATGGTATCGTAATCAGTTGTATCCTCATACAATTCCCTGTAAGAAAATGCTGCAGACTCTTTTAAATCTGTGAGCATAGTATTTACAGTCTCAATGTCCCAATCATCAGAGAGTGTACTGGGTGTAATGAAATCATTTAAAGAAATTTTAAACGATTGTGGAATTTTCAAATGTTCAGTGGGGCCATATACATCATAAGAAACTTTATCCCAAACTATACCATCCGGTATTGGAATTGCTGTAATGTTCACCAGGGACAAGTCTCTTTGCTCACGGTGTGATGACGTATGTGGTTTCAGGAACAGGTTCACTGATTGTACTGCAGAGAGTTCTGGGAGATAATGTCCGTTCAGAAGCAGAAAAAAGACAGTCCTTGTGACAATCTAAATTAACAGATATACTACCCCTATTGCAAACCAAATGTTCAACCAAGGTGGCACTAAGTAAGTCTTTTTGAGCAAAAGATAGAATTGTAGAAATTTCTCTCTCTTTGAAATGAGTGGCGTTTGATCAGGTTCACTCGGATCTGAAGAGAAATCATGGAAGTTGATGAAGTAGCCAGACGCAGTTCGATCTATCTTTGGTAGCTCCGCAGGTTTTGTAGAACTGGCAGATGTGTCATTTGAAGGCATATTAATGTAGACATCAATGTTGTGCCGAATTGTCACTTGTATTGTTGTTTCTTCTTGATGCTTTTCAATTTAAACTGGCATTATTTGTGCTCCTTTATTTGGTACTCCTTCACTTTGTGTAGTGGAGTCTTGAAACGTTATTAGTCTTTCCATCTGAACTTCCTGTATAGTAGCTAGAGGAGGTCTGCGGCTACTCAGGAACCCACGCGGCCTACTTTTGAGAATAGGCCACATGATGCGGTTTGACCAGATCAATGGAGACACATCTTTTTTCTTTTTTGCCGGCTAGAGGCGGAAGTAGTACTGTTCTTGTTCCCACTACCGCTAGGACAGGTACAGTTGTTCTGTATGATGGCCCAAACTCTCTTCTGTCCACGATCTTTTCCCTGACTAGGTCCCCAATCTTCCGGACCCAGTGGCGGTGCGTTTGACTTGCACGTTGCTCTGTAACGCTCAGAATTCATTGAGTTCCTGTTAAACAGCCAAAAGGTCATTCAGTTCAAATGGTTTTGCATCCGCCACTGTGCTGGCACAATCGAGATCAGGTACCAACATTCTTGTCCCAAACAGTATTTCATAAGGGGTACGACCTCCCAAGGATTTTCTTGGCATATTATTTAGTGCCCTCTGAACCCAATATAGGTGATTGACCCAACTTCCACCCGCGCCTAATACTCTAGCTGTTAAGGATTGCTTTAGGTCCCGGTTTTTCCTCTCCACCACCGCATTTCTCTCGGGGTGGTAGGGTGAGAAGTACTGCAAGGCCACGTCCATTCTTTCCATGGCTTCCTTGTAAGCCCGAGAGCCAAACGCAGGGCCAAGGTAAGAATGTAACGTGCCAATTGCGTATGTCCCGATGAAGACTCGCAAATCCTTTATAACAGTTTGAGCGTCAGCCGAGCGCTGGGGCCAGACCCATAGGAATCTAGAGCATGAATCCACTGCCACCAAGATGTACTTGTAAGCCCCATCTGAATTTAAGGGGCCGCAGTGGTCCAAATAGACACATGCAAGGGGTCTGTCCGAAATCAGTAATAGTGTTTGTGGTGGCATGTGAACGGTGGAACCCTTCATATGCTGGCAAAATTCGCACGTCAGGACATAGTCCTTTGTTTGTTTTAGCAACCCCGACCACCAGTAACGCTGCTTCAATAAAGAAATTGTTGCAGTGACTCCTGCGTGTGCGGAGCCCAGACCCTCGTTTGCAGCAAGTATTAAACCTAATCTGCGATCTTTGTTTGGTATTACTCTATCCCCCACTCCTGGAATTTGAGTATACGGTGTGTTGTGCGCATCTAACTTGTAGGAGTACTTGAGTGGAAAGCCTTTTGGCAGTACGGCAGAGCCGTTCTTTGTGGCATTGATAGCTACTAGTATATCTCCGTCTATTCTCATGTGTGAACGAGTGATTGCTGCAATGGCAGCAGTTCGCAATGTCGCCTTGGCAGCTTCATCAGCCAGTGAATTCCCTTCAGCGTGTATGCCAACACCCTGATGACTCAAGGTGTGAATAAATTGAGCCCGTGGCAGGCATTCTTTCAGCTTCGCCACTTGTTCCCATAACAATTTATGTTTTATCGTGCCACCCTTGGCATCTCTGAACCCATTTTGGCCCCATTAATGTAGATATTCATTGTAAGATTGCACCCGGTAAAATGAATCGCACACAATCAGTGTGGGGAATCCCCGATCCGTATACTGTAGTGCTAGTATCAGGGCTTTTAGTTCTGCCAGCTGAGCTGTACAATCGCCTAGAGATTGTGTAGTCGCATTGCTTGGATGGAACTTACCATCCCGCATGCAACCTTTAACTATAGCACACGCGGGGCTATATTGCTGTTTACTTCCTAATTATAATTCCTGAGCAGATCCGTCAGTGTAAATAATGTATTTATACTGATCTAGAGGCAAGATTTAATTCAGGAGAGAATATTCTTGTTCGTACTGCAGAAATCCTTGTGTTCTCAGTGTAGGATCATATTTGTATTCTACATCTGTTGCAGTAAGAGAATTAGCCCATTGTATCCAACGTGGATGCAATGCCTTCGCATTTGGAATGCTGGCTTTTGTTACCGCTTCTAAAGTCGGTATAGGGGTTACAACAATGATGCGTTTCCCCTGTGATAGTGCTCTTTCTCTCACTACAGCAGTCTGTACTCCCGTCAGTATTTTTCCTGTTGCTGCAAATCGATTTTCAGTATTCGTGTACAAATGAGATTTGTAAGTGATTGGAACTGTCTCACCTTCATTGAACGTGATATAGGTATACCCTGATAACCCGGGGATGACCCGTATTACCAGGTTGCGGATGTTTACACGTGTCTGCAAGTGTTTTGAAGCTATCATGTCAGCCTGAACTGAACGTAGAGTGTCAGTATGTTTTTGAGGCCACTTGTTTGCTGTGAAATCTGGTCTTATTAGATCGTAGAAAGGTTTGACTTTTTTTGCGTAGTCTTGAATGTATGTTCTGCCGAAATTTAGAAATCCTAAAATGGATTGTAAACCCTTCAGAGTCTTTGGAGGCTGGATTAGTGCGCACTTTTCTAAAAAGCTCACGGCAAGGCTTTTGCCTTCACTTGACAGCTCATATCCCAAAAATAGGACGCTCAGATGGGCAATTTTTGATTTTTTGAAGTTAAATTTGTAGCCCAAGTTGGCGAAATCAACAATTATGTTGTTCACCCTGCTCAAGTGTTCAAGTAATTCATTGTCCGTCAGATAAATATCATCTATGTAGGACACTGCCTCTTCATCACAAGTTTGTAATAGCTCTGACACTCTTGCCGAGAATAACCCGGGGCTGTTCTTATAGCCTTGGGCAGACGACAAAATTGATGCCGAGTGCTGAGGACAGAAAATCCGGTCAAATATCGGCTTTCAGGAGCTATATTTTGCAGAAGAATCCATTTGAGATATCTAGTGTTGTTTTCTATTTCTTCAGCACAATGTTATTCATTAATGCGGCACTGCGTGCGTTCTGAACTGCAAATGTTTTTGTGCATGTGTTCAAGTGTCTGTAATCTAAAACCAAACGATATGTGTTGTCGGGTTTCATTACAGGAAACAAAGGGTTGTTCATTGGCGAGGTGCAAGTTTCAATCGCACCTTGGTATTCAAGTTGGTCTAAGATTTCTTTGACCTGTTTCTTTGCCTCATTTTTAATAGGGTACTGTCTCTGTGGAGTTGGAGTAGTTTTTAATGGGATCTCGTGGTGTCTTGACTCCACGTCCCACCCTACATGGTTGCGGTATAATGCCGAGAGCTAGCGCTTGCGCCCACTTCTGCGCGTATGAGTGTTTTAAGGAAACAGGAACCAGGTCGGAAAAAGCAGGCAACATTACGCTTTCATCTTTTGGGCAATCCATTATAAATTCAGGTGGCCAATCTTTTTCTGCTAACAGGATGTCGTATCCATATGTCAAATGTTCCCAAAAGAAACCTTTAATTTTCCTTGAGATGTCCCCCTCTATTTGGAGATTAATTTTGTGAAGACGGTGTGGGACACTCACTCTTGTATCAGGTGTTTCCACCGTGATGTATTCATTCAAAACTGCTGTCACCAGAAATTCCTTCAGGTTCTGGCGAGCTATTGTTACTTTTGCCACGCTGTCTAGCATCATCAGAGCCCATTCCCCGTTCAGAAGCTGAGTCCTCAGTAACCTGGGCATTTCTAATTTTTAAGCCAGCTACCTTCTTCTTTTTGAACTGAGTATTTGCTTTAGGTTGCTCGTCCTGTTTGATAATGAAATCTGAAGTGTGATGTGTTTCCCTTTTTCCCTTTGGTCGATCTTCAATTTTTTGTTCTGACCGTCCTTGCCTCTCCGAGCTTTTTGATGAACCCTGAAAGGAACAAAAGGAACGTGTATCCGTATCCTGATACCTGTCAGGTTTCCTAATGTTATCACGATTCCCAAGGTTGTACCTCTTTTCAGAGGACTCCCGTTGGGGAGACCCACCCCTTGATCGTGAAGTGTTTCTGTTATTATTATTTTTAGATTGATTATTATCCCATTTCTTTTTAGAAGAAATGGGTGCTTGCTTTGAGTTATCCTTGTCAGAATTACTCAACATTTGTGGTTTTGCTGGTTTGGCTCCCAAACTATCTCTACCTAGTGAAGCATAGGTTTCTTCGATAATTTTTGGTAATGCACGCTCCTGATTTGCAGGAGTTGTTTCCCTTAAGCGTTGGCATATGGCCACCGCTGCTGCTTCCCCCTTGATGTTGCTCAGCATAATCGCCAAGACTTGGTCAAAATTACCCATCAGTTTCATCCCCAAGTCCAGGGCAGGTCCTGCCCTGTACTTGTTCTGTATTTGTTTTAATACTTCAGGAATAACTGATATGGTTGGGGTACCGTGTATTCTAATATAGACTGCAGCAAAGATTGTTTCCCATGTGGTACAATCCCCCAGTGAGGGAACCATTCCCATTGGCAAGCAAATTGTTAACATTCTGTGTTTTTCCTGCGGACCCGTATGGGGAAATACTGCTTCCAACTGTGCTATTTTTTTAGCAATCCAGAATGGTACTTGATCCCTTTTTGATGGGAACGCACCCATTATTGCTTTTAGTGTCTGTGGACTAATTATTGGTGTGTGATGAGACTGGACTGTACCAGCTGGAGCAGATCTCGCAGGTTGTAATGTGAGAGTTTGCATGACGAACTGGACAATATGTCTGTATAGACTGACTATTTCTTTATAAAGTGTTTGCACTTTCCCTACTGGGAGTGTGTCTATCTCAGGATGTGGAGTGTAAGTCGCTAAGACCGGCCATGTCGCTCCTCCTATGCTGAGCGGACCGAGTCTTACGACTGAAGTTGTGTGATTTAGGGCACCTTTAAACCAGTTTTTATGTTGCTGGTATGTTAACGGAACTTCAATGTCCTGCCATGGGATGTATTCTTCCGGTGGATAGCCACGTCCTGGTTTGGAAACCTAGCTACCCTCTTGGAGAATCGTCACCCATCAGACCCAGTGCCCTGAATATAAAACAAAATATCTGTCACCGGCAAAATACAGTAACCAGCACTGAATCACCAATTATCTCCACTTCCTAAAATACTGGGAATCTAGAAAAACATTGTTAGAAATCTAACTTTCCAGATCAAAATGAAGCCTGCCTCCTGTATCATGGTAGCAACCAGCAGCAAGCAGGTGTCAAGTGCATGGAACTTCTCTCCCTGTGTTTCCCTCTCATTCTCTCTGTCTTGCTCCCTTTCTGTCTGTGTGTGCGTCTCTATCCACCTCTTCGGCCCTCATTACATGTTTTGCTGTCATAACATGAAATGAAAGCAGTAACTTCAGATTTTTTATACTGCCAAGCTATTATGAGTTCCAGGGACTAGAATGGAAATAAACTCAGAATTTGAGGGCAAATTCATTAAAAAATTACACAATCCAGCCAAGCAACCAAAGTTGATGCACTGTGGGGTGTGAAAGGAAGAGATGAAGACCGTGCCATATCTACTAAGTTATGGCACTGTTTCTCTCTCCTCCTGCACTGGTGCACTTTCCGCTGCCTTGTGCCAAGCACACACCCTTGCACCATAGCACAAGGAATTGTGCGTGATACCTACCATAGGTTTTACATCGGAAGAGTGGTCTTCCAGTACAAAATACTATGCTTAGATATTATATAAAAATGTTCTAACTTTGTGTGTATGGTGCACAGCTAAGCACACATGCAAAGATAGACACATTTTATGAAAAGAGAATTTTTCTCAAATGTTACTCCTGGTTCATAAAGGCATACGTTTTTGGCACAAAGCTCTGTCTACACTTTTTAGCAGATAGGGCTTCTCAGCAAAATACTGGGTGGTTGCATGGGAACATCCAAGTATCACCCATGTCATGCCCCGTTGATGCAAAATACCACAAATCATTACTTTGTGTTAATTTAAGGCTACTTTCCAGCACAAATAAAAATTTGTGAAGGAAAGTAAATCCAGTTCTTAACTTTGCGCCGTTCTGGGTCACTCTTCTTGACACTGCACCAGCACAAAGTCTTGAGAAATCTGACTCTTGGTGTTTGTGTACCGACTGCTAAAGATTTTTTTTAATCTTTTAGCAAGCAAAATTAATCCTGAAAAAATCCTGTAGTTGCTGGTTTTCCCACAAAAATAACAATCCCAACTTGCTAAGAGCTCATAATAAGGGCCTCAGTCTTTTCTATGTTCTTTATTCAAAGGTTTTAATTTGTGGGATAGAGACTCCCATGACAATGCAGATCTGAAGGTTGTAGGTACTCTGGCAGAGCTTGCTTTCAATCAGAATTTGCTTTTAGCTACTCTTGATAAAGGAGCCATCTTGGCCTGGAAGCTTACAACGGATTGGCCGGATGCCCATTTATTTACCTTGCAGATAGATAAAGGAAGTGCCTCCAAATGCATGCCAGGCCAACTG
Source organism: Calotriton arnoldi (assembly GCA_963921515.1). Classification (NCBI taxonomy): domain Eukaryota; kingdom Metazoa; phylum Chordata; class Amphibia; order Caudata; family Salamandridae; genus Calotriton; species Calotriton arnoldi. The sequence continues at coordinate 109,089 of CAWUFW010018363.1, read as the reverse complement.
TGGTTATTTACTCCTTGTAACTACAAAAATCTATCAGCAGGAAAACTGGCCCTCACATTTGGAAGAAAGGCTTAATTTGGCCACAAGAAGGCAGTATTCATCAGTCGGTGGGCTGATACAATACTGTATGTGTGTCTGTTGAAGAGTGCACCCCTCTTAAATCCTTACAGCATAACAAATCCCAGGTGTGGTTTACTGGGGAACTCACATTAGTACAGAGTAAGGTTAGTAAGTTAGAATGAATATAAAAGAAGGCAACAAAGTGAAGATTACAAGCTATAACTCAAAGATGCCAGGAAAGCACCTAGAGGCTATTTTGAACCTGCTGTGAAGCGTAAAAAAGCCAAGCAGATGTGCACCCTGGCCTAAGCCACAACCAAAGCAGGTGAAATCCTGCAAAGAGCCTGACCAATTTGATATGGGGCGGCCCAGAATAGAGGAGTTATGCAAAAAATGTGCCACTATCCTGAATGAACAATTTAGCCCAATTAGGGAACGATTGGCTATTATAGAGTCTCAACAAGCGGAATTAATTAACACCATCCCTTCAGTCACCTCACAAACTAAAGTCATCAGACATAACGACACGCATGCCGGCTGCTATGGTGTGAGGAAGGGGGGGGGAGTAAACTTTGTGTGTCCAACAGGAATCCAGGAAACAAATCTTATCACGCTTTGCGCTACATCTAATTCCATCTTCGGACTGCAGCTGCTACGGCTCTGTGAGAACCTGTTGGCAGTCACCACATAGGTATTCCCAAGGACTCTTAGCCACACTTATTCACAGGGCAGGATCGTAGGGCCCAAGCCAACAACAAGCGAAATGACTCCGCTGTTAAATCAAATGCTTCCATTTTAATTTACCCATGGCGGCATGTCCTTACATCTTGGTAATGGCACAAGTGCCCCCATTAAAGCATAACCAATCGGAAAGTTGGGAACAGTTGCATAATAGTTATTAATTGGCTTAACATTCACAAAAAATGTAATGTGTCAGAGAGTAACACAAATATAATGCTACGTAAGGTTGGTTGGGTGGGCCCTTCATCAACAATTATAGAGGGTGACTGCATTATTGTGAATTTTAGCCACCCGGCCAGTGTCAAGAATTGGCTCATGAGGAGAATCAGTTTGTTTCGACAAGCGTAGTCTCCTTGCCTTTGGGGTATTTCCATAAACCACTCAAGCTGGTAACATGTCCACCTGCATCTGGTCTGTTACTTTCAAACGGGCGCATAGATTGCAGTATTAGGTGCACACCACTATCGAGCCTTGCGGAGGATGAGTGACTCGCGGTGTCAGAGCAATTGATAATCGCAACCCCATTAGTGGTGCCAATGGTCCTGATAGGCCATGCAACTCCCAGCTCAATCACCCCAATCTCTAAGGTAAAGGGACACATAATGAGAATTCTGAGCTGGAATATTGCAGGATTGTGTTCTAAAATGCACCTCCCAATTTGGCAATCTCTGAAACGAAGCTATGAAGTCCTGTTGTTCCAGGAAACCTGGGACCTTGATCCTATTGTGTTTGATGGGTATTCATGTTTTAGTATACAGGCTATTTCATCTCATTCTGGTCGTGCCTCTGGGGGCCTACCCATCTGGGTAAACCTTTCTCTTGGAGGACATGCCATCGCTATAAATACCCCAGGAAATGATTACGAGACCGTGTTTTATAAGGGGGATCCAACACTGTATTTTATCAACTTCTATAATAACAATTTCACTAGCACTCCTAATTGCAGGTTTCTCAGCCTGTTCCAATTTATTGATTCAATTGTGGGGACAGTAACGGAAGAAGGGCAGCAAGCATATTTGCGTTTAGCGGTGGATTTCAATGCAAGACTAGCCCTCTTCAACTTAAGAAACAGGGCCACCTTTCTCGTTGGCCCTGATCAGAGGGGCAAGGAATTGGGTTTTTTTCTTTCATCGCTGGACTTGCACAACGTTCTGGAGGAGGTGGGTACGGGTGACATAGGCTTGCCAACTTTTAGGGGCAGGAATTGTCTGTCTGTTATTGATTACATTTTTGTATCCAGTAATTTAATACATTGGTTGCTGTCCGGGACTATTAAACAGTCAGATTTTGGATAGAGATGGCCCTAATTGAGTCACCCAGGGCGGAAGCCAACATTGGGACTGGAATTCACAACCTAAAGCCATCTTTGGATAACCTAAGAGTATGTTGGAAGCTTCCTAATCCCACCCAATTCCTAAGCACAATAGTTATGGGAAATTTGGAACTAAATTTGGGCTGTTTGTCTGACGATGCCATTGATGGGAAAGGGGACATAGTCAGCTAGTTTGTGGCCCTCTGCTTATGTATTAAAAAATCCCTCTCGAAGCCTGTGAAACTAGTGAACCCAACCCATATGGCGCCAAAATGGTTTGATCACGAGTGCTCAGCAGCTAACCGAGCTTTAAGTAGGGCCTTAACTGACTACCCTAGGGATCCCCCAACTGTGGCCTGTCTTTGGAAGCAGTATAGAAAGATAACAACAAGGAGGTGGAGGGAAGTTATTAGATGGCAGTGGCACTCCTTGGCACATTCAGTCTCCACCAAGAATAGTAAGAACTTTTGGGATACAGTTTCAGCCATGAGAACAGCTAATAGAATGGTAATGCTTGTTAGCTGCCATATTAATAGTGAAACACACAAGATGATGGACGGAATGTTGCACATTGGCAAACATTCACCCCCAGTCACAGATCTGGGTTTAATCCATCGTTATTTTGCTTCACCACGCCACGCCAGTTCAGACATAGCCATATGCAAATCAGTCTTGACCCTGTGCCTCATGGGAACAGTCCAGACCGAACTGCCAACCCATGTCTTCCCTGGACCGGAATCAAGCATCCTAGGACCAGTTTCGGGCTTTCAGCCCTCATCAGCCAGGATAGCTTGACTCCAGTGGCATAGTGAGCATGGGACCCACGTCTGGGCATACCCTTCCCACTTAGGGCGAAATGCAAAACACACAAGATGATGGACGGAATGTTGCACATTGGCAAACATTCACCCCCAGTCACAGATCTGGGTTTAATCCATCGTTATTTTGCTTCACCACGCCACCCCAGTTCAGACATAGCCATATGCAAATCAGTCTTGACCCTGTGCCTCATGGGAACAGTCCAGACCGAACTGCCAAGCCATGTCTTCCCTGGACCGGAATCAAGCATCCTAGGACCGGTTTCGGGCTTTCAGCCCTCATCAGCCAAGATAGCTTGACTCCAGTGGCGTACTGAGCATGGGACCCACGTCTGGGCATACCCTTCCCACTTAGGGCGAAATGCAAAACACACAAGATGATGGACGGAATGTTGCACATTGGCAAACATTCACCCCCAGTCACAGATCTGGGTTTAATCCATCGTTATTTTTGCTTCACCACGCCACCCCAGTTCAGACATAGCCATATGCAAATCAGTCTTGACCCTCTGCCTCATGGGAACAGTCCAGACCGAACTGCCAAGCCATGTCTTCCCTGGACCGGAATCAAGCATCCTAGGACCGGTTTTGGGCTTCCAGCCCTCATCAGCCAGGATAGCTTGACTCCAGTGGCGTAGTGAGCATGGGACCCACGTCTGGGCATACCCTTCCCACTTAGGGCGAAATGCAAAACACACAAGATGATGGACGGAATGTTGCACATTGGCAAACATTCACCCCCAGTCACAGATCTGGGTTTAATCCATCGTTATTTTGCTTCACCACGCCACCCCAGTTCAGACATAGCCATATGCAAATCAGTCTTGACCCTGTGCCTCATGGGAACAGTCCAGACCGAACTGCCAAGCCATGTCTTCCCTGGACCGGAATCAAGCATCCTAGGACCGGTTTCGGGCTTTCAGCCCTCATCAGCCAGGATAGCTTGACTCCAGTGGCGTAGTGAGCATGGGACCCACGTCTGGGCATACCCTTCCCACTTAGGGCGAAATGCAAAACACACAAGATGATGGACGGAATGTTGCACATTGGCAAACATTCACCCCCAGTCACAGATCTGGGTTTAATCCATCGTTATTTTGCTTCACCACGCCACCCCAGTTCAGACATAGCCATATGCAAATCAGTCTTGACCCTGTGCCTCATAGGAACAGTCCAGACCGAACTGCCAAGCCATGTCTTCCCTGGACCGGAATCAAGCATCATAGGACCGGTTTAGGGCTTTCAGCCCTCATCAGCCAGGATAGCTTGACTCCAGTGGCGTAGTGAGCATGGGACCCACGTCTGGGCATTCCCTTCCCACTTAGGGCGAAATGCAAAACACACAAGATGATGGACGGAATGTTGCACATTGGCAAACATTCACCCCCAGTCACAGATCTGGGTTTAATCCATCGTTATTTTGCTTCACCACGCCACCCCAGTTCAGACATAGCCATATGCAAATCAGTCTTGACCCTGTGCCTCATAGGAACAGTCCAGACCGAACTGCCAAGCCATGTCTTCCCTGGACCGGAATCAAGCATCCTAGGACCGGTTTCAGGCTTTCAGCCCTCATCAAGCCAGGATAGCTTGACTCCAGTGGCGTAGTGAGCATGGGACCCACGTCTGGGCATACCCTTCCCACTTAGGGCGAAATGCAAAACACACAAGATGATGGACGGAATGTTGCACATTGGCAAACATTCACCCACAGTCACAGATCTGGGTTTAATCCATCGTTATTTTGCTTCACCACGCCACCCCAGTTCAGACATAGCCATATGCAAATCAGTCTTGAACCTGTGCCTCATGGGAACAGTCCAGACCGAACTGCCAAGCCATGTCTTCCCTGGACCGGAATCAAGCATCCTAGGACCGGTTTCGGGCTTTCAGCCCTCATCAGCCAGAATAGCTTGACTCCAGTGGCGTAGTGAGCATGGGACCCACGTCTGGGCATACCCTTCCCACTTAGGGCGAAATGCAAAACACACAAGATGATGGACGGAATGTTGCACATTGGCAAACATTCACCCCCAGTCACAGATCTGGGTTTAATCCATCGTTATTTTGCTTCACCACGCCACCCCAGTTCAGACATAGCCATATGCAAATCAGTCTTGACCCTGTGCCTCATGGGAACAGTCCAGACCGAACTGCCAAGCCATGTCTTCCCTGGACCGGAATCAAGCATCCTAGGACCGGTTTCGGGCTTTTAGCCCTCATCAGCCAGGATAGCTTGACTCCAGTGGCGTAGTGAGCATGGGACCCACGTCTGGGCATACCCTTCCCACTTAGGGCGAAATGCAAAACACACAAGATGATGGACGGAATGTTGCACATTGGCAAACATTCACCCCCAGTCACAGATCTGGGTTTAATCCATCGTTATTTTGCTTCACCACGCCACCCCAGTTCAGACATAGCCATATGCAAATCAGTCTTGACCCTGTGCCTCATGGGAACAGTCCAGACCGAACTGCCAAGCCATGTCTTCCCTGGACCGGAATCAAGCATCCTAGGACCGGTTTCGGGCTTTCAGCCCTCATCAGCCAGGATAGCTTGACTCCAGTGGCGTAGTGAGCATGGGACCCACGTCTGGGCATACCCTTCCCACTTAGGGCGAAATGCAAAACGCACAAGATGATGGACGGAATGTTGCACATTGGCAAACATTCACCCCCAGTCACAGATATGGGTTTAATCCATCGTTATTTTGCTTCACCACGCCACCCCAGTTCAGACATAGCCATATGCAAATCAGTCTTGACCCTGTGCCTCATGGGAACAGTCCAGACCGAACTGCCAAGCCATGTCTTCCCTGGACCGGAATCAAGCATCCTAGGACCGGTTTCGGGCTTTCAGCCCTCATCAGCCAGGATAGCTTGACTCCAGTGGCGTAGTGAGCATGGGACCCATGTCTGGGCATACCCTTCCCACTTAGGGCGAAAAGCAAAACACACAAGATGATGGACGGAATGTTGCACATTGGCAAACATTCACCCCCAGTCACAGATCTGGGTTTAATCCATCGTTATTTTGCTTCACCACGCCACCCGAGTTCAGACATAGCCATATGCAAATCAGTCTTGACCCTGTGCCTCATGGGAACAGTCCAAACCGAACTGCCAAGCCATGTCTTCCCTGGACCGGAATCAAGCATCCTAGGACGGGTTTCGGGCTTTCAGCCCTCATCAGCCAGGATAGCTTGACTCCAGTGGCGTAGTGAGCATGGGACCCACGTCTGGGCATACCCTTCCCACTTAGGGCGAAATGCAAAACACACAAGATGATGGAAGGAATGTTGCACATTGGCAAACATTCACCCCCAGTCACAGATCTGGGTTTAATCCATCGTTATTTTGCTTCACCACGCCACCCCAGTTCAGACATAGCCATATGCAAATCAGTCTTGACCCTGTGCCTCATGGGAACAGTCCAGACCGAACTGCCAAGCCATGTCTTCCATGGACCGGAATCAAGCATCCTAGGACGGGTTTCGGGCTTTCAGCCCTCATCAGCCAGGATAGCTTGACTCCAGTGGCGTAGTGAGCATGGGACCCACGTCTGGGCATACCCTTCCCACTTAGGGCGAAATGCAAAACACACAAGATGATGGACGGAATGTTGCACATTGGCAAACATTCACCCCCAGTCACAGATCTGGGTTTAATCCATCGTTATTTTGCTTCACCACGCCACCCCAGTTCAGACATAGCCATATGCAAATCAGTCTTGACCCTGTGCCTCATGGGAACAGTCCAGACCGAACTGCCAAGCCATGTCTTCCCTGGACCAGAATCAAGCATCCTAGGACCGGTTTCGGGCTTTCAGCCCTCATCAGCCAGGATAGCTTGACTCCAGTGGCGTAGTGAGCATGGGACCCACGTCTGGGCATACCCTTCCCACTTAGGGCGAAATGCAAAACACACAAGATGATGGACGGAATGTTGCTGAAAGCCCGAAACCGGTCCTAGGATGCTTGTTTCCAGTCCAGGGAGGACCTGGCCTAGCAGTTCGGGCTGGACTGTTTCCATTGGGCACAGGGTCAAGACTGATTTGCATATGGCTGGGTCCAAACTGGAATGGCATGGTGAGCAAAAAAACGATGGATTTAGGCCCAGATCGCTGTACTGGGGTGAATGTATGACATTGTTCTGCATTCTATCCATCAATTGTCCTTTTTGCATTTGTCACCCCGAGTGGGACGGGTATGCTCAGACGTGCGTCCCGTGCTCTCCATGCCACTGGAGTCAAGCTATCCTGGCTGATGAGGGCTGAAAGCCCGAAACCGGTCCTAGGATGCTTGTTTCCAGTCCAGGGAGGACCTGTCCTAGCAGTTCGGGCTGGACTGTTCCCATTGGGCACAGGGTCAAGACTGATTTGCATATGGCTGGGTCCAAACTGGAATGGCATGGTGAGCAAAAAAACGATGGATTTAGGCCCAGATCGCTGTACTAGTGTGAATGTATGACATTGTTCTGCATTCTATCCATTAATTGACCTTTTTGCATTTGTCACCCCCGAGTGGGACGGGTATGCTCACACGTGAGTCCCGTGCTCTCCATGCCACTGGAGTCAAGCTATCCTGGCTGATGAGGGCTGAAAGCCCGAAACCGGTCCTAGGATGCTTGTTTCCAGTCCAGGGAGGACCTGGCCTAGCAGTTCGGGCTGTATTGTTCCCATTGGGCACAGGGTCAAGACCGATTTGCATATGGCTGGGTCCAAACTGGAATGGCATGGTGAGCAAAAAAACGATGGATTTAGGCCCAGATCGCTGTACTGGGGTGAATGTATGACATTGTTCTGCATTCTATCCATCAATTGTCCTTTTTGCATTTGTCAACCCGAGTGGGACGGGTATGCTCAGACGTGAGTCCCGTGCTCTCCATGCCACTGGAGTCAAGCTATCCTGGCTGATGAGGGCTGAAAGCCCGAAACCGGTCCTAGGATGCTTGTTTCCAGTCCAGGGAGGACCTGGCCTAGCAGTTCGGGCTGGACTGTTCCCATTGGGCACAGGGTCAAGACTGATTTGCATATGGCTGGGTCCAAACTGGAATGGCATGGTGAGCAAAAAAACGATGGATTTAGGCCCAGATCGCTGTACTGGGGTGAATGTATGACATTGTTCTGCATTCTATCCATCAATTGTCCTTTTTATATTAATAGTGAAGCACATATTTCTCAAATCTACTCTCCTGGGGATTTGGTGTCATAATAATAATGATGATAATACTTGGATCTGTATAGCGCTGCTAATCATCCATGAGGGTCTCTAGGCACTGTCCATAGGGACGGGTAGATTAGGTGATTTGCCCAGAATCACAGGATGTTCAGCCAACACTGAGACTCAAACCTGGATCCCCAGCTCTGAAGTCAGCAGCTCTGGCCGTTACACCACACCCTCTCCCTGAGAGAAGGCGGATTTGCATCCTGTGTTAGAGGTCACTTTACAGGAAGTTACGGCAGCAATACAGCAGAGTGCAGGGGGAAAGGCACATGGTCCGAATGGTGTGCCTATGGATTTAGTAAAGGGTAACATCAATTTATTGGCCTCCTTGCTGACTAATGTTTATAACAACCTAAAATAGACATCTTTACCCAACTCCTGGGCTTCATCTACCGTTGTCCCAATTTTCAAGAAGGGGGATCGCTCCTTGCCCAGCTGCTATCGTCCCATCTCATAGATAGACATCCCAGTGAAAATCTGTGGGAGGGTCCTATACAATAGTATTTTTGAGTGGGTGGAGGACAACAAAATCATAAATCCATGTCAATACAGTTTCCATAGCCATATAGGCACTCTGGAGCAGTGCCTAAACCTCAACCTGATATTGGGTAAATATACAGTGGCTATGCGCACCCCATTATATCTTGCTTTCATGGACCTGTCCTTGGCACTTGATTGTGTTAATCAATCATAGCTATAGCATCTCTTGTTGGACATTGGGTTGGAGGCGTCGCTTGTTCATCTCCTGGCATCTATGCCCGAGAATGCAAAGCCCAGAGTTAAGTTTGGTCAAAATAGAGAATTATCTAAAGAGATACAAATCGGGCGTGGGGTGCGACAGGGGGCCGTGCTTGCCCCCTTGTTGTTTATCCTGTACATCAAAACGTAGCCCGCATCTAACTTCTTGCACTCCAGATGTTCCTATGATTCAAGGTGCTCCCCTCCCAGTATTGTTATATGTGGACGACACCCAGAGCTCTGCATTCATTGGTCCACTCTTTCATGAAATTTATGGCCATTCTTGAGCTATTAACTTACTTCTTGAAATCTTCTGTAATGGTGTGTGATCCCAAGAGTATCCCACTTTCAGGTATTGTGGTCAGAACAAACCGACTATCAAGCACGAGTACTTTTTCCTATAAGGGGGTAACTTTCAGCGCAACTTATTCATGGGAACTAAACAAAGCCCAGCTCAGGGAACAGTTATCAAGGGCTTGCCATCCCCACTGGGAGGACGGGCCTCTGCACCGATGTTACAGATTTATACTTCACAATGTGTCCCAGTGACTTCGTATGGGGCTGAAATCTGGGATATCAGGGATCCCTCAGCTATCCAGGTAGAGGAAAATCGTTTCTGCCAGAAACTTCTATCTGTCCCACTATCTTCCTCCCACTTTATCTGCCATAAGGAGTTGGGTTTAAGTTATCTAAGTGACCGAATTCAAACCTGCCCGCCACTGTTATGGTTGTCCATTTGGAAGACTGAAGAGGCATCTTTAACAAGAGATATAATCACAGACTGTTTAGCGTGCGACAAAGGCCTCACTATCCCATGGATTACTTTTGTGAAAAATTCCTTTGATGACATTGGCTTACCTCACGTATTCACCAATGTTGCAATGAGTGCTACTATGGGAAAGAAGCAAGTCCAAACCTTATTATTAGCACATGCCCAAGATAAAAGGCTAAGGGCAGAAACATTGAAATCTTCAATTGCAGCTTATCTGCCCCTAAAATCCCGAAACCACTCCCAGGAACTATGCATTTAGTGGAAGAGGGCACTGGGAATGATCTTTAATGTTTCGTTTTAGGGCGGATACAATCAAATATTAATTAGGTTTCCAATTAGGATTCCAGAGAAAGCTTGAATTACATCTGTACCCATGTAATGACACCTCCAGGCAGTCTATGTTATATTTTGTCAGCTGTAATTTATGAACAATTGACCAAGCTGTTTTTAACCTTTTTTATGAAGTCTAGAAATTTGAGGCATTGTGCTCGGGCATACGTTTTGTTGCAGCAACTCCATGATGAAGAGACTTGTTTTTATGTGGGTTCCTTTTTACATGCTGCAGTACATTCTCGGGGCACAATGCACTTTGATTAAGATGCTTTTATGTATTGTTTTTAGTTTCATTTTATATGTCTGTATAATGAAATTATTTACTACTTAGTCTGTGTAGACTGATGTCTGATGATACAGTACTGTTGTATCTGGATACAAGAGTATTTATCGCTAATTTTGCACTATTATGGTTGCTCTGCAAACGAATAAAGATTTGAAATCGAAAATTACATTAAAACAGATTCAGACCTGTGCCTTGCACCACAAGTCAAATCTAGAAAGGCCTGAAACCTAGCACTTTTTGCCAAGCCTTTCCATAGCATCCTGGCGAATAGCTTCACAAGTCTGTGATTGCTGTGTCATTTAAATGCAATAATTTGTGGACTGTTTCTCATCTAGCTCCTCTGTGACGTCTCTCTTCCCACACATGATGCACTCTGAAGCAGTGGCTTAGGAGTGTGAGAGCCATACACAAAGTAAAGAAAATAGGGTGAAAGGACAAAAATATTTAAGAGTTACTTAGCAGATCAGACATTCATTGCTTTGTAATTGAGTGTTCACAGCATGCGATCCCGTTCCATGATGCTAGGATGTATGCCCCACAAAAAAATAAGTAAAAGAAAACTGTTGGCTTAAGCCCCAGCAGCCTTGCTGTCTTGTCACTCTGCTACCGAACTGTGTACAGTATTTCTCCTCAGCTGCACCCCTGAACCCCCAACAGCCGCCAGTGTGCTGTTAAGGTACCAGAAGATGGCATTACAGAGGATGAACACAGCTTTAAAGCACTGTGCACTTTCTCTGACTGCTCTTGTGACTATGGCCATTATACCAGGGGGGTATCAAGACCAGTGCCAGGGGTACCACAGGGCAAGCTGCAGCCCAGATTGATGAGAAAGGAGTGGTAGAGGTAAGGCAGGAGGAGGTTTCAAGGTCAGAGGCAGACAACACTATTAGGGCATCGAGAGAGAGTTCTACAAGGAGTGACACCAATCAGAACTGGGAAACCACAACCTGTGCTCACTCATAAGAAGTAGTATAGATTTAGCCAAAGGAACCGGTCTGTGTGGAAAGAAAGTGCCTGGAGAGGTGGGGAGAATGACCAAGTGGGTCCAGGAGAAAGAGTAAGACTTTAGGCTACTAAATTCAATCCCAGTTATCTCTATGCTGTAGATGTCTGCATTATAGTTTATGTATTTTTTATGTGTTCCCAGGCAGCTGAGAGGTCCAGAAGGAATAGCATTCGAAGGCATTATATGTACCATATTATATAAAGGCAGTTCGGTCTGGACTGTTCCCATGAGGCACAGGGTCAAGACTGATTTGCATATAGCTGTGTCTGAACTGGGGTGGCAAAGTGAGCTAAAGAATGATGATGGATTCAACCCAGATCTGTGACTGGGGGTGAGTGTTTGAAAAGTTTCAGCACTCCGTCCATCATCTCCTTGTGTTTGCTTTGTTCGCACTAAGTTGGCAGGGTATGCCGAGACGTGGGTCCCTTGCTCACTTTCAGGCACATGCATCAAGAAAAGCTTTTGCGGGTCCTTAATTGCGAATATTAAGGAATCGCAATTAAGGACTCTCAAAAGCCTATGCATGTAGGAATCGCTATTAAAATAGCGATTCCTAAACATTCCTTAATTGCGACTCGCAAATTGTGAGTCGCAATTAAGGAATGTCTTCCCATTCATTCCTATGGGCCTGTATTCATTCCTATGGGCCTACAGGCCCATAGGAATGAATCGGAGATTGCATGCGCAATTTGCGAGTACCAATAGGTACTCGCAAATTGCGAATTCAATTTCAAGGATGCAAAATGCGATTCCTTAAATGCAATCGCAATTTGGGAAATCGCAAAAAATAGCGATTACCGAAATTGCACATCCCAAAGACTTTCATGCATCGCAAAAGGCCATTTTGCGATCGCAAACGACCGATTTTTGCGAATCGCACCATTTGCGATCGCAAAATCCCTTGATGCATGTGCCCCCTAGCCACTGGATTCAAGCTAGCCTGGCCGATGAGGGCTGTTAGCCCGAAACCGGTCCCAGGATGCTTGATTCCGGTCCAGGGAAGACATGGCTTGGCAGTTCGGTCTGGACTGTTCCCATGAGGCACAGGGTCAAGACTGATTTGCATATAGCTGTGTCTGAACTGGGGTGGCAAAGTGAGCTAAAGAATGATGATGGATTCAACCCAGATCTGTGACTGGGGGTCAGTGTTTGAAAAGTTTCAGCACTCCGTCCATCATCTCCAATCGCTAGTCAGGGGCTAAACGTTTGACAGCAAGTTTTTCCAGACCCTTGTAAAGGGGCAGTAAACCTCTGATGAGCCTCAGGAGTCCCTGTGCTGATTAAGTGATCCCTCTGAGACAGATAGGAGCCTGAAACATAGTTTCATTATATGAATGGGCTACATTGTGGTTAACAAGGCAGATCAGCACATTAGAACAATGCATTCAGGTCACAGTGTTTTAGGGAATTACATAATGGAGATTGCTGGACATCTGAGGCCAAATCAAATCACAGAAGAAAACGAGTGCCAAAGCCATAGTCAGAGGCAATGCTTCAGGTATTCCAGATATTTGTATTCACAAATACATAGGAATGAAAACATTCCGATTGGTGGAAAAGTGAACAGAATTGCTTTAGGCAAAGAAAGTGTTGTACTATATTTCTATGGCGTTGCCTCAGGTGCAGAGTAGCATGATAGTTTTATAGTTTGCCATTCAGAGACAACTTCCAAAACGTTACCTTCTCAGGGTGCCTTTTCTACACTTAATTATAACCCCAAGATCCAGGTCTCATGTCTTCTAAAGTCTTGGGTTTCCTCAAACCTTTTTCTCTGAGTGTCTGAAAAGCTCTGAAAAACACATCAATTGGTAGCTAAAGCACTTCCAGCATTCCTTCTCTTTACAAATTAAGGCAGATATTATGTGTAACCTGGAGATCGGAGGTTTGAATGCTGGTGAGACCACTCAGCCTTCTTAGGGTGAAAAAATGTGTTGTGTAATGACAACACTATCAATACCTGAAGTCAAAAGATGAATGCTTTGGGAGATGCACAACTCTTCCCTGATTCCCAAGGAAGTTTGAATGGCGCTTTCTTGCCAACCTACCCTACCCTACCTACCCGTCCAGTACTGAAGCCTGTTAGACAACTGTAATGTAGGGTTAATAGCCACTTGATTTGTTTATTGTTCAGAGCTTTTTCCCAAAAAGTGAGGGGTGCCGTGAAGCTGTAGAGAGAATTGTTTGTGAGAACAAAGATTTGTTTCATCACAACACACAGAATTTCTCAGATGTTATATCTGAGTAGCGTGTGAAATTCTATGTCAGGACCAAGCCAAGGATTATGCTCTTAGTTCTTCATTTATTTTAACAGCAGCCATGTCAAGATTAACAACAATGACTTCATTTCCCATAAACCCACGGAAAGGAAGAAAAGTCCATCAGCCAATGGGGCAGCAGGATATCTCCTCATCTGCTCCTGTCCTGTCTCTCTCCCCCTCTTTCTTCACTGCTCCAGCAGCTGTGTGGAGATGAGTATTGGGACTAGGGTTCCTTTTTTATGTCAGTTCTTTGTGAATGTCTTGATTTATTATATTTCACTGTATGCTTAATTGCCTTGAGTAGTAGCAGCTGTAGGAACACTCAGGTGCTCCTTCACAGATGCTTTGATCGTTTTTGTGTGACCTACGAGCCACGGGGCGAGGCGAGCTGCGGTCTTCTGGCTGCTAGAGGGCGCGTGGCCCTAGCGCCTTGGGTCTTTTGACGCAGACGCTTCTCTTGGCCTCAGTGTATCAGAGGACGCATCGGCACTTCCCGGGCATTAGCCGAGTGCCTCCGTTCGTGTAGTAGGTTTCAGGGATTCAGCTCCAGCCCGCCTGGAGTATATATGCCCTGCAGGGTCTATAAGAGTTATTTTCAGAGCAGTGATTATCTCCCGCTGATACAGACACCAACCCAGGCAGTGATTGACTGCCCATATTAATACAAGGGCCTGAGGTGTCCTGAGAAGCCCATTTCCTCCCATACTATCATTAATTGCAGTGCTTCGCTACCACAACACTCTTTGGGTTCCCCCAGGTCCTTAGTGCCCTCTAAGTGTGTGTGTACACAGGTGTACTTACCTTTTACTCCATGAAGGAATATGAGGACTCCTATACAGAGGAGAAGATCCCCTACTTTCCTGTTACAGATGAGTTCTGTGAGGTGGAAGACACCTCTATTCATAAGTCGGTCTTGGATGTAGTGGCGCCCCTGGAGAAGAAGCTACTAGTTATGGTGCAAAAGTGCCTACAACCCCACTCCCTGAGTGAAGACCTAGCTGAGCCTTCGGCCCCCCTACCTCCAGGGTTGCCTAACGCTAAACTCCCTAAGAAGCTGTGCAAACGCCAGCAGACCTCTGGGGTGGACCTGGATGCATTCTCCAGACTTAAGAAGGCCTTCCTGGGCCACGTGCCCCCCCTCATACCAGACGCCCTAGAAGGCCTACACGCAGCCGGGGAGGATCTGCCCCCCTCCCCTCCTCCTGCCTGAGATGCATCCCTCACAGGGTCCGATGGCAAATCTGACCATGACAGGTCCTGGCGACTAACAACCAACCCCCCCCCCCACCAGCGTGGACGGGCCCTGCTACAGAAGGGTCCCGTGGACCAGAGTCCGACATTCTTGAACCCTAGGAATTGATGCACCCTTGTTCTTCTGAGTGGAGCCCTATCGATAAAGTAGCCACATATGTGTCAGGGAGGCTGCGCAAGCCTCTTGACATGGAGATACACAACCGCCATAGGGTGGAATGCCCCGCCCCTCATTGGATAGTAAGATAGCCACACCACTCGAAATTGACCCCCGAATGGCCATGTTTCTGGCCAAATACATCAGGGGCCCAAAGAGGGGCATTGACCACTCCTGGTGGATATGCCAGGATAAGTTCCTGGCGTGACAGGACCACTGACCAAAATACTGGATATGGCGCAGGATGTGAAGGCATCCGGTGCGCTAATTTCCCCAGAGGTGCTTTCTGGCTGGGACTAGCTTGCCATTATTTTCCTGGTCAACGTCAACTGCGCCATCTCTACCGAGAGGTGCAGATTGCTTCTGATGAAAAGAGATTCAAAGTTGGGGGACCTGGCGACATCAGAAGTAGAATACAAGTAACACTTGGTTCTGTCGGGTATAAGAACAATTTCTTTGTAGTATTCGATATTAGATATAAGCCAGAAAATTAAGTAAAGGCAAACAACTTGAACACAATAGAGAATCAACAAATGTATCTGATTCATTGAGAAAAACGTATTTTTACTTCATATTTGCAAAATCTTCAAAACAGAGTCACAGATTCTCATAACATAGAGGCTGTCCAATAACTCAATTATAAAAGAGCGGCGCATGTGAGCGTGGTTATAGTGACAAGGTGGATGAAGTGACAAAGTGAACAAGTTTGTGTATTATACAATAAAGTGGACAAATACTGTACAAATAAAGAGATATTGAAAAGGGTCCAATTACAAATCAAACAGTAATGGTCAACCTAGCAGGATCAATGAATTACATGAAATGTTGTGCTAGGGAGCCTATTACATGGACCAAAAAACCGTCGACGTTTCGACCCAGACACACTGCACGAGTTAAAGATGTCAACATGGGTCTTCTTCAGGACAAAGAACTGCTGAGGACAGCCGAAACTCCTGAGTGATTTTTAGTCTTACGCCAAACTCAACCCCAAGGCCTCGGGGAGAGTGAAACAGGGGTTTAAATCCAACTGAGCGTAAAGTTGAGTGACCTGATTAGTGGAGGTCAGGCAGGAAAATCCTTGGCGCTCAACTGGTGTCAGCCAAAACGGTGGTGGAATGGTCAAAGGATCGCTGTTCCATATGCTGCCACACGCATTCTGTGCATGCAAGACGCGATAATTATTTTCGCGCTGTCCGGCGGTCCGCGAGACCTCTGCGGTACGTTGCCCTAAACCGGCGTTTTGTCAGATCCAGCAGCCTTGATTCATCACGCCGCTGCCACTTGGGACGATTAACAAGTCCTCGCATTCCCGCCAGGAACCAGATGACATTTTCCAGCATATGGAACAGCGATCCTTTGACCATTCCACCACCGTGGCTGACACCAGTTGAGCGCCAAGGATTTTCCTGCCTGACCTCCACTAATCAGGTCACTCAACTTTACGCTCAGTTGGATTTAAACCCCTGTTTCACTCTCCCCGAGGCCTTGGGGTTGAGTTTGGCGTAAGACTAAAAATCACTCAGAAGTTTCGGCTGTCCACAGCAGTGCTTTGTCCTGAAGAAGACCCATGTTGACATCTTTAACTCGTGCAGTGTGTCTGGGTCGAAACGTCAACGGTTTTTTGGTCCATGTAATAGGCTCCCTAGCACAACATTTCATGTAATTCATTGATCCTGCTAGGTTGACCATTACTGTTTGATTTGTAATTGGACCCTTTTCAATATCTCTTTATTTGTACAGTATTTGTCCACTTTATTGTATAATACACAAACTTGTTCACTTTGTCACTTCATCCACCTTGTCACTATAACCACGCTCACATGCGCCGCTCTTTTATAATTGAGTGATTGGACAGCCTCTATGTTATGAGAATCTGTGACTCTGTTTTGAAGATTTTGCAAATATGAAGTAAAAATACGTTCTTCTCAATGAATCAGATACATTTGTTGATTCTCTATTGTGTTCAAGTTGTTTGCCTTTACTTAATTTTCTGGCTTATATCTAATATCGAATACTACAAAGAAATTGTTCTTATACCCGACAGAACCAAGTGTTACTTGTATTGTACATGCCCAGGTTCTGAGGGACACCGGGTTATCCCATAACTTTAGATGACATCAGAAGTAGGGCAAGTGGCACTGGGTGGGCTCTTTTGTGAACCTTTCATCAAGTAGCTTGGCAAGTTTGTCTCGACCTTCATCTCTTTGGACAAAGCCCAGTCCTCCATCAGATGCATTTTCACCCCTCGGGTTTTCACAGGAGCCAGCCATGGCAGGGGGCACACGGCCGGCCACCCACAGTCTCAAGCGTCCAATAGAGTTCAGCCCTCCAGGTGGGGGTCAATGGCAGGACTCCTCCCACTTCGGGGGTTTTTACCCCACCAGAGGGTACCCTCGCCACCTATCTTGAGGTGGGTCCCGAGGAGGAGGCCCTTCCGCCAACACACACAGTGAGCTTAACTCTCATTTCTCACAGGCGGTTGAGGGGTCATCTGGCACATTTAGTGAACAATTGGAGAAATCTCACATCCGACGCCTGGGTTATACAGAGCTTTCAGTGTTTCCACATAGAATTCTATGGGTCCCCTTTCCAACTTTTCCCACCTCAAACCCTTCCGCTTCACAGAGCTGGAGTCCGCCCTTATTCAGATAGAGATCCAGGAACTCCTTTCCAAGGGAGCCATATCCCCGTCCACGTCCCACCCTTTGGGCTTCCTCAGCAATGTATTCCTGGTGGAAAAGAGGGACGAAGTCCAGCGCCCGGTGATCAACCTCTGGGCATTCAACAAATGGCTGGTCTTTTGCAATTTCAAGATGGAAGGCGTCCATCTACTTCGGGTTCTCCTAAGGCCCAACAACTGTCTGGTGCGTTTGGATCTGAAGGATGCTCATCTGACGATCTCTATATTCCCGCCTCATCGTCGGTTCCTCCAGTTCCAATGGCAGGGTCAGACCTTCAAATTCAACTCCCTCCCCTTCGGCCTATCTTCTGCTCCCTGGTGCTTCACCAAGGTACTCAAGCCCGTAGTTGAACACCTGAGAGTCTCAGGGATATGCACAATAGTGTAGCTGGATGATATGCTCCTCACAAACCAATGCCCACACATGTTATCAGTGCATCTGGGGCAAACCGTGTATCTCCTCCAGTCCCTAGGGTTTATTATCCATTGTGAGAAATCTGCCCTGACCCCTTCCCAGACCCTTACCTTCCTGGTATTTCGTGATCAACTCAGTTGAGACAATCCTGAGTCTTCCATCTAGGAAGATGGACATGATACGACACGAGGTCTGTAGAACCCTGTCCAAACCATCCACCTCCCTCCGGCAGATAGCCAGAGTAGTCGGCCTCCTGTCATCCTTCATTCAAGCCATCTTTCCCAGACCCTACACTTCCATGCCCTACAATGTTTGAAGGCATCCCTCTTGCTCTTGCACCACAGCCTCACATACTCCCAACACCCCCCCCTCTCTGAAGAGGTCAGGGATGAATTGCGGTGGTGGCTCACACACATGGAGGCCTGGAACGGGCGCATAATCTTCGGATCCCAACCGGATCTCATGATCTAATCCAGTGCCAGTGGCACTGGTTGGGGCAGACCTTGTGGGGAGTTCACCACCGGAGGCAGCTGGTCCGATGCAGAACAGTCCCTGCACATCAATTGCCTCGAACTGATGGCAGGTTCCTTTGCAGTGAAGTACTGGACCAAAGACCGCATGCAGTGTTGTGTTCTCCTAAAAATGGACAATGTAGCGGCAGTCCGTTACATCAATCATATGGGGGTAAGAGGTCCACAGCCCTCTCAGATGTGGCCAAGAGTTATTGGGAGTATTACCTCGATCATCATGTTTCAGTGGTGGCGGAAAACCTTCCGGGCACGGCTCACCAGGTTTTAGATAGACAATCACGGCACCTCAAGGATACGAGCCTGTGGCTACTGCCTCTGGACAGTTTCCAAGCCCTCTCAGACCGCTGGGGACCATTCACAATAGACTTATTTTACGTCCTGCCTATAACATCAACTTCCCTTGTACTTCAGTTAGAGACCGGATTCCAGCACAGTGGTGACCTACGCCTTCCTTCAGGACTGGTCAGCAGAAAAGGCCATGCCTTCCCTCCCTTTGACATGATAATGAGACTTGTTGCGCAAACTTGCAGGCAGCTGTCGGATCTGGTGGTAGTGGCCCCCGATGTGGAAGTCGCAAGTTTGGTTTCCAGTTCTGATGGAACTATCTTGGTATTTTCCAATCCATCTACTCCAGGTCTGGATCTCCTCAGGGATCCCTCAGGGAATCTCCACCATCTGACGATAAATGGAACACTCCAACTCATTGCGTAGTGGAGAACAGGTCTAGGTGGAAAGTCCCAGGACTTTCAAAAAGCGCTGCAGACCTCCTCTCTCGAGCCTGGGTGGACAGTACGGTCAAACGCTAGTGATCCGCTTGGTCTCGATGGTTGGGTTAGTGCCAGCAAAGAAACCTGGATGCCGTGGGGATGAACGTTGTCAATATCTTGAATATTCTGGCCTCATTGCAGCACACGGGATGGCCAATAGATTGCTCAACACCTTTCGGTCATGTCCATGTGGGGACCTCCCAGTGGGAGAGTATCCCTTGGTCAGGAAATTGCTCAGAGGCACCTGCTTGTCTCTTCTTCTGGAGCCGAGGTATTCAGTTCTTTGGGATGTCAATAAGGTACTGGACCTTTTCCTTTCCTGGCCTAGTCACAAATACCTTTCTCGAAAGAAGCTGTCGGCAAAGATGGCCACTCTGTTGTGCCCAGTCTCCTGCAGACGGGTCTCAGATGTCCGGGCTTTAGATATTAGAAGGAGGACATTTACCCCAGATGGGGTTACCTTCCATGTTTCCAGATAAAGTATAACTCGCACCTGATCTCATACTCGGCTTTTGTGGGTACTCCAAAACTATGTGTGGTTGGATGTATCAAGGCTTATGAGGCGTTAACTGAGGAGCTCTGCCCCCAGGGAGGGCCGATAGTTGCTTATTGCCCTTAGAAAACCATAGAAGACGGTCTCTTCCCCGACCACTGCACAATCGTTTTGATGGACCATGCAAGAGGCTGGCATTGACACAAAAGTGTTCTGGGCACACTCTACCAGAGGAGCTATGGCTTCAAAGGCCTTCACTCTTGGAGCCTACTTGGAGAATATTCTGAACGCTGCAGACTGGTCCTCAGATTCGACCTTCAAAAGGTTCTACTTTGAGCCAGTCCCCTCCATTGTGGCTCTAGTGGTGGAAAAGCTTTAAACTAGCATAATCCGTGCCTCCAGTCCTGACATAGAGTGAAACATTTCCTAGTTTATGTAACAGAAAGTTTAAATTCTATTAAGGACACAGAGGTGGGGATTAGCCCGCCCAGTTCTTTTGGATCGTTGCCTACCCGAGGATAATGGATATGATTACTTAGAGTAAGTACTATATTTTGTATTATGTTGACAAATTGTCTGGAATACAAGTTCTAGCTGGGGAGACGGTCTCTCACTTCCTGTGCACTGCTTTAGTACCAATTGTATTGTTTTGTTCCCCTTTGAGGTACCTGATGATTAAAAGTTGATCCATTGGTTCTTGCAGGATCTGAGTCTTCCAAACAGAATTAAGGTTTTCCACTGCCAGCTTTGGTCGCAGGAAGAAAGAGAGAGAGGGCAGGAGCAGATGAAGAGATATCCTGGTGCCTGATTGGCTGATGGGCTTATCTTCCTTTATCAGGCGTTGAAGGGAAATTAAGACTTTGTTGTTAATCTTGACATGGCTGCTATTAAAAAAGCATAATCATAGCCTCCATGTCCTTAATAGAATTGAAACTTTTCATTACGTAAGCTAGGAAATGTTTCATTCACAGTAATAACATGAATTGGTAATGGCATTACAGCAATTGTGATGTGTGATATTATCGGAAAATTAACTGTAAGTGGGAAACTGCATGTAGATGGAATGGGTCCACTTGTTTTTCTACAGTTGTATGATACTATATTGAGATTGATAATATCGACCTAAAAAAATACTTACACTCTCCATACCTTGTGAGGTAGTGGTTACGTCAGTTTAGAGGATGTAATATAGAAGATGGATACTACTGGGAAGAAAAGCAATGACAAGCCCGGACAAAGTGATAAAGAGCAAAGACCTGACAACAAAGATACGAATTGTCAACGCAATGGTCTTTCCTGTGACAAAGTATGTGTGTGGAAGCTGGCCGACTTATAAAAATGATCAGTGATGAATTGACTCATTCGAACTCTGGTCCTGGCGAAGGCTTTTGCATATCCCATGACTGCTAGAAGAACGAATCAATCAATGCTTGATCAGATCAAACCAGAGCTTTCACTAGAATCATTTATGATCAAAATTAAGCTCAAATATTTCAGACATATAATGAGAAGAGAAGACTCCTTGAAAAAAACACTATGTTGGGAATGATGAAATGGAAAACAGGAAGTCCGAGATCACAGTGGTTAGACACAGTCAATAATAATATAAGCAAGAATCTTCAAGATGTGAAGATTTATGTTATCGACCAAAACAGCTGGAGAAATGTTATGCTTTAAATCACGAAGAGTCGGACTCAACTTACTGGATACAACAACAACAATATTTTTGTAATGCAATGTAATGTGTGCAATATAGTGAGGCAGTATCTTTTCTGCAATTAAAGCTGCATAGAAAGTGCTGGGTTTTTGCCGGTGCATATAGGCATGGACATCCCATGATGTGATATAGTGTTATCTCAATCGCAATCCGCAATGCAGTCTTAACACTTTTGTTAAAATCGCAGAGGCTGTGTTGAATGTGCTGTAACTTATGGTTGGAAATTTAACATGGCTTTTGTAGACTTACAACAAGTACAAAACCAGTCAGTGAGTGTCAAAGACTACTGTCACCTGCTCCAGAGACACAACATTGTATAGCATTCTGAAGATTTGCAGCAGCAAAGGGGCGGTTTTTGCGGTCACCTAGAAATTCAATTGTTAAAGAAGGACTTGTTCTGCTTGAGGGACTGTGTAAGGACATATTGATCATCAAAGGAGAACTCATTCTAATCTCCTCCCAGCATCGCCTAACTCTTTGCAGTTAGATACAATACTACAGTGAGAAAAAGAAGTAGTCTCCAGCCGCAGTAATCCATCAAAGCTGGGTGAATGCTTCCTTTTTTGCAATGCTGTCAGCTAACAAAGTAGCTGGTGATTGTTCAAAGGATAATAGAAAATTTCAATTGGGTTCTTGGCAACTTAAGCAGTTTTAGAAAAGCTCCCATAATGGGCAATCCTTCCGTCCCTCCTCTCCCGTTGTGTGAGAGAAGAAGAAATGCTATGCAAACATTTCAAGAACATTGTACTACGTCGGCATTTTTAAAAAAGAGGTAGCAACCACCTAGAAAGGGTCTTTTGCAAGTGGAACAAAAGCGGTGACGTGCTCAGTAAAACACAGATATGAAATGCTTTTCAGCTGAAGCAATGAGATCAAATCCACAGGCAGCACCTACAGAGGAGCAGACAGCAGGTACAAACAGTATTCACTCGAGCATAAGTGGAATGCACAGTATCCTGACCCTCTGTTTAACAATGAAATAAGAAGTGATCTTTTTTTATATTTCTCTCAGAAAGCGTCTCACAAAGAAGCAAAGTATAACATATCCAAATTAATTTCACCCACACTGATACTCGGTGGACTGTCACTTTAATTATCTGCCTGCATTGACGCCTAGACTTTTCAGGAGTGATGGACATAGAGCGGAGCTAAAGAGCTTGCAATAACTGTTCCTGCAATCAATGAACAAGGAGTCATGAACCCTGAGACAGGGACACTAAGACCAGGAGTCAGGTACAGGTATAACAAGGCACATTGCGACAAACAAACACATGCTTTAAGGCAATGAAGACACTGGGTCGGAGACATGGACATTAAGAAATTCAAACTAGTGCATTCAGGGCCGGCTCTAGGGCAGTGCAACCGGTGCAGCCGCACCTGGTGCTGACCTCGGAGGCGCTGTGTTTAGAAATATCTTGAGTTTAAAAAGCACCTGCTGCAGTGTTCCTTGAGTGTCCAGCAGTTTTCAGGCAACAATAAAAATATCAAGATAACTCTGGTGATTAATGTTCCTGCTGGACAGAGATCTTTTGTCTAGTGGCCTTTCCAAGCATGATAATGTGGCACATAGGGTTAAATATGGCAGCTGCAAAGAACATATACCAAGCAAAGCAACAAAATCTATTTTATGTGGATGGATCGCTCAGTAAGCTACTGCTTTTGTCACAGAGATCCTTTTGTTACTTGCAGTTCATTAGTTACAACCCTAGTATAACACAGTGAGTTATGAACTGTCTTCAAAGAGCTACATGCAAACTGCATGGTATAGGTTAGAATGTTATGTTTTTCTCCAGCCCTTCATTAGCCTAATGTTGCTAAAAAGGGTTCATTTGGATAGAAATACTTTCTTATCAGTAACGCCAACCACTGTGGTACATTTTAAATCCTGAGTTTGTGCTTCTCCAGAGAACTCTTAAAATGCACTGCCTAATAGTATTGGTGACATGTGACTCCTACACCTTGTAGTATTCATTGTCTTATGTAACATTTCCTATAGATTGATTTACACATGTATGATTCATTGGCTCTGTAGAATGTGTGTGTGATGTAAAGTGCTCTGACACCCAACACTGGTATGAGTAGCGCTATAAAACAAATGAAATGTATGTGAGAGGGGGACTATGGAGAGTTGAGGGGCACTGGTGGAACGTGGTAGTGAGGAATTTGTGAAGGGGGAGGGTTTTCTTGGGGGGGGCAACACAAATTGTTGCACTGGGCGCCACGAGCTCTAAAGCCAGCCCTGAGTGCATTGATAGAATGATACATTACTAGAGAGAGACAAAATATACATAAAGCCAATCAAGACAGTGAGGCATGGACACTGGGAAAGGGAGGAATGGACACTAGGAAAAGGAGACAAACGGATATAACAAATAACAAGCCCCATCACAAAATGAAAACTAACACATACATGTTATGTTATAGAGTTTTGTATAGCGCTTGTGTAACCCAAGGGTGTCTTGGCGCTGCCTTGAGTAAGGGAGATACATGAAGGCAATGAAGCTAGTAAGGCATGGGTACTGGGAAAGGGAGACATGAAAACTGAGAAAGGGAATATAACACATCGATAGAAAGAAAAATCACTAGAGAGACAAACACATACATCAAGGCAATCAAATCCATGATACATGGACACTGGAGCAGGGAGACATGCACTAAGAAAGGGAGACAGATACAGGTATAACAAGACAATGCAATAAAGAAAAAAACACATACATCAAGGCAAGCAAGACAGTGAGGTATGGCACTGGGTCAGGAACACTGAAGAAGGGAATCTAACACATGGCTAGAAGGATACATCAATAGAGAAAGACACACACATATAACAAGGTAATCAAGAGAGTGAGACATGGAATACGGGCACACGACAATACACCGAGGCAGCCATACACACAAGGGGCCGGGAAAAAACTGACACTGGTGTAGAAAAAACACAGGTACAGAAAAAAGCACAACGATATTCTCTGGACTAAAAAGGATTTGACATCCTGCAGGTGCAAATTTCAGATTTTTTTTTTGTAAATGGGGCCCACGGTGTGCAGGTGGTAAAGGATGGTGAACTGAATGCCTGACAGAGAAGTCGAAGTACAGAGTGAGAAGGCAGACATTAACAAAAAGACGGTGAAGGAGAAGGGAGTGGGGCCCTTGCAGAGAACTGATGTGATAGTGGAGGGAGGTAAACAAAAAATACAGTCTCAGTAAGTGGGATCATTGATTAAGGTAAGTTTATTGTGGAAAGTAGGCGGCAAGTGTAACGAGGTAAGACAATGGGGAAGGAGGTCGAGATAGGGCTGCAAATGTGAAGGGGGAAAGGTCAGTAGACCATGTAGTGGATAGCAGAATTCAATGGAAAAGTGAGTGGAAAAGGCCTCTTTCAAGAAACAGGGCAAACTTAGGTAGAAGATCTGTACAACGAGAAAGTAAGAGGCAGTAAACCAAAAGAGATCACACCACAAAACTAAAAAAAAAACACAACGAATAAGAGTGGAGAGTTTCGGCAAGAAGGGTAGTAGGCATGAAATTTGAGAGAGAGCAGAAAACTAAACATATCAGAAACCCATCAGTATGTGGGTTCCCTATCAAAGAGGCACCAAACTGTAAGCTACTAATAGCTCAAACTAGAATCAACAAAAACAAACTCAATGAATCAGCTTTAGTGTGGTTTCAATGCAAAACAGAGCATGCAAAGAAAATGAACTCAACAATACTTCTTGTTACTGTGTGCACTCATGATTAATAAACTCAGTGTTATGCTCGATATATATCCCACTGAGGCACCAGAAGTTCACGCTCCCAATGCTGAGCACCCTCTTGTAACAGATGCCAGAGGGCTGTAACATGGTTATGGCCGAAGATATAGATGCACAAATGACCAGGACTGACAACACCCTTGCCTTCTTTATAATGGCTCTTGGCCTCTGGCACCTGGAGGTATGCCAATATACCTTTTTGTCTGGGGTACAGCAGAATCTCTCCCGGCTAGTCTACATTTTCACACAAAACTCCACCATGGCCAGAATTGCTGACGTATAACATTTGGCCAGGGGCATCTCCGAACACTCACCGATATGGCTAGAGCTCAGGGGGAACTTGGGGAGGAATATGGGTCCGCTGCCTATCAGCACATAGCACCTAAAGGATCAAACCCTCATGAAGGAGCTGCAACAAACTACTGAGACATATTTTGAAACAAATTATTGGGTCGGTCCGTTCGGAACGAACATTGTGGGAAGCTTACACAACTGTAATCAGGGGCAAGGCTTACTCTCTAATTGCGGAGGGGAAAAAAGTTGCAAGAGCAAAACTTGACCACCTAGTAGAGGAAATCACAGACCTAGAAATAAGCCCAACTAGAAGCCAGACTGAAGATGCCTCACACACTCGTAAACTGAAGCATAGGGAATATAGGGACCTAGTGGAGGAAAGCACAAAGACGTTCTACATAATGTCCCAGTGAAGACTATATGATGTAGGCAACAAGGTGTGGGCAGTAGTGGCATGGCTGGAAGAGTGTGACCAAGCCCGCACCTGGGTCCTGCAGATAACTAATGACAGAGGAGAGACGAAGACCAACCCTAATAACATAGAGGAAGAATTTTCTGGGTATTACGAGGACCTCTACTCCACTGGGGGCATTATGAAATAACTGATATAAAAGATGTTCTCAGTGAGATTGATGTCCCTAAATTATCTGATGTACATAGACAATTGTTAGACAGTGACTGTCAACCCAGTGAGATAAACCAAACCCCACGTTTGCTAAACTCGGAGAAGGCGATGGGACCCAATGGTATCCCCATCAAGATTTACAAAGTGTTGGTAAGCAAATTAGAGCCCCATCTGCTGAAGATGTGTTTGGAAGCAAAATCTTCTGTTCAGCTCCCAGAGGATCAGAGGCACACCACAATAGTAGTCATACACAAAGAAGGGAAGCCCCCTGATAGATGTAGCTCTCATAGGCCGATATCACCGCTCAGTGCAGAGATCAAAATCCTTACCAAACTGCTGGGTAATAGACTCCGTCAGGTCATCACTTCCCTTATACACCCAGATGAATCTGGCTTCTTGAAAAAATGGGGAGACGAGACTTAATCTCCATCGACTTTTTGGAGCGATGGTGGGGGCGGCAGATGACAGGATGTCTACCATGGTGCTGGCAATTGACGCTAACATGGCATTCGACACGCCTGAATGGGAGTATATGTTTGGGGTGCTGGAGAGGCTGGGTTTCTGTCCCAATTTCATAGGCTGGATATGTCTCCTCTATCAGGGGCCTGTAGCTCGAGTCAAGGTAAATGGGGTCATATCCCGTAAATTTGCCCTGTCAGGTCCCCGAGGGACCAGACAGGGCTGCCCTATATCCCTACTGATTTTTGCCCTGGCCCTTGAACCATTAGCTGCCTGATTCAGGAAAGACTCACTAGTTTTATTTTTCTATTTACTTTATTTTTATTTAACAAGTTTTATATAGCGCTGGCAAGACCCAAGGATATCAGAGCGCTCTACACAGCAAAAGTACAGAGAGGGTTAAGTCAGATGGCATATATTACATGGTATAGACTCTAAGTGGCATCAAGCTATTTACAGACATGTACAAATATAAATATAGAGGTATAGAGAATCAAAGGGTGACAGGTCAACTGTAGTTACAATTAGTCCATTGTAAGCGGAGAAGGGTGAAGATCATGGCTAGGTGTTGGAGTTCGGGGGGTTAAGTTGTCGGTTGAGATTATGCTTTAGTTGTCTTTTGGAAAAGAATTCCAGATTTTGGGGGTTTTGCCCGAAAAGGAGCGTGAGAGGGCTTTTTGTTTGTGTTTCTTTGGCGGGATTAGAAGCAGAGTGTTGGTGATCCTTAGAGTTCTTGACTGGCCAGCGTTAACTAATTTGGACGCAAGGTACGTAGGTTTCCCAGTGTGCAGGACTTTGTGGGTGAGGCAGGCCGTTTTGAAGCAACATCGAGATTCGATTGAGAGCCATTTAAGATTTTTCAGGGAGGGGGAGATGTGGTTTTGTCTTTTTGTTCCAGTGGCCATCCTTGCTGCTGCATTTAGAATGGCTCTTAAAGGGGCAAAATGTGATTTTGAGGTGCCAGTGAGGGGGGCATTCCTGTAGTCCAGTCTAGATAGTACCATCGCTTGGGTGTGGGTGGTGTTTTTTAGATCGTTTGGGGGGATGAAGGGTATGATTTCATGTAGGAGTTTCAGATTGTAGAATGCACTTTTAGCTGAGTTCTTTATGTTTTGGCTCATGCTCAGGCTTGGGTCAAGAGAGGTCACCAAAGATTTAGTGGATTTTGATTGTCTCAGTTTGCCGTTCATAACGTCAATGGTATTTAGCCATTCTTGAACCTGGGTGGTTTGTCCATTGCTGGATAGGAGTAGGATTTCTGTCTTACCCTGGTTGAGTTTCAGGTGGTTGAGCAAGAGGCAGTATTGGATTAATTTGAGGGTGAGGTTAAGTCTCCGAAGGCCTTCTAATGAAGTTATTTCTAGGTAGATCTGGGTGTCATCTGTGTAGAGGTGGTAGAGGATGTTTGAATGTTTGAGAATGGATGTGAGTGGCTCCATGTAAATATTGAAGAGTGTAAGAGAGAGTACTGGACACCTCTGGTAATGGTGAATGTGTCGGAGGATGAGTTGTTAATTTTGATTAGTTAGGAGTGATTGTGGAGGTAGGAGGAGAACAATTTCAGGAACAGGATGTCAGCTCTGATCTTTTTTTGGAGGGATTCTGGAAGCAGGCTGTGATCAACGTATCAAAGGCAGCTGATGATAGCTCTAGGAGGATGAGAAGGCAGCATCTGTCAGAGTCCAGTGCCTTATGTATGTCATTGGCTATGCTTTGTAGAGCAGTTTCCGTGCTGCATCCTTTCCTGAAACCTGAATGTAGTATGTCGAGGAGATTATTGGAGTCAATGTGTTGACTGAGTTGGGAGAGAGCACATTTCTCAAGTATTTTGGCCAGGAAGGGACGGTTCGAATTGGGTCTGAAGTTGTTGCGCTCATTTAGGTCAGCACCAGGTTTTTTAAGCAAGGGGGTGATTTGTCCTGATTTGAGGCAGTAGGGCATCAGTTCAGTGCTCAGGGAGCTGTTGATTATCTTTGTCCAGGGTGGGGTTATGGCGTGGCTGAGGTTTTTAGCTAGGGAGGCAGGGTGAGGATCTGCTAGGTGAGAGTGGGATTTGGAATTTACGATCATCCTTGAAATGTCTTCTTCCAAAAGAGTCAAATGTCTTCCAGCTACTGGGGGTTAATAGAGGTCCTGGGTTGGTGTTCCCTCCATCAGGGTCCGGGTGGGGGGACGCCCCTTGTTTGTTCAGAGAGGGTGCCAGTGTGTTGGTTTCTTTCATTCTGAGGGGTTTATCGGGGGTGATAGGGGTTGGTGGTCCAGGGATAGCTTGATCTTCGTGATTTTGTCATTGAAGAATTTCACGAAATTGTCACAGTGTTCTTTGGAGACATGGGGGTTTAGTTTTGGCGGATTAGAGGTTTGTTGTTTAATGATGTTAAACAGTTCTTTGGGGTGATTTTTTGCTTTGTCTAGGGCTTTCCGGAAGAATGCAGCTTTTTCTTTGATGATGTGGTTTTTATAATTTCTGTGTTCTAGTCTGAGTTGCAGAAGATGAGTTGAGGAGGGTTTTGTTCTCCACAGTCTTTCAGCCACTCTTTGTTGTCTTCTTTCTGCGCTGAGGTCTTTTTTGAACCAGGCTCTGGAGGGAGTCTCTCTAATTTTTTTAAGTTTCCAGGGAGCTAGTTGGTCGAGGATGGATAACGTTGTAGGGTTCTAGTGGGATGGAAGATAGTCTGTTGGGAGGTTGCCAGTTGGTGGTGGAAGCAGAGCCATCATTCTGTCTTCTAGATCGTCTAAGGGCTTATGTTGCGGGACCATTGTACGGTTTAATGAGTGCAAGTGGGGGGTCTTTCTGTTTAGTTGAGGTGGAACAGAAGGATGTGGTGGTCTGACCAGTCGATTGGAAGAATGCTGTCGATACTCAGCACTTATTTGTGGGCTATGATGGCGCCCAGGGTCGCGCCTCTGGAATGAGTTTGACCTTTGCAGTGTTGGATGAGGTCTTTGCTGAGAAGTAGGTCGATTAGGGATTGATTAGATGAGTTTTTCTTATCATTCCAGTGCAGATTGAAATCACTTAGGAATACATTATTGTCGTTTGATAGTGCACAGTGCGTTATCATTTCCAATAGGTATTCTACAAAGTCGATGAAGCTGCCTGGTGGGTGGTAGAGGAGTTGGAATTTCATTGTTTATTTGTCATTAAGTTTGTGCAGAAGAGTTCACAAGTGGGGTAGGTGTCGGTTTCTACAGTGAGGATGTTGTTCTTGTGGATAATGGCTATGCGACCCCCGGTGCAATTCTTCCAATTCTTCTTGATGATGGAGAAACCTGGAGGGACTTGAAGGTCGAGGATGAGAGAGGAGGTGTCGTTTAGCCATGTTTCTGTGATAAATGTGATGTCGATGTAGTGGGTCAAGATGGATTCTGCTAGGTCAGTTGCATGTTTGGCTGCCGATCTGCAGTTTAAGAGCATGCAGTTGATGTTAGGTAGTGTTGGGATTTAGAGGGGGTGAAGCCAGGGGGACTTTGATGAGATGAGTAGAAGGTCTGATAGTTATTGGAGGGATGATGTCTCTGCCGAAACTGCTAATCACCTGTATCTTGGAGGAGGGATTGTCTTGGATGAGAGTAGAGTCATAGGAGTTGGCTAGTGCTGTTGCTTCCTTTAGTGATATTGCGCGGTCAATCTTTTTGGCCTGTGGGCTAGATTATCTAGGGGGGGTGGAGCGCCAGATGTGAGGACGGTGTCTGACCAGTCGTGTGGGTTGTCTTAAGGGGAGACAGGGGAGGGGAGCTTTGGGTCAGTTCAAGAAAGGATTTGAGGGTCGATTGGATTTTGTCAATGCCCTGTGTTAGTATGTTGAGTTGGTTGTCTATGTGGGTTAGTCGATCCTTTAGGACCTCTATGGGCATATGGTTAGATGCCGAGAGAGTGGAGAATTGAGGTGGGAGTTTTGTCATGTTCGTGGCATTTAGGATAAGGAGGGTATCAAGTTCAATTAGTGGTAGCTGGTGTGAAGTTGTCGTGAGACACGGTAGCAGGCGCCACTTGGTCAGTGTTCCTCTGGGTATGCACAGGGGAGGGGGGTATGTAGGTGTGGTGAGGGTCAGGCTGGGGGAGTTGGACGGTTGATAATTGGAGTTGTAGGTTTTGTTACGCGAAGGTCTGCTCTTCGAAGTCATCTTCGCTGGGTGGCCTGCTGCCGGATAGTGGGTGGATGTGAAGTAGTTGAGAGGGGTGGTGTTGGTAGGTTCCATAGGAAAGGAGTAGGGGGCAGAGGGAGTTATGGTGGGGGGTTAAAGTTGTGGGGCGTGGCGGGTCTCGAATGGCTGAGATCCGGTGTTATTTCCTGAGGTGGATGTTGAATCAGGAGGGGGGGGGGTTGGTCGTTGGGTGAACAGCGTTTTTTAGAGTCGGGATAAAGGAGTCAAAGTGACATAGGTTGGTGTCATTTTCTTGGATCAGAATACTTCCATTTCTGTAATTGTTATTGGGGCTTTGGCTTTAAAGGTGGGAGAGTTTGCGATCATCATGTTGTGTCCATGAGAAATGTTGGTGGATTTGGAGGTTGGTTAGGGTAATGAACCATTTTGCCGGACGAGCAGTGTAAAAGATGAGCTCGGTTGTCATTAAGCCCTTGGAGATGCTGTAGTAGTGGTCAGCGATTAGAGTTTCAGGGTGTTGTTTGATTAGTATCTGTTTGAGGTTTTTGGTGGCATTGGCTGAAAGGTTAGGGGGTTATGTTATGGAGAAGGAGTTTGGTCCATGGGGTTTCAGGTAGCTGGGCAGAGTAGAAGTGGGGGAGTCTATGTGGGTGTGCATATTTGTGCCTTTGTAGTCTTGGTAGTCTTGGTAATCTTGATTGTGTGATGGGGTGGTTAAGTGCAATTGCAGAGGGAAAGAAATTCAGATTCTTCAGGGACGTACTCAAGATGAGGGGGCCATCAGGTTGAATTTCTTGTTATAGTCCTGGGGTGGGAGGTGAGGGTGTGATAGCAGTGGGGTTAATATTACTGCTGGTTTAATTGGTGGGTGTGTGTTGAGCTTCTTTATCGCTGTTATTTTGGACTCAGGATAGCTGTCGATATCGGGGTGTTCTAGTCTGGGTTAATTCTTGTGGTTATAGGTAGGAGAATAGAGTGCCATCTCCGATTTGGCCACTGTGTTTGCAGTTTCAGTCCTCTTTCAGTTGTTAATACTACATGACCAGCAGGTCTACAGTATCTTTCAGTTGTTGTTAATATCTCTGTCTTTCAATTGGAATTGTTACTTTATATCTTACTTGATATTTAATCATTTATTCGGTTGAGTTGCTGCTCTCTCCGGTGTAGAAAAACACTAATATTGGCCCAGAAGTGGAGTCTCATGGGACTTACGCCTCCATGAGAAAGGATTACCGTATGGGGAGCAGTGGTTGTCAGGAGGATCAAGCAGGTGAGATAGATGGTTGTATCCTGCTATGATTGGCCTTGCTGAGAGCTGTGAGGTAGAGTGAGACCGCGACGAGGCTCCAGTTGGGTAACAGCGGAGAGCACAAGGGTAGAGTTTATTCCGCATGTGGAGAAGTGGGGGCCTCTAGAGTTTGGATTGAATTCGCCAGCCGAATCAGAGGTTAGTGCCAACTTGATTGCTGCCGCCGGATGTGCTCACTTCCGTGGGTGACGAGAGGATGGTCAGGTCCGTGACGCAGTTCCAGCCAAGAGCACAGAAACTCCGGGCTGTGCTTGCTCCTGACAGGAGTAAGACTCACGGTGTGTGCAATGGGAAATGTAGCTGGCCCCTGCCAGGATGCGCGGTTGCGACACTAGAGTGTAATCACTGGGGTTGTTTAGGTCATGGTCGCCGGCAGCCTCTGGGACTCATCCTTGGCAGCCATGGCGTGTGACTGGGTCAGTGCCAAGAGAGTTGCCACAGGCTTAGATAGCACATTTCACCAGGGCATCTGATGGTTGAAGGTGACACAATCATCACCTTTCAGGTGAAGGCAGGGCATGCAGTATTCAGGTGGAGGCAGGGAATGCACTCACCTCGGACCGCACTCTGGGGCAATGGGATCGCCAGCACCCTCGCAGTCAACTCCTTCATAGCCAGGGCTGAGTGGGCCCTCCATCGGTAAGCTCTTTCATTGTCTCGTTCCGGTGTGGATTCTGCTTATTCAGAGGGTGGATGGCCAGGGCATATCAGGAATTTACAATGATATTGATCCTGGCCCACGGGGAGCTCAGGGAGCACCCGTTGTTCCGTCACCCATCTTCTATTACAAGGAATCAACTGGGGGGGGGGGAGACTTGGGAAGAGCGTATTTCCTTATATGCAGATGATATCTTATTTTACATCACTGACCCCACCCAGACCATATCCAGACTGATGCAGATCCTACAAATCTTTCGGAAATACGGAATACACCATTAACTGGGGCAAGTCCCTTATGCACTTGATCACGGGCCCCAGACCCTACATCCTACATGCAAGAGGATATATCCATACCAATGACTGAAAACGGGTTTAAGTACTTAGGGATATATGTGATGAAAGACCCCTTACTATTCCATCGTAATAATCTCAACCCCATACTGTACCGCTTTGCCGCAGACGTACAGCATTGGAGAACCTTACCGCTCTCCCTACTGGGAAGAGCGGTGATGTTCAAAATGATGATATTACCCAGAATGCTCTATGACCCTCAAGATACCCCCTATCGAGTCTGTGCCGAATTTTTTGTCAAATTGGAGGCCTTACTCAGACTCCTCCTTAGGGACACGGCATAGCTGCGCATAGCTCTACAGAAACTGATGCGTGTAAGGTATGATGGTGGGATCAGTCTTCCTGATATACGAAAATAATATTGGGCCGCTCAACTAACTGCAATTAATGATTGGGCATTCACTCCCTGGGATGAACCGGCGATCTGATTGGAGAGGATGGCCTGGGGGCAAGAGGACTACTTGGGGGCACTATATGAGGCAACAACTTCACAGCAACTGCTACCATGCACCAAGACGGTGATACACACCTGGAGGGAGGCTAGGGCCTTTCTGGGGTGGAAAGAGAGGCTGACTGAAATGACACCCCTATGAACGAGCGACAGCCTAGCGGAAGTGGGTAGGTTCCAGAGGTTTTCAAAGTGGGATTGTAGGAGGGATGGGTGGAAATAGAATCTAGGAGGCTTGATGTGTGGCTCAATGTTGGCGCAGTTTTATTGGAAATGGTATAAAGTAAAGTTTCAGAACAGAAAAGGCAAGGATTTTCCTTGAAGTTCCAAACAGTCACTCTTCTCTTTTCCTTTTTCCTCTCCAGGTGTCTTCAGTCAGGTTGTCAGGATGATGTCCCCCGGAGACTCCCAAAAGAGAAGAAAGCAGCGGTAAGTATAGCGTCCTTGTATTTGGGCTTTGAGATACCGTCACCACACCAAAGTGCAGGGAGTTAGAGGTGAGAAAAAGGGTGTAGGAATGTGCTGGTCAAGAGACTATGTATTAACTTCTCTTTCTTTATCTGGTTCTACCTATCCCTTAGTTTCAGGGAATAGGCCGTGTACACCATGAAAATCAGAAAAATGAAAGCAAAATATAACCTATCATGCGAAGCTTCCTAGGATGATCAATATTCCCCAAAGTCTGTCCCAGCCTCCCTCTTCGGAGGTTATGGATACTCTGGGCTTGACCTGCAGGGCTCAGTAGTGCACACCTTTAGGGCAGTATCCCCTCGTGACCCGTCTCCACCCTTGTGCCGGACCCTTGAATTTCCTCCCCCCTGCCCGAGTCACCTACCAAAAATGCCGCAACTCTCCTGAGTTGCGGCTGCTTGAAGGCAATCCCCGGGGGCGTCCACCAATCTTCACACCAGTCGTCGACTTCACCGGTGTCCTCTTCCTCTTGCTTCACGTCAGCTGGGCTCTCTCCGTTCTCTGTTGCAGCCGGGCTCCTCCAACTCTCAGCATCTTCCGAATTTCCTCTGCCGGCTTCCTGGAATTCCCTCCTCTTATGCGCCGACAGTCCCTCCTCTTCCGCCTTCGTAGTCATCATCCATTCATCATCCTGCCGCGGGGAACGCCCTTCTTCCTGTGAGGAGGATGCGGATAGGAAGGTTAACTCCTTACTCCCCCTTGGGTCCCCGCCGCGGACGTCAGAGAGTGGAAAACTACAGGACAGATACGGTGAGTCTCCTGCACCGGTCCGGTCGTCCCCCTCACAGGGATCTAATTGGGATATCCAAAGCAGGGTACGTTTGGCAAGGTGGGGACATGCTTACATTCACCAACATGCAGTGTCAGTATAAACTGAGTCACACAGAGATGTATAAATACCTTCAGCTCAGAAATGCACTAGCAGTGCACATCCCTAGACACACATAGATCGAAGACTCCTCACCTTTGGAGGATCATATATTGTTGCAGCCGCTCAGTAAGGGGGCGATCTCACTAATATATAAAAAGCTGATTAATAATTCCACTGATATCCTGCAACAGCTTAAGAGTAAATTGGAATCTGAGAAAGGGGACCTTGAGGCTGGAGAATGGGAGGAGGCACTGGAGCATTTCGGGAGATTGCCATTAAAATTGGATTTAGGCTAATACAAATGGGTATTTTACATCGATCCTACTACTCCCGTATGGCACTCCATGCCATGGGCAAATGCCCCATGGACATCTGTGGTAGAGGGTTTGGGGAAGTGGGTACATTTCTCCACGTGCTTTGGACCTACCCTAATCTATGACCTTACTGGATGACACTGAGGGAAACCTTGAACGATGTAATGGAATACTATGTGCCTGATATGGCCAAATGTTGCGTGTTGAATATCTGGGGCGATGATCCCCACATAGATATGGTTAGCTGAGGTTATCCTTGGGGTTGGGAGTAGCTAAACAGAATGTAGCCAGGAAATGGGGCGGTGGAGTAACAACATGGACTGGTGCATGCAAGCAGAAGAAACGTTCTATCACAGTAGAGTGTGCCCCAAAAAATGGGAAACAAATGTGGGCTCCTTGGCGAGAGTACAGAGGATGAACGTGAAAGTCACTCAACTTGGACCTTACTATTGCGACAACATGTATAACAGGACAGTACATGATGATGTCCATTTTCAATTGTCTCCGAAAACTTGTCTCTGAAAACTTGTCTCAGTTATCCCTCACTGATAATGTGTACTTTGTGATGCCTTGAAACCTACCCTTTGTTTTGTTAGTTTATGTTTCTTTCTCTCCTGGAAAAGCAATAAAATATTTTTTAAAAACAATAAACTCAGTGTTAAAAGGGTCTCATCTGAGTGTAATATGTTCTAAAGCAAACATAAATAAGTGTCTCTGTGCAAGGTATACTTTGTTGCATCTGACTGTACTGTAATGACCTTGTCTAAGAGCCTCATTTACAGTTTGATGGACAGAATACTCCGTCAAAACGTGGCGATATCTCATCTAGAATAGTACAAGTGCCCTAGTCCATAATGCCCTTGTAATACAGCGGTTGAGACATCCGCCACTTTGTGACAGGGTATCCATCCACCAAACTCTGAATAATGGTCTATGTCTGTTATATTCATAACAGATAAAATCAAAAATATTGTGAAGGACATTCAGGTGAACCAGTGTTAGAGCAGGAGGCACACATCTATGCATTCCAGACTTGTCGATGAGCTAGTGCTACTAAAACAACCTTCTCTTTTTTATCACTAGCTCACCCATACCAGCTTACAGAGCTTTCTTGTATTCTTCCCAGCTGCAGCACTCTGCCATGGGCTAGTGCTGGGGTAAAACCCTGCTGTGCATAAACACTGGCCACATCTGTGGTTGCTGAATATGGTCTTAATTGCTGTGCGGACCAGTCCCATGAATGCTGCTCAGTATGTTACTATGTACAAAGTCAGCCATCTGAAACTATAGCAGTATGTAGAGTTTGTGCATTGTTTGTTCTTAGTTATTCTTCTCAACAGTGTAATTTTTGCAGTTGGGGTTAAAAGTCCGAGTACATTGTACTTATCACACTGTCTTGCATGTGTCAGTCTTAACCTGCTGGTGTTTAGTGGCATGACAGCAAATAACATCTTCTGAAGGCCAAGCAGTAAGGCATTTAATGCTTTGTACCTGCACAACACTCTGTATTGAAGTTGATGCCATGCAATGTCCG
Source organism: Calotriton arnoldi (assembly GCA_963921515.1). NCBI lineage: Eukaryota > Metazoa > Chordata > Amphibia > Caudata > Salamandridae > Calotriton > Calotriton arnoldi. The sequence goes on along the minus strand of CAWUFW010018363.1, from coordinate 72,333 downwards.
TGGCGGCGGCGGCTGGTGAAATTTGATAGTAGCAACAATAAAACTAACGGATAAGACAGTGGAGCAACCAAACAGAGGGAGTCCAACTCCCCCAACATGCATTAGAAGGAGTTCTGTCTCAAAGAAAATTTTCCAAAAATGGGACATTTTAAACTACCGTTTTACAGTATAATTGTTAAAAACAAAAAAACTTGTAGAGGCTGCTATGATGGGGCACACAAACATTTTAATACGTATTTAGCATGACAAGCAAAGATGCACCTACACAAGAGGGAGTTTCAAACCCTAAAGTGTTAAAAACATGGCAGATAAGCTGGATATTTTCCACTACACTATTCCTACAAACTGCCCGAAGAGGGTTAAATTGCGTAAGCATTTGAAATAATGTGGATTTGCAATTTAAAATTACCTCCGAAAAATGTCCTTCACTTCAACATTTTGATTCCTTTAAATTACAAATCAAACTCCTTCAATGTAGGTTTTGAGTCATATATTGTAAGGCAGATGGGGTAAATGAAAGGTTACACCAGTCTCACGATTTCAGAACATAGGCATCAGAGCAGTCCCCTTGGTTAGATAGACATTTGGCTAGGAAGTACTACGTTTTTATTTTGGGCAAAACCCCATTAATTCTCCGTAAACAAATGTAGGCCAGTGTTTTCAGTCATCTATTTTATACCTAAATATAGCTTTCAATTACAGCAAACATGGATTTGGTTCCCAAATGTTGGCTTGTCGTTTTCATCGAGTCTGTACATCTGCTGTACCCAACCATGAGCAGATTCTGTCCCACCTGACCATGACAAACCTGGACTTTACATCAGTAGCCAAGGATAGCCATCATTTAGTGACCCTGTCACCACCGTATGAGAGTGATTATTATGCAAACGATGGAAAGCACAACTCCTTTGATGGCAAAGTTTAAATGAAGGATGCATAGAATGTCACAAAAATAACCACTTTATTCTAGACTCAGCTTTATGCTAGGGATAATCCGGTTTAAGTGAACTACCCAAAAAACAGAAAAAGGGAAACAATAACAAGAAATACATACTGGAAACCACAGTCAAGACTATTCTAACCACAATGTGGGAAAAAAGAAATGATGTATAAACGCCAAAAGAAAAAGGCTCACCCTAAAAAAATGGCATAAGGGAATTAAACTAAGCACAGATGACAAAAGAGACAAAATACGCTCACCAAAACATCTGAGTCAGCATAAAATTAATAGAAAATGTGCTACAGCTACAGAAACACACATAGACAGAAAGAGCACAACCTGCATCTCAGTAAAGGGAAAGCGACACAACTGGCAACAAATGGGGAAACAAGCAAACTCCCCCGAAAATGCAAAGGCGAGTCAAGGGGATGAGGAAAGTACAAAACATAAGTACAAAGCATTGGAAATATAAAAAAGCGAAATATACTGTGTAAAAAGGCCATATGGAGGTTACTGTGGTTATAACCGTAAAGGAAAAGGACCAACACTTGCCATTCATGTTTGCCAGACATGGTAGCATGGTGCTTAAAAAACTCTTGGGCTCGGGTTGCTGCAGTTAAGGGAAGGCTGATGGTGCATGCAGAGTGTCGGTGATACAAGACCGATCATGTTGTTTGCAGATGACGGACGTCATCTTGGATTACTGTGTATAACTTTCCTTGTCATTTACTGTGCCCTTGCTAAGCAATCAAGTTGCTATGCTGCTGTAGCTAGGACCAGTTCTTCATGGATTATATTCCAGAATTTGCACAGGTATGAAATCAGAGGTAGTTATCTTAATACAGGAGAAGGCGTTGAGTCAGCCTTTTATTGGCTACATATAGCTTGTTGTATTTCAGTGTCAGAAAAGTTTGCATCATACTAGAAGACAGACTATGGGGCCGATAAGAATGTCGGTCAGAGTTGTCTCCGACTGACATCCCTGCGGTTTCGAAACCGACCGACCTTGGGTCGGCAGGCCGAAACCGCAATTACAATGTGACTGCACATGGTGCAGTTGCAAACTCTCATTTCCCTATGCTTGAGCGGCGGTCGGAAACTGGCCGCAGCACCAGCTCCCATAGAGAAATGGAAGTTACTGTAAATCCCTGCCACACGGTGCAGGGATTTACAAGGGGGTTACCATAGGTGCCCCCCTGGCCCACAACGGTAGGCTGCAGAGAGAAGAGGGCCCTGCTTGGGGCTCCCCAAAGTCGCTTTCCGGCAGGCTTTCCATGTCAGAAAGCCCAACATGGAAAGCCTGTCGGAAACTGACATCATAATCCAGACGGCGGAAACGCCGTCCATACGGGATTATGTGGCGGTTCTGATTGGCCGTCAGAAGCCAGTCAGATTGACCGGCCGGTTTCAAATCCGACTGCTGTCATTGTAATACTGCGGTCGGATTTGAAATCCAAATTAGGCCCTTGGTTTCCATTCAGTTTTCACACACAGCTGGGTAAAGTTCAAAAATCAAAATTACCAAAGAACAGCAGGGAGTCTGATTTACCCATTTTTACAAACATCACTCCACTATTTTACTGAGAAAAAGTTATGGGTTAGCTAGAAGTGTAAGAGTTCACTGAGGAATACTGCCACATAGGGCTAGAATATTAGTCACTGGCTATAATTCTTCTTTCTGTTAGACCTACACGAAGTCTTCAAAGATATGGAAGGCCTTCAGTATTTTACAATTTGGCATAACACTTTTATCCATGAATAATCTCATATATACATGGTGGTGTATTACATTAATAACAATTGGGCAACGTTGCAAGTGTATTTGAATTGAAATTGATATTTATACAGTAGATCAAGTAAAGCCAAATGGCATTATTTTGCCATCTTATTACCGGACTCGGATAGCAAAATTTCACAGGGCCAATACTTTAAGAATAGGAGTCAGAGCTACACTCTGACTAAATGTTTAATTCAAAGAGTCGTCCCTTCAGTGCCTGACCAAATCAAAATTCGTTTAGCCAGGCTTACACAATTAATCTAAGTGCCTAGCCTCTGTGGTGGTCTCTATTTTTTATTAGATGCTATAGTGACTCCAACAATGGCTTGTAGAGAGTGTGATAGAAAGAAAGGAGCAAAGGTGAGCAAGAAGGAGGCAAAAAGTCAATGAAGAAGAGGAAGGAAAAAGAACAATGGAGAAAGAAAAGAAGGAACAGAAGGAAGTAAGCAAGCAAGAAAAAGGAAGAATAAGGAACGAGAAGAAGGGAAGGAGGGATAAAGTATAGGCAGGAACGAATGACAGAAGGAAGAAAGATATACTGTGGAATCAGTGGGAAGATATCTCACAAAGACCTACAAAGCAGGTATCTTCTCCTTTCACTATACCAGATGCTTCATTATCTATCACATGCTCTGAACCTTGCAGGGCCCTCTTTGGGCCAATCAAGACGAGCTGGTACTTGGATGGTAGCACATTTGCACATGGTTGTCTCTGTTTGAAATGGCATAGTGTGCAAAACAAGGTGAGGGTGCAGAACGTAGTCCTGAGTAATTATCAGTGGCAGAGATTAATTCTATAGATCTTTTTTCTTTCTCCACCAGCATAAATAGAGATATCCATAATTAACACTCATGGAATTCACCATTAGTACACAACGCATCAACAGAGATAGAATCAGACGCATGGCAAGGCGTACATTCTGACTCCTAAATCATGAAGCAGCAGGCACATTCCCACCAACAACCTTAACACACCCAGGTTTATTCCAATAACAATGAGTTCTAATTTAAAAAGCATGGTTGGGAAACCAAAGCTGATATTGCCAAAGTGATAGCACAATGGGAAGAAATTCATTAGTGAGATGTATACTGACAGACATTTGTTTAAACACTGTTGAAGCCAGTGAGGTACCTTTACCTCACATACTTACATTAAATTATGCAGCTCTGGACATCTGGACCACTCTAAAGTACATTAAACAATCTATCTTTACCGCCTCATCTCCATCCTTGTCTCATTCCTTACTGGCATGTGTTGAAGGTGCCCTTGCAGGACCCAGCCTCCCTGCCCAAGGTTATGTCTTTGTTTACATCCACTGAAGAGGAAGTTCGTATTTGAAACATAAACAATACCTCCACCCCCCTGACTTCCTGTTTTCCTTGATGTCCTTATTTTTTTTAATCCCTTTGCAGTCATTTTATTAACTCGGCAAGGGAGTAATCATTTAATATGTTATGGCTCATGCCTGTCTTGTATTAAAGATGAGCCTGGTCTTAGAATGTGTAGAATGTGATGAGGCCATAGAAGAGCCTCAGAGAGTGAGGCGACAGTTGGACTGGAGAGGGTGACAAGAGGCTGGATGGATGAGGTCTTCTGACTTATGAATAAACCTTCTTCAACCTTTATATTACTGTTTGAAGGGATTCGTTTTGGGAGGTCAGCTTGTTACACATTGCTTTTTAAACTATTTTATTCTAGCATTTTAAAGTGCCAGTTTTCACCTTTGTGTGGTGCGTCAGCCCACGCTGAGCTAATTCTTGTTTCTGTCATGCAGCGCATAGGCCTGCTTGTAACATACCGAGCAAACATGTAGAAGTGTCGGCCCACAGCTGTAGGCTGTGCAGTGTCAGAAGTGGTTCAGGGGCCCTCAAGAGTTCCCTGCCCTACCCTCGGCAAAGTAATCAAAGCAATGCTACAGCCTGCTTTTGTAATCTTGGTGTATAGTGGTACACTCACCCACCTTCCAAACATCTGGCATCCCAGACAGCAGTGCATGGACTTGCTTCTCATATTTCTCACGGCGATCATCATTTCAGTTCAGAGACCTTTCATTTGGATTCATAACAACTGCAAGTACCTCCACAAAGGTATTGCCCGCCTATATTAGCAATTCTTTACCAACCATCAATCAAGATTAATCCTTACCTGGATTATCTGTTGATATAGTTATCCTCTCCTACTCATGGTTTAAAAGTTTCAGACCGACTAAGTCTTTCTTCCCGGCACAAGGAGCCTCAAGTGTCTGCATCATCTACAGCAGCTATTGATAAAGAGCAATACATCTTAAGGTGGCTGAGGATTCAAGGAGATATGGGGAGTGTTTTGAAGCATGGCAAGGTGCGTTACCAGGTTGTTTTTAGGGGTAGTGTGAGAAGTTTGCCTGGTATATGCTGTTCACTAGTTAAAGTGGACACCTTGCACCAGTACAATTCGACTCTTATGGTAGGTAGGTTTAAGACAACCTTTATAGAAAGCTATCCTAGTGGTAGCTGTGGAGAGCAGCCTTCAGGCTAAGTCTTGCAGGAATGTAAAGCAGCTTGTTTTACCACACAATCTCTTGAATCACCAAATGAAAAGACACCACACAGGTATATATATCAAATATATATGTATTTATTAATAAACAACTCTCTACTAATCTCTTTATGAGATTAGAAGCCAGGAACATATGTACAAGTCAATGTTTTATCAAAATAAGTTAGCACAAGTAAATATCACAATCTTAGCTTGGCTAGACCGTGGTCTAGAGCATTTAGAATCGAGGGACCCCAAAGAACCACCCCAGGTAGTTGTAGGAGACCCACAGGGGACGGACGCGGTGTTTAGACACTGGTGCGAGTCCTGTACGAGTCTATGCGAGAGAACGCGATTGAGTTATCAATGTTACAGGTCCCTGGCGTGTTCGAGGCGAACACACCGATTGGTCAGTACGAGTCGAAGGACGCGGATACTGATAGTCACACGGGATTGGACGCGATGTGTCTAACACAGACGCGAGCCCTGTACGAGCCAGTGCGAGAATCGCATGGGGAAAATAGGAGTTTTAGGGCACTTCTAGGGTAGCTACAAGCAAGCCACTTACAGGGTAAGTAGTTCTAGGGCCCACACCCACAGGAGCACCGTAGTGCTGAAGTTACCTCACCCAGGGGAGCCGGGTGCATAGGTGTCCTTTGGTGTCGGGTCGCGGCGTCGTTTTCAATGGGAGCCAGTGAAGACTTGCTGCTTGCGACGACAGAAGAAGTGTCCGTTGGAATCCAAGCCTGGATTCGGAAGGAGGAAGACCTGAAAGCAGAGGGGACAGTGTTCACAGTCACTTGGCAGTGACTCTGGGCAAGGAAGATGAATGCCCACCGTCGTCGACAGCTTCGGGTCGTTCACGGGTGTCTTGACTCTTCGACCACGTGGTCCAGGCAGCGTCGATGATGACCAGGAGCTGGATTCGGTGTGTCCCACAACGTCTGCAGCTTACTGAGGTGTCGGCGACTCGATTGGAGCCAACAAGCCTTGGTAGCAGCAAGTCTCGTGGTGATGAGGAAAAGTCAATGGTGCAGACCAGCAAGGTCTGGGGGACTTACCCAGCAAGGGTAGGTCAGGGCAGGCCTGGAGCAACCAGGGGAGCCCTTTGGTTTCGTTGGAAAGTCTTCTGGGGACCCACAAGCCGGCTGGCAAGGGATTGCAAAGACACCTCAAGAGGATCCACTCAACAGGGGCCCACGGTCACTCGGGACGGTGTAGGCCTCTGAATTCGGGAGGGATCTCTGCTAGAGGCTGGGACCACACGTGGTCCAAAGCACAAGTTCGTAGAAAGTCGTGAAGGGGTTGCACTCGACAATAGTGCACGGTACCCAGGGGCTGCGGTTCCTCGTCGCTCGTGGGGTCCACTTGCCTCAGCTTCGCTGGGGACTCACGATGGCCTTGGAGAAGTCAGGAAATCCTCTTCCTGGGCTGCAAGGACTTCGGGCTCCAGCGGGAGCGGCGTAGTTTGCGACCCTCGTTGTAGTTTTTGGTGCCTGCCAAGCAGGGGAGTCACTCCTTGACTCCAAGGGAGATTCTTCAGTCTTCCAAAGGTAGTGGAACGTCGAAGGTCCAGGATTCTTCTGTAGAGCATCGTCCAGGGAGATCTAGTTTGCAATGCACAGGTTCCCCCTCTTATACTAAAAGAAAGGGAGGGACTAGCTCTATGACCCCACCTATGGGAGGGTCAGGGGAGTGGGTGGCTACACCCACTTCCCTTTGTCCAGTTTCGCGCCAGAGCAGGGGCAGGTAGCCCCTGAGCTGGTTTGAACTGGCATATGCACAGAGGAGCCTTCTGCTCCCCCAGTGCAGGACTTCGAAGCACTCTAAGAGTGCACCCACCCAGCCCCAATACACTAAACCCTGTCTGGAAGGTGGTCACACCCTCCTGTAACAGGATACCTATTGTTGAGCTTCCTCCACTGCGAGTTTCGGTCATCAGCAGGAGGGCAGCCCAGTGTCTGTGACTGGTGGCATCCATTTTGTGATGCCAGGGCTCTGCAGGATTCTACCGCGTTGCCACAGTAGGTACATGTCTATCCCTCTAGAAGGGTGGAATGCTACCCCCGCCGCCAGAACTGGCGGGGGGGGGTAGTATTCCAAGATGTTTGACACCAAACACGACATGTTTTGATGCAGCCATTCCAAAGTTAGCATTCTACCGCGGGGATATAATGCACTTAAGAGTATATGGTTTAACCGCATCCACAAACAGCCCCAGAGAATGGACTCTGAGAGCTGCAGAGGGGCCCTGCTCAGGCAGAGGCACCCTCTCACATAGGAACCAAGCACCCTGCCCTCAGGATTGATAGGGCCTGCCTTAGGGGGGACTGATAAGTTTAAATGTGTGTGCAGGGGAGATATAGGAAACCTATATCTCAGTGAGGAGTGCTAGCACCACCTCACCCAGGCTGCAGTAGCAGGCCTGTGGTGTCAGATTTAGTCTGCTTCCCAGGGGTGGCATAATACATGCTTCAGCCCCTGGTAGGCCTGTGAAGTACCTATGCCCTTGGTACCTAAGGTACCATATACTAGGGACTCATAAGGTACCACAGTATCCAATCACTAGTGCACCTAGAGTGCACTCCAAGTCATTTAGAGAGAACAGAGAGGCTGGGGCCCTGATTGGCAGGGACCCAGCCAGACTATAGCCAGAAACCAGTGTAAACATCAGAAAAAAAGTGGGGGCAACATAAGAGGCAGATCCTACTCTCCTACAGGTAGCATTAATTTCTTCCTTCCTGTTGAGTTGTTCTTTTTTCAGGCTGCAACAGTGTTTATATTCAATGGGTACGGATACACCTAAATGAAGTAGTGCCACATATCCTACAGCATTGGTAACTACGGTCAATGACTAAGATGCAATCATTCCAATCTCTCAGAACATTCAAGACTGTCAGCAGCAGTGGATAACATTATCAACCCTGAAGAATGGAATTAATTTGTCTTACCCAGATCCAGTGCTACTTACAGGAGATGCCAGCAGTCTGAGGAGCAACATTGGGTCCCCATTCAATTCAGAAGTAATGGTCCAGGGAAGAGGTTTTTCAGTCCCTTAACAGTAAAGACATGGCTGTTTGGCTACTATAAAGCATTCTGAAAACAGTCTGATGGGTTTAGATGTTGTGATACAAACATGTAACATGGTAACCAAGGCCATTCTGAACCATCGGTTCAGGACAAGGTCCAGTGCATTGCATTTGCTGATGTTTCAGATCTGTTCAAGGGCAAAGATAAATCTACTATCCATAAAAGCTGTTGACAATTGAGAGAGGGACAATATCAGAGCAGATCGCTTAAGGCAAATACTTCATTCTCAATATATTTAATCAGATATGTCACTATTCAGGGCCCCCAAGGTAGACGTGTTTGTGACTTGCCAGAATGCTCTTACACTCCTAGTTTTGTCCAGATTCCCCAGGCCATCTATTATTGGCTCAGACTATTGGTGTGTATGATGAGAGGACAGGGCTTGGGAACCCTGGCTTTTCCCCGTCTGTTTCCCTTTACATTCAGGCTTCCAGATGGGACTTTTTAGAAGTTGAGTTTCTGGTTGGCAGAGGTATGCATTCTGTCCATGCAGAAACCACAATCCTAGTCAGGGTAAGTCAGATTCACACCCTAAATTAACCTGTGCTCACCCTCTGGTAGCTCGGCACAGAGCAGACAGGCTTAATTTAAGGGGCAATGTGTAAAGTATTTGTTCAGCATTTCAAACAGTAACACAGTGAAGACACCACCACAAAAAGACTCCACACCAGTTCATAAAAATAGATTATGATTTCATAAATAAAACAAGACTAGAATGACAAAAATCTAAAAAGTGGAAGTCGAGATATGATTTTTTAAAGAATAAAAGGTGTCAATAGTGCTTGGAAGCAAAAAGCCTCATTGGGGTTATCTGGTCGCGCAGGACCGGTGCAAAGTCAAGAGTTTTGGCCTACCACGGTGAAGCAGGCCGTACACAAGAGTCATGCAAGGCCCGCTGAACAAATTACCTTTATCCTGGTTGCAGCCAAGTAAGGTTTCGGTGTCAATTCTGCACTCGAGGTGATGCATCAATTTTCTCCACACAATGATGGCAATGCACCAGTTCTGAAGATGAAGCACCGGAGCTGAGATATGTTGGTTCTGAAGTTGATGCGCCAGTTTTCTCCAGGCATTCGAGGGGAGGCGTAGATCGTCTCTCACTGCAGCGGCGGCGATGCAGTGGTTTCGATCCATCGGTTCTGGAGGCAATGCACTAGTTCCAACTGCGATGCGCTGGTTCTGTTCCCACAACATCGGATATGCATCAATTCTGCTTCATGCAGCAGAGAATGCGTCGGTTCCACTAGAGCAAGCACCTGGGTCCAATGAACCAGGAACAGGAGGTGAGACTTTGATATCCTTGAGTCACAAAGCAGGAGGCAAGCCAGCATGCCCTTGGAGATCACTCTGGGTTCAAGCAAGAGTCCAGTTCCTCCTCAACAGGGGCAAATGGTAGTAGGTAGCAGGAAAGCACAGCAAAAAAGCAGTTTTTCCAGAGCAGCTGTCCGGCAGAGTGGTAGTCCTTGTAGCAGTACAGCATTCCTTCTTCCTGGCAGAGTTTCTTTACAGGTCCCAAAGTGTCAGATTTGGGGAGGTCAGACACCCTGCACTTATAACCAGTTGTGCCTTTTGAAGTGAAGGTGACTTCAAAGAGGGCCTTTGAAGTGCACAGAGGTCTTCCCTTCCCAGTCCTGGCTCCAGACTCACTACAGGGATGAATGCAATCCTTAGAGTGGGGACAGGACACTGCCATTCAGGTGTGTCAACTCCTCCCTCCCATTCTCCCCAGGATGACCTATCAGGATGCAGATGGCCACTCAATCACACATAATCTTTCTTTCCTTGTACCTGTCTAGAGGGAAGGCAAAAAACCCAGCTATCACCCACCCCAGACGTGTATTGGAGACAGGCTGCAGGCACGCAGAGCTAAGAGCAGAGAAATGCCATCTTTCTAAAAGTGCTGCAGCAACAAATGATGATGTAGTGAGCAAAAGAACGATTGATTTAACCCAGATCTCTTGACTGGGGATAAATGTTTGATTTATTCAGCATTCTGTCCATCATTTGTTGCTGCAGCACTTTTCACCCTAAGTGGGATGGGTATGCCCAGATGTGGGTCCCTTGCTTGTTGTGCCACTGGATTCAAGCTAGCCTGGCTGATGTGGGGTGAAGCCCCGAACCGATTCCAGGATGCTTCTTTCCGGTCCAGGGAGGACCTGGCTTGGCAGTTTGGGATGGACTGTCCCCATGAGGAGCAGGGTCAAGACTGATCTGCATATGGCTGGGTCCAAACTGCGGTGGCGTAGTGAGCAAAAGAAAGATGGATTTAACCCAGATCTCTTGACTGGGGGTGAATGTTTGATTAATTCAGAATTCTGTCCATCATTTGTTGCTGCAGCACACATCTTTCTAAAAGTGGAATTTCTAAAATAGTAATGTCAAATCCAACTTTGCCAGTAAAGAAGATTCATCATTACCATTCCTTCTCATTCAGGAACTACAGCTTATAAGTGTAATAAGGAATTCCTAATGTTAACCTATGAGAAGGATAGGCCTCACAGTAGCGAAAAATGAATTTAGGTGTTTTTCACTACCAGGACATTGAAAACCTAAAAGTACATGTCCTACCCTTTATTTACACAGCCCTCTGCCCTATGGGCTACCCAGGGCCTACCTTAGGGGTGAATTATATGTAATAAAAGGAGAGTATAAGGATTGGCAAGGGGTTTTAAATGCCTAGTCGACATGGGAGTGTAAACTGCACGAACAGGCTCAGCAGTGGCAGGCCTGAGACATGCTTAAAGGGCTTCTTGTGTGGGTGGCACAATCAGTGCTGCAGGTCCACTAGTAGCATTTAATTTACAGACCCTGGGAACATGTAAAGCACTGTACTAGGGACTTATAGGTAAATTAAATATGCCAATTGTGGATAATCCAATTACACCATGTTTTAGAGGAGAGAGTGCATGTATCTAGCACTGGTTTGAAGTGGTAAATTGCTCAGAGTCCTGAAGCTACCAAAACGAGGTGAGGAAAAGAGGAGAAGGAAGGCAAAAAGTTTGGGGTGACCCTTCAGAGAGGGCCATTTTCAAACAGGAATCTATTAGGAGATCACAACACTATCATTGGACCTCATTTAGCAAATGCTATCTGCTCAAAGCTTCCCTCATTGATTGTGTTCCAGAAAACATCCTACAGTTAGTTTTCACAAGAGGAATTTGAGAATAATTTTTCAGTAGCTACTTTGAGGTTACAATGGACATGGATTAGAGCCCTTAGGTGCCCCATGGAGCAATCTATCTGCTACGGAATAGCACGTTTTCTACAATTTATGTGTTTTGAGTACTTGAAACCAAAATAAAGGGAGTTAAATCCTCCTTTGCATCTCCCCTGGTTTTGGTGTATCATCGTGTCCCTTCAGGAAACCCCTTTATAATTCCTTTGGACGAAGCAGGTGAGAAGTGTCTTTGATAAAAATTTGATTTTTATTAGCATGAACAATGGATAGGAGATGGGGAGAATAAAGTTATTTCCTCTGTTGATATCCTAATTTGAGACTTTGAAGACAGAATGGTATTACGTTTGGATGAGAGTTTATTGCTACGGTAAAAACCATAGGGATCATGAAGAGGCACTGCTTATTCCTGTTCCAAACCCTAATAATGAAGAAAGACGTGGATTACATCTTTTGGTTGTGGTGAGAATAGTGAAAATGTACCTACATAGATCAAAGGATTATAGGGCGTCTGACTGTTTGTATACTTTGATCTGGCAAGGAGGGGATGTGTTTCATCCAAGTCCATGGTGGCCAATTCGAATAAATCAGTGATTTCCTAATCTTACCAGTAATCAGGTATGGATTTTCCAGGTGCAGTTCAAGCGTGTTCATCTAAAGGGTTGTCTGCCTCTGGGCTGAATGGGAAAGAGTGCCTTTGATTGACATTTGTATGGCAGTAACATGGCCTTCTACTTCAACCTTCATTTCTCAATACAAATTAAATTTGGCTTAGGAAAAGGATTTGCCATTTGATTTAAGTGTCATTTCAAACGCAGGTTTTGCTTACACTGTTTAAGTTACAGAAATCAACTATGATATTTTTGCTTTGTTTCGAGAGTACTTATGTCTCTGTGTTCTAATATGTTATCTTAATATTTGCAGCTCATGATTAAGTATTTCTGCATGGGTATATCTTCATGATAGTGAAAAATGGGATAGCGATGAGAAGGTAGTGACTGGATTACTTACCGTAACTTCATGACTCTGATTCTCATTTCCTCATCCTATACTTACGCCTCTTTCTCACTGTTTGCGCTTCATGGTCCATCTGTTTACTTTGAGGCCTTGTTAAAGAAAAGAGCAAGTGGGTGGGAGTATTGTTTGTATTGGATAAGCGCTTCCTCTTCAGAGGAAGTTAACAAAGAAAGAGGCTTGGGGGGGGGGAGTGCTGGGAACTGAGGGACACCTTATGCTCAGGGTATATTATCTATTTAAACACCTCTCTTTACAAACGAACCTGGATTACTGGCATTTTCCCACACCGAATCTCATGAAATTGACGTTGCAATGGATACTCAAATAAAGAGCATTCAATATCTGTCTTACATGTATCCATAGCATCATATTAAGGAGAGTAATAATTATCTTTCTCAGATGTTGGCATATTTCACAAAGCATTGGTTTCAGTGTTTCTCCTTACTGATGTGAAGGAATGCAAATAACTAACAATATCTTATCTCATTTCATGCATGAGCGCAAACGAAAACACACACACACACAAAGTGCGCACAGAGCCAAATAAACCTGCTGCTTCCGGCTCTGGACTGCCATATGTTATTGAGTCCACACACTGTATATCTTGCTATTGGTGTCAATGAACGTCAGCGGCAAAATATTACAGGGAGTTTATCAGATTTGTTACAGGTAATTGGGGAAATAACTCTCTCGTACAAAGCAGCCTTATTACCGCAAGAAACTGTCACATATATAAAGACTTAGGAGCCTATTTACCACACCATGATACCTTTAACTTTGTTACACACGACGCGCTCCATTTTTAAACCCCTGGATTGAGTCAGGAATCAATGTCAATTCAATTTAACGGTAAAGAAAGACAACAAAAAAGTGAAATCTGAAAGGAACACAAGAGCGCATGCGTCAGAGTACTTGGCACTGAAGCCTGGGTTATGTCTGCTGCAGTGGCGGTTTCTCTCCATGGGCGTCGGGGCTCCGCCCCCGTTAAATTCAACAAAAGTGCTCATTTTTTATTTAATAAAAAAATACCAGTTTTTTGTTGTCTTCTATATTGCTAAAACACAGGGCACTCTCTGCCCCACTCACCGATACAGCCGCCGTGAAAGTAACTATTGTGGAGTCTGGATGCATGTTGTCACGTGATGTGACTGACTCACCTCAGCTTGCATTCTTCCCGGGCGGCCAGAAAGAAGCCTAAGTGTTTGCCGGCTGACAACCTCACAGCCCTGAAGGCTGTGATGTCATCAGCTCGGCAAAGACCTAGCTTCAGGGCCCAGTCTCCACCCCCTAATGGCGTGGAGGTTAAGTTAGCCACGGGCGTTTTAATACCAAGCCCGATATCGCTAACCCTCCACGTCAATCAGGGAGTGGAGAGCTTGTCACCACCCCCCTTTCCCAACTTATTACAGAGCGTGGTGGGACCCACCCTGTGACGAGTTGGGAAAGGGGTGTGGCAGGCGGGAAGCCGAGGAATCGAGTCTGCGCAGACTCGACCTCAGACTGCGTCCCACACGTGAGTCTGCACTCTCCACTGTGGTGGTGTCTGGACTCTGGTGGAACTTACTGGAAGGCATTTACTGTGTCCTCATTTGACTCCAGTGAGACGGACTGCATTTTAGAGCCGACTCGAGTCCCGAGACAATCCATCATTATTGCAGTGCTGGCAGCAGCTAGTCCCAATGGGTGCTGCTTGGCGCTGCCACAGCACTGACTGCAGGTTGCTGTTTGGTGTAGGACTGGATTTAAGTGAACTCCGGAGTCAGCCGTTTTACTAGCGCAGGTAAGGCCCAGGCGGGCATTTTTTAAAGTTATATAAGCCCGTTTACGAGGGCCATGTCGTCACATGGATGATGAATAAGAGAGAGCGAGGCCCTGATAGTTAACAGCTGCTGCTAACTGAATAAATGTTTCCTAAACTATTAAAAACCATATGTTGTGTATGCCAAAACGAAGCATTTGTATGACGTGTTTCTCATTATGTTCATTGACAAACGGGAGGAGGGTTAAAGAAACATACGCGCACCGTGGCTGAAAGTGCAAACTTGGCTTGAAGGGGTCTGTTCCTCGTGCAGTGTGTGTGCTAACTTAATTGTTCCATTATTTCGTGCTATGCCTTTGCGAGTATGTTTGGTATTCCTCAACAGCTAGATACAGCTAACGGAGATTACAAACGAAATCTGTTTGCAATCTACATTTTCCTTTGCAGCCTTGTAAATCCTGAAAATACCCTTGCGGAAAAGGAGACTTGTAAAATGTTAGCACTGCGTCCCTGCTTGTGTCTTTTCTGCCTGTTTGCTTTTCCTTGCAGATTTCAAGGTGATGACAAAAGAGAGAACATCCCTAGCATTTGTTAATACCCACTTGACCCACAAAGGAAATTCACCAGCGTTTGCAGCCTCTAATTTAAAAACAATTAGACCGTTCCGCTTGGTGAACCAATCAGATCAAAAATGTCTTAAAGGGTGGTTTAATTTAATCATTACCTTAACAAGCCCCCTTTTAAAACTACGATCCTCCAAATTTAGGGGATTTGTTTTGGAATTTGATCCAATAACTGGCTTTGCAACAAGAAACGCATAGCTGCATCTGATTTGGTTCAGAACAGGGTGATAATCATGAAATTACTTTGGATGTTTATTCACTGTGAAAACATGAGAACAAACTACTTTCTAGAGATTGCCTTGACAAGCGCTCCAGGGGTTGCAGTCCGCTAACCGAGTCCTTTGATTTACAAAGAACTATTTGGAATTTATAGTACATTCTCCATTTCAAAGAGTTTAAAATAAACAGCCAGGGGAGAGAGGAAGTGTCAGGAGCCGAAGAAATGGTTTCCCAAAAAGTGGTCAGAAACCAAAATCGCACATCGGCATCCATTACCTTGCTCATCTCACTCAAGGTCATCATGGACACTTTTTCCAGTCCTGGGTTTATGGCAAACTAATGATCTCTGGGCGTCGCAGACGATATTTGCTATCATGTTTGCAAACAAACCTCATAACTAGAAGTGTGCAGAATTTTACGGGTTTTTGCAAAATAGCATTCCCAAAATTAGCATATTACTGAAATACACTTTGTATTTCGAGCAGCTTTTCTTTTTGAGTGTATAACCCACTCAGAAAAGTTAGTTGGGCATGAGAAAAGTTTGAGGAGTAAATGTCTCGCTCCAAGAGAAAATGTCTTTCAAGTGAGACGTTTTCTTTTCCACTAACATGAGCCTCAGGTGAGCAAAAATCATGGAAAACTTTGCATTTTGTGAAATGACAAAAATGTTGCTCACTTTACATAACCCGAAATTCAGAATTACTGGCAATATCCTGCATAACAAAAAATAATTGTAATCCTACAGATAACTATGATTTGTAGGTTAAAAGCCAAGAACTCCAGTGAAGGACTCACAACCCCCTAGGCACTTCTGTGACTTTACATAGAATGAAGCTGACTACAAAGCAACGGATCCATTGACATTAATGGAAAAGGGAGTGCATTACAGCCAGTGGCGTAACACAAGTGTTGGGTCTCTCTGGCAGAATCTCACGAATTTAGATTGCTTCTCTAGGCCTGTCACCGAATCATCATAGCCTTCCCACAAGAGCCTATTTTGATATGCCTTCAGGCGCATTTGTGCCGAGAAATTTTATCCTGCAGCACACATTTATCATTTCTGAACGGGCTTTAATACTAGATGTCCATTTTACATTACAGTTTGTGGCATGATCATGCAATACATATTTTTTGTACTTAATTTAGATCCATCTTGTAATGGGTGCCTTGCTGAAAAAAATACAAACTGTTTTAAAATTCCTGAAATGAGCTTACTGCAGTGCATGAGGAATGTTTGTACCCCACAAATGCATCAGCAGTACCGCAGGCTCTTCTGTTACAGAATATGAAGCCAGGCCCAGTCATGTTAGCACAGCCATACCCAGGCATCAGCTTTAGCAGCTAATTGAGTCTGCTCAAGCATGTAGATGTCACAGGGCATATAGGGAAAGCAAGGAACGAAATATTTAATTGCTGTACAAATAAGTCCCTGCAACATGAGCTAAAGTTTACTCCAATAGGAAACCATTTTGCATTGTAATTTGTTGAGTGAGTGAGCAGTGTGCAATGCCCTTGGGCTTGAAAGTTAAACCTGGAGGATGTGAAAGGAATATGGACGCTCATGGTTTTTTTTGCACGTCGCACATATTTTACAGCATTTTAGTTTTAGAAACAAGAGCACGTACGCTTGGAGCAGTGGGCGGCGTGACCTTGGTTATACTGAATAAGCAGCTACCTATGTTATATGACATCTCTTTATTAATGTAACAACTGCACTTTCACAATTGCTTTATTAACCGTCCTGCTTTCCCAAATTTGCTTGAAAATGCACCATTTGTCCACTCTTTTTTTCAAAATTTTCTCGGGGGGAGAACCCCCCCGAACCCTCCGTAGGTTGTCCGGGGCTCACTCGCTACGCTCGCTCGCACGCCGCAGTACAGTATGACAATAATTTGACGCCTCACCACTTTCAAATCTCACCAGCCGCCACTGGTCTGCTGTTATTTCAGGCCAAACTCCCTTTATGAGTCTGCCGTCAGCTTTACAACTCCCTGATCCTTTATAAAGCGAGCCTTCATGCCGATCCGTTTGCCAAGTGTAAACATTGCCCTTGTGTAACTGAAAGACCATTAGCAGGAGCAGATGAGCTACTGCTGCTCTGCTCTTTGGCCTTTGAACAGGATTTAGAGAGAGCTTAAAGAGGAAAAGCCACTTAGAGTGCGTAAAGGCTCCTCACTTTATTTTTCTGTGACTATGTATCAAACCCATTCCCTGACTCAGGGCTGTTGCCTTTCAAGGAGCAGGTGTGATCTGATAATGGTGAAATGAATTCCAAAGTATGAAGATTGAGAAACTCACCACCGTGTCCTAAACCTGTTACTCTTCTGAACTTATATAGTTTTCCAAACATTAAATGTACATGGTTCTTTCATTTTTATGGCAAAAAATATTCTGAAATCTAAGGAAACATCAAAAATCACATCCCAACACTGTCCCAGCTGTTCTGGTGAAATGGTCTGCATCTGTCCTAGCCTTCACCATGTTTTGTGTCTAGTTACCCTTATTTCTCTTTGCATTGGCGCTATACCTCTGGCTCTAGAAATGGGACAACGCGTTTTGTTTCTGGTTCCCCTTATTTCTCTTTGCATTGGCGCTATACCTCTTGCTCTAGAAATGGGACAACGCGTTTTGTTTCTGGTTCCCCTTATCTCTCTTTGCGTTGGCGCTATACCTCTTGCTCTAGAAATGGGACAACGCGTTTTGTTTCTGGTTCCCCTTATCTCTCTTTGCATTGGCGCTATACCTCTTGCTCTAGAAATGGGACAACGCGTTTTGTTTCTGGTTCCCCTTATCTCTCTTTGTATTGGTGCTATACCTCTTGCTCTAGAAATGGGACAACGCGTTTTGTTTCTGGTTCCCTTTATCTCTTTGCGTTGGCGCTATACCTCTTGCTCTAGAAATGGGACAACACAGTTTGTTTCTGGTTCCCCTTATCTCTCTTTGCTTTGGCGCTATACCTCTTGATCTAGAAATGGGACAACACGTTTGTTTCTGGTTCCCCTTATCTCTCTTTGCGTTGGCGCTATACCTCTAGATCTAGAAATGGGACAACACGTTTGTTTCTGGTTCCCCTTATTTCTCTTTGCGTTGGCGCTATACCTCTTGATCTAGAAATGGGACAACACGGTTTGTTTCTGGTTCCCCATATTTCTCTTTGCGTTGGCGTTATACCTCTTGATCTTGAAATGGGAGTGCTCAAGGTGTGTGCACTTGTTATATCTTCGTCCCTATAGTGACCAGAATGCTTGCTGCCTCAGTCGCTGTACACATCTGACTGCCAGAAGTAATGTCTGGTGGCACATACCAAGGAAACACATTTGCTTGCACTATAAATTGCTGGGCGTTCATTAACTTTGACCTTGCTCACAAAGTGCGGTGGAATGACATGCCTAATGGTACCCATAGGCTGTAGGAGTGATTGAAATGCCTTTTGCATTTAGTGTGTGAATTATGGTTTGTACGGGAGGTGTGAAAGATATGGTTCACGGAACTAACCGCAAATGGCAAATTTCAGGGGGTTTCTGGTTTTAGTTTGCAACCATAACTGTACTTTGTGTGTTTTTCTAAATGAAATTTGGATTTTCTTTAAACATGTATTTTCATGTGAATTTTTGGGGTTTGTTGATCATCTATCACATTTAAATGCTTTGCACTCCAACCTGCCTCTTGTGTCCAACCCTGTCTGCGAATGACTTCAGCAATGCGCAGCAGGTTCCAAACAACCAGGGGCAGCCTTGATTTACCTTGAAGTATTTATTGACTTTAGTGGGTAGTTCTCAGAAGAGCCAGGTTTTTTTCTGATTTTCAGGTTTTTCTGTTTGTTTTTTAAAAATGTTTGTGCTTTCGAAAAAAAATTAAAATGTAGGGTGCAACTGTATAAATAGGCACTTGAAAAATTAAAGTAAAGCATCTCAATTATTTTCTGTTGATGGAATTTTTGGAAGTGGTCTTCTATCTTTTCATTCCCAATCCTGGTATTTTGTTCTCTTCACCAGACATTTGTTTTGCCCTGCGTACACTACAATGAGAAGATGCTGAGGTGGGCACTGCTCTTCTCTTTAATCTGCTGTAACACCTCTTCTACATTCTTCACACTGAGGTGGAAGGATATGTTAAGTTGCAACCAATGAAAACATCAGAATGTTTTATTGGTGCTGGAAAGTTCACAACCACGACTAGAAGTCTGCAGACTGTGGAGGAAATAACACCCTCAGTGCTAGGTTTATTGGGTCAGCAGATTAATCTGAGTTCCTTCTTAATGCTTATCTTCAAATACGATGTGACTGCAGCCCTCTTTTAAAAAAGAGGCAAGGAAATGCCTCTTTCTGTAAGCCCCCCCCCAAATGTTTGGACTGATGCTGCTGGTTTTTCAACTCGGAAAGTGCATTGAGGCCTGCTGACCAGACCTCACTGCCGATTGGTAAGTGCTGACTTACTTGTAAGTCCCTAGTATATGGTAGCCAGTGTACCAGACCATGTAAGGCGGATTGTCCACCCAGGGTTGCAGCACTATTTGTGCCACCCTGTGACAAAGAACAAAATGGCTCCCAGCCTGCCACTGCAGATTAAAAGGGCAGTGTTCACACTGCTAGTTTGACTTTGCCATTTAAAACTAATGGCAAAGTCATCCATTTCCTTAACCCTATAGAGAAGTCTCCCCCTAAGGAAGGCCTATGGAGCCCTATGGCAGGGAGCTATATATGGTTAAGTGAGACATATATTTTTAATATGTCTTAACAGCAATACTTCGAAATTGTTGTTTTGCTGGGGAAAGTTAGTAGCCCCATTGGCTAACACAGGTTTACCAGCTGGCACCCAAACCTGGCTAACGTCTGAATGGGACTACCTAACTGATTTCTTGTAAGGTATCAAATTAATCATGGCATTAAACACAACCTGATACCCTGATCAAATTTAACGTCACCATTAAAGTTCTGCAACTTTTAGAAAGTTGCGACTCTGTTCCCAGCCAGTCCAGTGGCCTCAGAAAGGCCCTGACAGTTGCCGCAGAGTGAGGTGTGACCGCCTTTCCCAGGAAGGCTACTCAGGGTGGTAGCCCAAAAGGCCAGCTTCAAAGGGGAAGCCGCCTTTGAAGGGGCGCTAGTGACAACAATCTGGAGCAGGCTGGATTTTGTTCATGCAGACAAGTTGGAGACAGGGACAGAGAGGGCCTGAGACAGTTGGCTGTCAAGCAGGTTGAAGCTGATGTTATTGGTACCTACAAGGTATACTGGGAGGACGGAATCCTGTACAGTGTGGCCGGGGACCCCAAACCAGGGCAACCTGAAGAATGGTGTCCCCCAGTAGTACAGAGAATTCCTCCATAATCTAGCCCATGACATCCCCTTAGCTGGACATCCGGGGCAGACCACGATCTAGGACAGGCTAGTCAACCATTTCTACTGGCCCCAGATGTCAGAAAAAGTCCATGAGAATGGTCGCTCCTGTGTTACTTTCCAGACCAGTAGCAAAGCAGGTAACAAGCCAAAGACTCCCCTGATACCACTACCCATGATGGGGACTCCCTTTGAGAGGATGGGGAGTGATATTGTTGGCCCCCTAGACCCATCTACTGCCTCTGGGCATAGGTTTATCCTGGTGGTAGTGGACCCTGCTACCGGGTATCTGGAAGCAATTCCCCTCAGGACAGTCAATGCCCCTGCAGAAGCTAGAGCTCTATTTGGTGTTTTTACTATAGTGGGGTTCCCTAAGGAGGCAATATCAGATAGAGGCCCAAACTTTACGCCTTCCTATCTGAAGGCAATGTGGGATGAGTGTGGTGTGACTTACAAGTTCAGTGCCCCTTACCATCCCCAAGGAAATGCCCTTGTGGAAAGATTTACCAAGACAATGAACAGCATGATTATGGGTTTACCTGACAATCCCAGGTGCTGGGATATTCTTCTGCCATGCCTAATGTTTGCATATAGGGAGGCTCCCCAGAAAAGAGTTGGTTTCAGCCCTTTTGAACTACTCTTTGGACACCCTGGAAGAGGTCCTTTAAGTTTGGTAAGATAAGTTTGGGAGAGATCACCCAAAGAGCCCACACAGGATATACTGGACTATGTACTAGGCCTTCGCTCCAGAATCCTTAAATACATGAAGAAAGCAAACAGTAATCTGGAGGCCAGCCAGGAGCTTGTCAAGCACTAGTATGATCAGAATTCTTCATGGTAGAATACTAGGAAGCACAGCTTGTGTTGGTGTTAGAGCCTGTAGTACCCAGAGCCCTCTAGGACAAATGGACTGGGCCTTAAGCTATCTGGGAAAAGAAGGGTGAAGTCATATACTTGGTGGATTTAGGAACACCAGAAAACCCTCATGGGGTGATACATGTGAATAGGCTCGAGTTACATCACGACAGAGCAGACATGACTATGCTCATGGTGACAGATGATGGAGAAGAGGAGGAGAGTAAGCCTCTCCCAGACCTACTGTCATCTAATGCCAAAGATGGCTCAGTGGATGGAGTAGTACTCTCTTCCACTTTGGCCAACCAACAGCAAAATGACTGCTATACTCTGCTCAGTAAGTTTACTGGATTCTTTTCCTAGACCCCAGGTTTGACAACATGATGCTCCCATGATGTGGACACCAGTGACAGTTTATCTGTCAAGAACAAGATATACAGGTTTTCACACCACGTCAAAGCTAGCATCAAAGCTGAAGTTGCAAAGATGCTAGAGTTGGGGGTGATTGAGCCCTTCAGTAGTCCTTCGGCCAGGTGTTGGTGCCCAAACCAAACCCCAAGGGGGGAAACCAGAGTTAAGATTCTGTGTGGACTACAGAGGCCTAAATGCAGTCACCAAGACTGATGCCTACCCCATACCAAGAGCTAATGATCTCATATACCGGTAGGGAGCTGTAAAATATCTGCGTACCTTTGACCTGACTTCAGGTTATTGGCAGATAGCCCTCACCCAAGGAGTCAATGAAAGGTCTGCCCTTTCAACTCCTGAAGGCCACTTTCAGTTTAAAGTGGTGCCCTTTGAATTTAAAAATGCACCTGCCACCTTCCATAGGTTGGTAAACAGAGTACTGTCAAGTCTGGAACACTTTAGTGCAGCATATCTGGATGATATTGCGGTCTTTAATGCCACCTGGAAGGATGACCTGGTCCACTTAAAGAAAGTAATTCAGGCTCTTCAACAGGCACAGATGACTATCAAGGCAAGTAAGCACCAGATAGGGCAAGGGTCTGTAGTGTACTTGGGCCACCAAGTAGGTGTAGACCATGTACAACCTCTCCAGCCCCAAATCCAGACCATTCGGGCCTGGGAAGCTCCTAAGACACAAACACAAGTCAAAGCCTTTCTTGACCTGATAGGGTATTATAGGCAGATCCTTCCGTATTTCGTTATTTTGCGATGCACGAATAAATCACAAAACAAGCTGACTAGCACGATGACCACAAAATGCATCTTTGTGGCCGCAAAAAAAGGTCTCCAGCAGACGGCCCAAAAAATGGTGCCATATAATTGGCTGTACGTGCACACTTCGCTATGTGGCGCTGTACAGCCGTAATAGCTGTCTGCTTCCTCCGCCACATTACAATGTTGTTGAAATAAAGATGAGAAAACTAAAGTAGAGGTGAGCAGAGTACTTGCTCTGCCAGAGTGCTCCTTCGAGGGAGCAGAGATCCAGATCAGTGAGCAGAGATAAGGTGAGGTTTGGCAGAACTGAGCGCTCTCTGAAGAGACACAACAGGGAGGAATAATACAGAGGGAGTCATGCGGAAGGGTCGAGCGCTGTGCGAGGTCCCCAAGCCAGAGGTCAGACACCAAAGCAGGGACGGAGTGCTGGTGTGCCCTGCCCCTCGCTTCTCTGTTAAATTGGAATTGTGCATTGAGGTGTTCTGTATCAAAAAGACAGAGGGTAGAGGGGCACTTTCTTCTCTTTCTTATATTAATAGCCATAGAAAAAGAGATCATATGAAGTCAGGGAAAGTAGCCATTTTTACTCTTACTAAGACAATAAATGAGTAATTGCTCGATTAGCCAATTAGGGGAAATATGACCTACATATCCTTAGTGGCCCTGCTATTAAGTTGAAATATGAGTCCGTAACAAACCCTTACAGGCTGAAGTGAACAGTTGCATTATGGATGAACTGTGAGATCAGGCTTTTAATACTGCTCTGCCAAATTTAAGAGCGGTAATGAGTTGCACCTAATGGGCTGTCCTTTATCTGTGTCCCGAGTGGCTAGCACTCGCCGAAAACAAAACCCTGCTCCACCATACTGCTGGAACTGACTGCACTGCATCCTTTCATCACGTCACATCAGCCTCATGATTATAAAGACTTGCTTAAGCACTAGAGGAAACTGCCCTACCTAGTGAGCAGTCTTTGAGAACTCAATGCACTAGTTGGTATTGGTGTATTGACCGAAAGAATGAGCACTAACTGATCACATAACAATAAAGATCAGCTACCTGTAAGGTTGGGTTGGACCTTCGCTAGGGGGTTAATACTGCATCAATTCTTTCCCACACCAATCAGATGGAATATTGTATAGAGAAAGCGAATACCTGAATATTCCATTTGAAACCAGCCAGGCAATTGCTCATCACATAGGCCGTCAGGGGCAAACTGCATTCTCCAAACAACAACCTTTTACGATGACGCAAGTAATAGCACTTAAAATAATCATGAAGGAGCTAATGTCTATAAAAACTTCAATGGGTACAGTAGAAGACAATACAAAAAAGACATCAAACAAGGCCATATCCATACTGCACCGAGTGGGCTTTGTGACTGAAACCAGAGACTGACTGAAGCCAGGGAATGAAGGGGGCTGTGTGACTAAAACCAGGCAGTGAAGGGGTCTGTGTGACTGAAACTAGGGAGCAATGGGGGCTGTGTGACTGAAACCAGAGACTGACTGAAACCAGGGAGTGAAGGGGGCTGTGTGACTAAAACCAGGGAGTGAAGGGGTCTGTGTGACTGAAACTAGGGAGCGAAGGGGGCTGTGTGACCAAAACCAGGGAGTGATGGGGGCTGTGTGACTGAAACCAGAGACTGACTGAAGCCAGGGAGTGAAGGGGGCTGTGTGACTAAAACCAGGGAGTGAAGGGGTCTGTGTGACTGAAACCAGGCAGTGAAGGGGTCTGTGTGACTGAAATTAGGGAGCAATGGGGGCTGTATGACTGAAACCAGAGACTGACTGAAGCCAGGGAGTGAAGAGACTGCGTGACTAAAACCAGGGAGTGAAGGGGTCTATGTGATTGAAACCAGGGAGCAAAGGGAGCTGTATGACCAAAATCAGGGGGTGATGGGGGCTGTGTGACTGAAACCAGAGACTGACTGAAGCCAGGGAGTGAAGGGGGATGTGTGACTGAAACCAGGGAGCAAAGGGGGCTGAATGACTAAAACCAGGGAGTGATAGGGGCTGTGCGACTGAAACCAGAGACTGCCTGAAGCCAGGGAATGAAGGGGGCTGTGTGACTAAAACCAGGCAGTGAAGGGGTCTGTGTGACTTAAACCAGGCAGTGAAGGGGTCTGTGTGACTGAAACTAGGGAGCAATGGGGGCTGTGTGACTGAAACCAGAGACTGACTGAAACCAGGGAGTGAAGGGGGCTGTGTGACTAAAACCAGGGAGCGAAGGTGGCTGTGTGACCAAAACCAGGGAGTGAAGGGGTCTGTGTGACTGAAACTAGGCAGTGAAGGGGTCTGTGTGACTGAAACTAGGGAGCAATGGGGGCTGTGTGACTGAAACCAGAGACTGACTGAAACCAAAGAGTGAAGGGAGCTGTGTGACTGAAACCAGGGACTGAAGGGGGCTGTGCGACTGAAACCAGGGAGTGAAGGGGGCTGTGTGACTGAAACCAGAGAGTGAATGGAGCTGTGTGACTGAAACCAGGGACTGAAGGGGGCTGTGTGACTGAAACCAGAGACTGGAGGAAGCTGTGTGACTGTAACCAGGGAGTGGTGAAAGTGGGGCCCCGGCAGGGGTATACATGGGCACTAGAATATCCCAGGGAGAAGTATGGCCCCCTCCCACGAGGATAGGATTGGAGCTGTGCTTCCGTAGAGTTTCAGAAACTTTAAGCATGCCTATTTCAAAGTGGAATACTCTGCTAAAACAGGTTCCATTGATTTAAGGCTAATAAGGAATGATTACGAGTATAGTGCCGCAATAATGCTGCAATGTTTTCATTTTTGTGGCGCTAAATTTCAATTTGTGTGCCGCAAAATTTGCAAATCTATGCCCCAATATCCTGGGGGTCTGTATAGGAGATTTTTAAAAGGGGTATTGTACCATTGTGGCACCCATAACAGAGTTAAAATCGTCATGTGGACTGACCAGTGTCAAAAGGCCTTTGACACCTTTAAGGAAGCTATGTGGTCAACACCTGTCCTGAAGGCACCTGACTTTAGCAAGGAGTTTGTTGTCCAGACTGATGCTTCAGAACATGGGATAGGGGCAGTGTCATCACAGCTAAATGACAAGGGTCAAGATCAACCTGTTGCCTTTATCAGCAAGCAACTCCACCCCAGAGAGCAGCATTGGAGTGCCACTGAGAGGGAAGCTGTTGCTTTGGTTTGGTCCCTGAAGAAGCTGAGACCCTAACTGTTTGGGACTCACTTCACAGTTCAAATGGAAGACAGGCCTCTTAGGTGGTTGATGCAGATGAGAGAAGAGAACTCCAAATTGTTGAGGAGATCCATTCCCCTACAGGGAATGGACTTTACAGTGGAACACAGACCTGGGACTGACCATGCCAATGCAGATGGCCTTTCCAGGTTTTCCACTTGGATGATGAGAACTACTGGGATAAGGATTAGTTGCTCATCACGTTTCGTATGGAGGGAGGGCAAGTAAGGAAATGCCTCTTTTTGCATGTTTACCCCCACATTTTTGGACTAATGCTGATGGTTTTTTGACTCAGAGTGGAATGAGGCCTGCTAATCAGACCTCAGTGCCAGTGTTCTAACCCCTTGGAAAACCATACCTTCCCTCAACACCATAGATAAGTCTTCCCTAAGGAAGGCCTATGGAGCCCAACGGCAGGGACCTATATATGGTTATGTAAGACATTTTTTAATGTCTTAACAGTATACTTCAAAATTGTCATTTTGCTGGGAAAAGTTAGTAGCTCTATTGGCTTTCACAGGGTGACTGGCTGGCAATTCAGCCTGGCTAGCTTCTGAATGGGACTACCTAACTGGGTACTGTAAGGTATCAAATTAATCGTGGCATTAAATCCAACCTGATACTCAGATTGAATTTTATGTCTCCATTAAAGTTCTACACCTTTTATAATGTTGCCACTCTGTTCCCAGACAGTCCAGTGACCTCGCAAAGGCTGTGACACACACACAGATTTCTGCCCTCCTGGGTAGACGTGTGAACAACCCACAGGATTAGGAACAAAGGCAGTTGCTGCAGAGTGAGGTGTGACCTCCTCTCTCAGGAAGGCCACTCGTGGTTGTTGTACTCTCTCCATAAGTATTCACAACCAAACGTGGAGGGTGAATAACGTCGTCTTTATTCGAGCAGAGGAAACCTGCTTCTCACACGGCCAGACTCCACAGCACTAACAGCAACCATTGTGGAATCTGCATATGACATTGCCCATAACATTCCACCTGCACGAGCCCATAAACACATAAAGCAACTCAATACACAATATAACACATCCCCCCTTCTTCAATGTAAAGCACACAGAAACATCACACCCACAACAGGGACACGACACACAAGAGACTAGGGAATACGGAAAACAATCAAGGGAACAACAAGACACATAAATTGATGAACAACAGGGCAACCAACATTCTACACCACAACACCCCCCCCCAACGGCAACATACTACTCCAAGGACTAGGCAAAAAGTGAGCCCATGGCAACTTACTCACACACAAAATCATTGAGCCATTTGGGAGGTCTGGAACATCTTTTAGCTTCCCCTCGGATACCTCCTGGCTGTTCACCAAACACAGCTATCCCAACTGAAGAACTTGGGGCCGTCCTCCCCTGAACTTCCTGACTGCCATTGGCAAAAGTCTCCTGGAACTGTTCGCCATCCCAACTCAACGTAGTGGAACCAGAATCATCAGCTGTGAACCATGATGGTTTCACTTCTCTGCCCCTTTAAAACAAAGCAACCCTCCTGATATTCCAAGCTTGTCCGTTGTCCAGCTTTACCCAATTTGAGCCCACGACCTTCACCTTGTAGGGACCCAGAAAATTTGACAAACCGGGTCTCACTCCACCTGGCTTTACTTTGACCCAATCACCAACATACATTTTCCGATTATTCTGGGTACCACTTGCACTCACAGCGGGTTTGTCGCTCCCTTTCTATAACCATGAAGGAAACGATTTGGTTCCTGGTTTCCTGCCCTTCATCAATTCAAAAGAGGACTTCCCTGTAGTGGCATTGGGTGTTGTGCGGTATGCCCACATCATGTCTCCGATTGCACTTTGCACACCCAGACCAGCCTTACCAGCCAATTACATGGTTCCCTTCACCAGTCTGTTTATCCGCTCTACTTGCCCATTGCCCTGTGGGTTATACAAGGAAGTACACACATGCTGAACCCCTAAGCGTGCTAAAAAGGTTCTCATCTCACCCGACGTGAGACGTGAGCTGTGTGCCATTGTCCGTAACTAATCTTGCCAGCACACCTTCTCTCCTAAAAATATCCTCCAACATTGCAATGGTGGTTTTGGTACTGACATTTCTTAAAAACATAACCTCAAACCACCTTGACTTCGCATCTATGACCACCGCTGCAAACCGTTCATGCTCAGGTAAAAACATGAATGGACCAAAAAAATCCAAGCTGATCTTTTCCCACACCGCATCTGCATCCGACATATGCATTTGGACAACTTGAGCACCTACACCCACTTTCAACTTTTTTCCCGAATTCTTACACTCCATACACTTCTCAACATAGCATTTGACATCAACATCCATTTTGGGCCACCAAAAATAGTCTTACAACCTCTTAAGGGTGTACGTTTGTCCCATGTGGCCTTCATGTGCTAAAACCACCAACTTACTCCTAACTGCTACAGGGGGAACAAACCTTTCATCCATGACAACTAGCCCAGAATCATTAACAGAAAGTTCTTGCACCAGTTTGGAGTATGGCCTCACGGCATTTGAATAAGTACATTCTCTTCTTACTCCCTTTCTAATCATCATTGTTACTGCCTTCTTAAGCTCCTCATCCTTACTCAAAGACTCCATCAATTTCTCTTTAGATACCGCACTCTATAAATCTGTTAAAACATCCTCTACTCCTGCTACAACTTCTTCAGTGATAAGGTCACCCTCTTCACAATAACTCTTGCAATTTCACCGCTAACCTGGCCAAATGTCCAGAACAGTTCTGAATGCCATTTAGTGCCAACACCTTTAACAAAGGTTTGTCATCGGTCTTGAGAATTATCTTCATGCCCCAAGTGAAGGTTCAAAAATGGCTTGTAGCCCAGGCTGCAGCCAACGTCTCACGCTCTATGACTGAGAAGTTTCTCTCAGTTTCAGTTAAAGAGCGGGATGTGAAGGCTACTGTTTTCTCCACCCTGCCATGGAGTTGCGAAAGTACAGCACCCAAACCAACAGCGCTGGCATCAACTGTAAGAATAGTCTTAAGGTTACACTGGAATGGTGTAAAAATTTCTGCATTTGCAATCTCACCCTTTATACCTTCAAATGCTCTTTGTTGTACACCTCCCCACTCAAATTGTCTTCCCTTCCTGAGCAACTCTCTCAAAGTTTCCAATTTGGTTGCAAACTCTTTCACAAACTTAGCGTAGTATTATACCATTCCCATGAATGAACGTAATCTGTCCTTGTCACTGGGGGTTTCCACATTCATGAAGGCACTCACCAAGTTCATTTTGGGTCTGACTCCTTCACTTGAAATGAGATACCCAAGATACTCAACCTCAGTTACCAAAAACTTGCATTTCTCTCTACGCAAGGTTAGGCCAGCTTCACACAATTTTTCCAAAACCACTTGCAACGTCTCATTGTGCGTGTCAACACTGTCTCCAAAAATCAATATGTTATCTTGGAAGAATACAACATTTTTAATCCATGCCAACACACTGGAGATAAACCTCTGAAACACACTGGCCGCAGATGACAACCCAAAGGGTAGTCTGTTGAATTGGAAAACACCCTCTGCGGTGACAAAGACAGTTAAGTGTTTCGAGTCTGGGTGCAACATAACCTGATGGTAGGCACTATTAAGAGCTAGTTTTGAGAAAAACTTTCCTCCTGCCAGTAAGAAAACCAGCTCCATGATGTTGGGAAGAGGAAACCGGTCCATTACCACATTCTGATTCAAGCTGCGGAGGTCTACACAAAACCTGAAAGACACATCAGTCTTTTTAGAGATAACGACTGGGGATACCCACTGCGTGGCCTCTACCGGTTCAATGACACCTTCACTGATCATTTGATCTAGAATCATTTTTTACCTCCTCCCTCATGGCAATTGGAACTCTCCTAGAACAGTGTCTTACTGGTACTGCACTTTCCTTCAATATTATCCTGTGGGAATAATTTTTTGCTACCCCCAACCTTTTGTTAAACATCGGTGCAAACTCCGACAATAATTCACTCACATCACCCTCATCCACCACCATGACTTGTTCAGACACCCTGGGATTTACAATAATGTGTGTCATACTGATGTGCCCAGCCTATAATAGGTGGACCTTCACTCGCCACATAGATCTTTCCCTTTGTGTGTCTCTGACGAAAGTCAATGTCAGCATAAAAAAAAAACATCACACCAATGTTGCCTCCTTGGTACCTCTTAAGAACTACATCCGTGGGGTTCAATGACCTGCCTGGCCATACTTCATCAAACAAAATCTTGGGAATGATAGTGTACAAGGAGCCAGAGTCCACCATCAATGATATTAGTTGACCATCCACTCCAAAGTCAACCATGGGACGAGACTGTCTTTTGGAAGCATCAAATTCTCCAACCTCTCCTTTTGCTGCATGCTCAGAGTCCACTATAAGAATCCTGTGCTCTGAGAGTTCCGTAGCGTGTTCTACTAGGGCCACTCTTCCTTTGTTTGCTCTGCACATCCGAGCAAACTCACCTCTTCTCTCACAAGCACAGCAATCCTTTTCCAACGCAAAACAGGACTTAGAATCCCCCATATGAAAATTACTTATGCATCTGAAACAGCAGCGTGAGGAAGACCTGCCTTGAGGGAATGCCGTGGGTCTAAAACTTCCATTTTTATTGATAGAAGTGGTTGCAGTTGCTGCCTTCTTTTTTACTACAGCTACTAACTCTGAATCATCATCATCTTATGACACTTCCATGTTGCTTGCAATACTCAGTGTTTGCATCTCCCTCATGCACTTCTCCGATTCTTCGACAACGTTCGCTAATTTTATAGCCTCCTTCAGTGTGGGATCCGAAGATGCCCATAAGCGTTCCGGCATCTTTTTGCACTGAACGATTAATTGGTCTCTAATTAGCTCCTCCATCATGGGGCCAAACTTGCATTTCATTGCAAGTTCTCTCAACCTCGACACAAATTCGTCAATGGATTCATTGGGCCTTTGTGGTTGTGTATAAAACTTGTGCCGTTGCATAACTATATTTAGTGTCTTTGCAAAGCGCTTGTGTAAGTGTAACTTAGCCTCTTTGTATACATCCTCCATTACATCGCTTTTGTCTTCATACACCTGCGGCAAATATTTAAAGATGTGCGGTCCCTCAGTGCCCAAGCATCCAGTTGACAACGCCTTTTTCCTAAGGAGTGAGAAGTTTGAACCTCCTAAAGCTACTATATAGTTCTCAAATGTCTCAATCCAATCCTCCCATTCGATAGGCAGCTCACCCTGTAGCATTAGAAATGATGGAGGCAAGACAACAGACTGATTGATGCTCATGTTGGTAAAAAGGGAAAACAAATATGTAAATATACACTCCTTTAAGCAACCAGACACTGTAGGCACACAGACTCTTGAATAGGCTGAAAGATTAGAAAATTATCTGAATAAATGCTCACCGTTTCCACCAGGTGGTGCTATGTGATCACAAATTCCAGATATAGAGGTGAAACCATTCACTGTGGGCAGCAGATGGCGCTATGCAGAGCCGAAACTTAGCTCTGACTCTAGGATGCAACTTCGACAAGGGGAGACGACAAGACCTCACAGCAGCCTCGAAGTCAAGCACTGTCAACCCTGACCCACAGGTAATTCCTTACTTCACTTGAATATGAGGGAGGGCACTCGAGGTTTAACGATGGTTGCGGGAAGGGTACTGAATGAGCCGGATCACTCTGTCGGCTCTGACTGAGCGTGGAGATTAAACGTTGAGCACGCGGTGTGCACAGATTGTATTGTTTTGGAGCAGTGCGTGAACAGCCTGACTGCGCTCCTCCATAATTCCCCTCAATGTCATGGGCACCCGTGGATTAATCCGGAAAGAATACAGTCAAGCAGTGAACAAAGACTTACGGCACACAAGTTCACAGCTCAGGACAACGAGCGGCAGCAAGCGGGCTGGTCTTACCGCTGACAACTAATGGCGGGTGCCGGATCCCACTTCATAGGTTTCCCAGAACTGCTCTACCGGCACGGGAGTCTGGCAAATCCCATCCTGTCGCCAAATAATATTGCGCTCTCTCCATAAGTATTCACAACCAAACATGGAGGTTGAATAATGTTGTCTTTATTCGAGCAGAGGAAACCTGCTTCTCACATGGCCAGACTCCACAGCACTAACAGCAACCGCTGTGGAACCTGAATATGTCATCACCCATAACATTCTACCTGCAAGAGCCCATAAACACATAAAGCAACTCAATACACAACATAACAGAGGTGTTAGCTCAAAAGGCGAGCTTCAAAGGGGAAGTTGCCTTTGGAGGGGCTCTAGTGACAGCACTCCCGAGCAGACTGTCTTTTATGCATGTAGACATGTTGGAGACAGGGTCAAAGAGGGAAAAGCCATCCTCAAACCGGTTTTCTCATGGGCGTGGAGCCCTTAGGTAGCCAAACATTTAGGATGGGCTATAAAGCTCCTGCCAACCTAAGAGGGAACCCAACATTTTGAGAGTGGCTAGAATAGTGCATTCTGGGATAGCCAGATACCACACATTGTAGGAAATACATCACCAGAAGGGAGGGGACCAGGTAGGCCATTCGCTAGTGACTGCGTGGTCCCCTCCAGGCACTTTCTTGCCGATCAGATCACGCTGGATTTGGATAGAGGACCAAAGAAGAACTGTCCTGCTGCCCTTGGAATCACACAAAGAGAGGCTGCATCGTCTGCTTGACTGCACCTGCTGCACTTTCGGTTAGTGAATTTGAACTGTGTCTGTGGCTTCTAGCTTGGGGAAAAGTTGATCCCCAGACTCAAGCCGTGACTCGAAGGATCACCCTGCTGATCCCCTGGAACCAGCTCCAGGGACAAAAGAGTTGAAGTAGCTAAAACCGGCAAAGTGCTAGCCACCAGAGAAAGTTTGCTGCTAGCTGCCGTTTGGAACTGTGAGAGACCAATGTTCAACAGCCAAAAGTTGCACCCAAGTTTACTGGACCCAGGAGTGTCATCAGAGTCTGGATTGGTCACTCCAGAAGGTCACTGGCCCCCACAAAAGGATTTTGCCCCAACCATTGTACCTGGAGCCATCAAAGGCCAGACACTGCTGTCCTTCGACTCATTTAAAGAGGACTTTGTAGGACTCCAAGCTCTGGGCCCAAAGTTGTCCCACATCACCCATCGACCAAGGAACCACCACAAAGGCATCCTTGAGCATCCCCAGCTTCAGGACCACTCCATAACCGTCTATGTCGATGGAACTGTAAAGGCTGTAACTGTCTATATTTATCCCATTGGCCCCCTAGACCTCCATCCTGTCAGATTTGGATGCTCAAGCCAATAGTAGTACTAACTTTTAGAACCTGTTGAAAAGTTTGCTAACTTTTGTTTACCATTGCTTATTTGCCGTTGGAATTAAAGGTGATAAAATCTTTGAAAAATCATATCTTCAGAATCCTCTTGTCAATTTTGCTCATCTTGCAATCTAAAAATGTATACACTCTATTTTTTATAAATTGGTGTCCTATTTCTTTTGTGTTTGGTAACTTTTTTACTTAGTTGTCTGCTGCTGCTAAATGTTTTCCTTTGTTCAAGCCTTGTTGCTCGAAAGCCATAGCTACCCAGGGTTGAGCTTTAGGTTGTTCAAAAATAGCTGACTGGACCCAATAAAGGTTTTGAGAGTGTATTCCACGATAAGAACCGACAGCCATATCAGATCTTCACATCATCTAAGTTGCAAAGATTTTGCCAAGTTTGAAAACTTTGAGACCCATATTGTCTTCAGTTTGAAAATCCCAAGATCAGGGTTTTCAGGAGCAGCCCATGGAGATTGATTTTTTTCTTTTACACTTAAGGGGATTCATTTAGGCCCTTATCGCCTGGGTTTCAGTGTCAGCTCAATCTGGCCCCTTATGTAGCTTTTACTTTTTTTTCAGGACCCTGGCACCAAGCTTCATCCTGAAATGGCAGCTGGATGGTACTTTTCCAGTTTAGCCAACCAATTAGAGTATTTGGGTCTGTGGACTCAGTTGTTGGTCTGCAAATTTGAAATAGACGACTTGAGAGAAAATTCTCTTCTAATGGGAGTTATGTTTTAAATTTGGGCAGTTTGTGAATCCAGGTTCATGAACTGTCCATGATCTGAAGATCAAGGTAGTTCTATCATTTAAACTTTTAAGGCCTGTCAACACCTATTTGTAATACTAATTTCCCATAAAGTAATAAACAGGTTTACAACAAACCAACCAAAAGCGCAAATCTGAATAATGTTCTAGTTTTATGTCAAGTTTGGTGTCATTCTGCACCAATAAGCAAATATGTCTACTGGAGATAAAATGGAAAAAGCTCATAAATAGACTTCCTTTTATTACCCCAGAAAAAGATCTGCACAGGGCATGCCATACTACACCCCATTTGAATGAAACATTTTGTGCAGATTCAGAAAAGGCTTCAAAAAAGCAAATCAAAAACTGTTGTTTCAGTGGAAATTCAGATGGATGCTATTCCTATATAGTTGCTAATGAGCACTGTGTTACACATACATATTTATGCCATGCTAGAGATGGATGGATTGCTTGTATTAATCTAAGCCACTGGCAATACTTAAGGGTAGCACTTGTTCACTTTGTTGTTGCAGTTGTTGCCCTCAGTGCAACGGGTATGCTCAAACATGGGTCCCATGCTTACTGTGCCACTGAAACCAAACTACACCAACGGAAGAGCCACAATCAGGCTGGACTGTTTCTATTGGAGCAGGGTCAAGACTTATTTGCACATGGCTGGGTCCAAACTGAGGTGGCATGGTGGGTGAAAGACAATGGACTAGAGTGTGGCCCAAGTGATTCCCAGCGGCTGAGTTTAATTCAAGCATTTCACCCATCACCTTGTTTTTGTTGCAGTTGCTAGCCTAAGTGCAACTGATAAGCCCAGATTTGGGCCCCATGCTCACTGTGTCACTGGAACCAAGTTATACATGACTGAAGAGCCTCCATTAGGGCCAATCCACCAGTCTTGGCTTAGTTGTGTTCATGTTCAGGACGGACCTAGCCTAGCAGTTTAGTCTGAGCTGTTCCGATTGGAGGAGGGTCAAGACTGATTTGTACTTGCTGGGTCCAAACTGAGGAGGCATGCTGGGCAAAAGAACAATGGGTTGGAATGCTACCCAGAGATTTGCCAGTAGTTATACTTATTGCAAGCATTCCTCTCATCATCTTTTGTGTATTTGAAGTACTGCCCTAAGTGGCAAAGTATGCCCGGACGTAGGTCCTGTGCTCACTCTGCCATTGGAACCAAGCTACACCTGATAAAGAGCCTCAGTCATGGTAAAACTTGTTTTGGGTTGCTTGTGTTCCTGTTTTGGGAGGATTTGGCATGGCAGTTTTGGCTGGACTGTTCTTATTGGAGCAGGGTCAAGGCTGATTTGTATACGGCTGTGTTCAAACTGAGGTGGCATGGTGGGCAAAAGATGAATGAGTTGGGATGCCACTTTGAGCGATTGCCAGTGGTTAGACTTATTGCAAGCAGCCTCACATCACCTTTTGTGTATTTGGCATGCCCAGAGGAGCAGAAGGAGGAGAATCTCTGTGAGAAAGTTTCCTAAAAATCTCAGTTCACATACCATGAATGAGGCACACATGTTCATGGCCTCTTGTTTCCCTAACTGTTCAGGGTTCATATAAGACAGAGGCATCCGCGTCAGGGCAGGTACCTGCAACAAGATGAAGACTTTCCCTACCACTTGCCTACACTCCAGTTACCTGGTGTGGGCTTTCAGTGCTGAAGACTTTACCCTAGGTTGCCTTTCTGGATTCTCCACTAAGGCCTCCGTGCTTTGTGCATGAGCATGGTTGGCGCTCCTGTCTGGTACCCATTTGAAACACAAGCAGGGAGAAAACTGTACAAGTATGCCCATTTGGAAGCAGGATCTCTGGGGCAAGTACAAGTTGACAGATTAGAAGGATATGGACTTTATGGGAAGAGGGCTACAGATACAATGAAGATAAAGAATAACCTTGCACCAAACATGGTATAATTCAAAACACATGTCTTCATTATAAGTCAGATAGGACCTGCCATGATGATGTTTGAATTGGAGCCATGCATTGGATGTTGTCTTCCATGCTCTCGCATATGATATGACACTTTTCCATGGTCCTTTCTCTGGCCTTCCAAAGCTTACTTAGACTTACCGCTCCTAACAGATGTTTGTAAGGCATGCCTATCCGCACCCCTTAAGCTCACCTTAGAAATATATGCACAAAGTGTTAAGCTGCTAGACATACAAATCTACATCGAGCCCACATTATCTACTGTCAGGATCTCTCCTCACTTATTTTGCATTGCCCAGAATCTAGGCCATGCTTTCACTGCCTTGTACCTTGATGTGTGAGCCACTAGACAATAAAGGCAAAAACATCCTATCAGCCAGCATGACGACAGTGACAGGATTTCCAGGCACTTGTAGGATGGGCAGGATATTTTACTGGCTGTGGGGAGAGTTTCCTTTCACAGGAGACCTTCTTTGTCATGGTTGTAACAGGATAAGTTGTGAGGAATGTCCAAGTCATGGGTCTTACAATTTAGCACAGAAAAGTGAAGCTTCCAGACACACTAAAGGCAAGATCCTGCATTACATGACAATCAACTTTAGTCTACATAAATCACTCAACCCAATGAATGGCCAGCCCAGAAACCCATCACAATTCCAAGTAAGTGGTTAAACCTACAGGCAAATAGAGCATTTAAGAACATGATGGGCATGCTGGAGGTACAGCAGGGCTGGGGCAGAGCCTGTCTATTAGGAAATGGAGACATTCCTTCTCATGACAGGACTATTAAAATCCTGAGGGAGGAGTCTCGTAGACAACA
This sequence comes from Calotriton arnoldi, assembly GCA_963921515.1. Taxonomy (NCBI): domain Eukaryota; kingdom Metazoa; phylum Chordata; class Amphibia; order Caudata; family Salamandridae; genus Calotriton; species Calotriton arnoldi. Next base: position 35,812 of record CAWUFW010018363.1, on the reverse strand, counting down.
CTATAGGAAAACAGAAAGTGTTCAGGACATGATGGACTTCTAACACATGGAGAGAAATGGAGGTTCACTCATCATACTACCTCCAATCTAACCAGGGATTTAAGTGGGATGAAAAAACTGGGGGGGTCTCTCAAAGGGGCGCAGCCAATGTAATATAAAGCGTGGTTTAAAAACATTTAAGCTAAAAATCTGTGCTTAGCAGAGTGTGCCGCCCGACTGTTATTTTGCTGCTTCTGTCATTACAACTAGATATATAATACAAGAAGTAGCATTACACCTACAACAAGCCAGGACTAGTGCCTTGTCAATGGTTGTTAGTTGCATAAGAGAAATAAGCAAACAACTATGGCTTCATTGTATATAATATTGAAAATTCCTTAGTTCTTGTGGGAGAGATTGTGACGTAATGGCTAGATCGTCCGACTTTGGAGAACGGGAAGCAGGTTCGAGCGTTGGCTTGGGCTCAACATTTTGTGATTCAAAAAATAAATTTGTCCCTGTGTAATGTAATAGGTGCTAATGTAAAGCGCATCTTTGGGTCGAGTTTGATCTATATAAAAGTGCAAAGAAAAAAAAAGTTCTGAAATGATGACACTGTGAAAGAACTATAATGAGTCTCTTTGAAGTTACATCAAACTCAGTGAAGGGTGGTACTGCTGCAGACTTAAAAAAAAAAAATTCACCCTGAGGGTGATGGCAACAATGGGGAGCCTAATAGGGACCCCTCTCAGCACCTGCTTTTTAGAGCTGCCAGTGGTGAGCACTGGCAGGACCCGGCCCATTTAAAGCCCTTAATCTAACTCATAAGCACAATGAGTGTGGTGAGGAACTGTTCGAGGAGGGCTACCTTCTTCCTATCTGACACCCATAGACCCAGCTGACCAACCAATATAAATATATTTAACTACACTGTGGGAGCATTTTTTCTTGTCTATCAGCAGAGAGCAAGAACTTATTCCTGGTATGCATTTGTTGTATTACAGGATGGGTAAAATATAGCTGGATTCCAGTCTCAGGGAACCCGGTTGTTACCACTGGATTTGTATATCATTTGTGAGAAGGGGGACTGCCCACTATGTGTAGGACTACATTTCCAACTACTATTTCGTGTTGTGATGGTAGGTATCCTTTCCCTTATAGTGTATCCCGTAGGACACCATACCAAGAGTAGAACTCTGTTATTGTGATGCAATCAGCTGGCGTTCTAGAATGCCAGTTGATCCATGTGTAACCATCAGATACTGAGGGAAACTGCTTGGAGCAGACGCGTTGTGGTTACTTCACCGTCCTCCACTTAAGTGTATTGGTAAAAACGACTACAATAAACGGAGAAGCAATTACGCTGTGTGTCGAGTCGACCTTTACATTTTTTAATTTGATAAGGCAATCTGATATTAGAAAACACACAGGAAGGGTCTCCCATTTTAATTAGTCGGATATACTGGTCAGAACCTCCCGGCCTCGATTCCCAGGGACTACAGTTCAAACAGGGAGGCATTTCCATTGCAGTATGGTCCATCCTAGGATTGGAGGCGGTAACCTGCATGTGGTTATGATGTATGATGTGACGTCATAACCATACCCAACAATGGCAGTGGGCCTCTAGAAACGAACAATGGGTGTTAAAAATGTGCTACACTGAGTTTGGCTGCAAGCAGGGGCTATGTAGACACATTGCAGGTGCATCTCCTTGATGAGGGGAGTCATTGGGGCTTTTTTTGTAATGGTAGCATCATGTAAGGGAAATGGTTCCTGCTTACGGCATAATGGCATTCCCGGGACCTTGATAACAGGACATATCATTTGTCTTTTTCCAGGGGGACAAGACATAGCTTTAAGAATTATTGCATTTAATAAAACACTGAGAGGATATGTCAAACAATAGAATCAAGCAAACTAGAGGTGGGAGTCAGAAATATACTCTACAACCATGACATAAGTTAAGATAGGGATACAGGCATTAACTATGAGTGAGATGGGGTATAACAAACATGTTTTTGTGTGAAGTGTGTGACTACAGGAGTCACCTTCCTGCTGCAGACAACGAATTATAATAATATCATGATTAGGGAAAGGCAGCTGAGCACTCTTAAGTACCTGCAGGTAGAATTCACAAGTTTCTTGTCACAATGATTGCAAGTCTTGTATCTGTGTTTACAGTGCCATCCCATCCACATGGGAGCCGGGATACAAATGGTTGCATATTTACGTGTGGCTAATAATGGAGCATGATGATATTCAGAATCCTAATGACATTGTTTCTTTACCTTAGGTGAAACTCTAGTTAAAGGAGAAGGGAGGAATTTCCTTCACACATTGCTGGGTATTCATCCATACACAATTAGTAATAGGGATCTCTTAGAGCCCTAAAAAATGCCCAAAACCTGGATAGTCTGATAAAGAAGGGCAGACACATGTTTGCAGAATATTAGGATGCTGTGAACATTGCACCAGGAAAGCCTCCAATGACTACGCATTATAATGATTTTTATCTTACAAACGGTACCACCTCAGTAATCCTTGTGGTATACCTTAAGGAATTTTTAGAATAACTTGATCCCTGTTTTATCCCGAAGATCAGTATAACTTAACTCCCTTGCCAGTGTTGAGGTTGAGCACGCCCTGGTAGTACCATCTTTCCAGGATGGGATAAGGTGGCCAATGATGAAGCATGCCACATTATGTGGGTGAAGCCACCTCATCCAGTATATTTATATGTTAGGAAGTGCTCCCTTGCCCAAAGGGTGTCATGGCACTAGCTGAGTAGAAGATTGGTCGGGCACCTGGGTCTACGGATGTTAGGTAGGGAGAAAGTAGACTTCCTTGAATAATTCCTCACCAAGCTCATTGTGTTTTTCAGGACATGATGGGGCCTTTGCAAAACTTTAAGGAAACACAGAGACAGACATGAAACGGGTTGAGAAGAAAAAGAACATTTGCATCACACAAGAGTGGTTTCTGAAGGCTAGATGACCTAAACAGAGTTAGACACAGCAGGCTAGCAGTAAAGCAGATTAGTTTCAGGATATTATAAGGTTCAGGGCCGTTTCTACCATTAGGCAAGACTAGGTGACCGCCTAGGGCGGCAAAAGGAAGTTGGGACATTTGCCCTTGTGTGCGCAAAATTCGTGATTTCGTTTCCGCGGCGCCCACAGATGTCTGTAACAATCAGGGCCATCAATCATTCATAGCGTGAACGCGCTACTTATGACAGCCCTGTTTCTTGTTTCTGGCCTGCCCCCAGAGAGAATGGACCAATGATCTCACGAGGGGCAGGCCTGTCATCGTTTTTCTTTTCACTTTTGAATCCCTGCATTTGCCTTGGCGCAGGCGCGCAGTAGACCCGGAGTGCTGTCGGCTGGAGCTCGAGAGGCGGAGTCAGGAACATCAAGGCAAGGACTGGTTGGCCTACCCTGCAGCCTGCTTCTGTTGCGCGTGGGAGTCCCTAGGTGCCCAGCAGGTGTATTAAGGTAAGATCAGTGGTTGAAGTGTCCTGTGTCCACTTTTCCTGCTCTGCCGCTGTCTGCTGCCCCTGCCCCGTCTCTTTCTTCCTCTTATTCCCTTCCTTTCTGTCTCTCTCTCGCAGCTCCTCACTTGCTGAAAACCATGCTTCACAACCTGTTCCCGCCGTACTTGCTTCTCAAAAGGGGCCGCTTCAGGAACTACAGCCTCTAGCTGTCAGCACGAGCCCAGGAGGAAGGCGCCAATGACCGGCAAGCAGTGAAGTACAGTTTAGTGCGCCAGGCTCCGCAGGTGCGCGACGCGCCCAGGCAAGTGCCTGGGTTAAAACCGGGCCAAAAGCGGGCCCTTCTGCGGCCGGACAAGGCTGGGCTGGGCCCCCCTCTTGGCCCCTTGCTTCTCCCTCAACACTCACAATAGGGAAGCGCTAGTTACCGACAGCTAAGACACAAGGTAAGCCCAGTTCTTCAATATCGAACTATCCAATAAATACTATGGGTGCCCTTGACAAAGAAATACCCTCAGTTGAACAGAGTCTAGGTTCCTGTAACCGCACTGCCGGGACATCGAAAGTTCCCTCCACATTGCCGCCCTTTCCTCCACAGGCCCCGGGGACATCTCTGGTTGTGCGGTTAATGTAGCTAACGGGTGTGTTCACCACACTTCAGATGCAGTTCATTACATTTCTCTCTCCGAATGGTAGTAAAAGGGGAGGGGCATTTTTCAATTCTCGCCTAGGGCGGCAAAACACCTAGAAACGGCCCTGATAAGGTTACTGCTGCCCAGTGGGGCTGAGATAGAGCCAGTCAACAAAACAGTACGTTCTGGAAAGTAGACACTTCAGCATATGATGGGGCACTTGAAAGGCTAGCGTATCTGGGGCAAACACTAGCAATGTAGTCCTTTAGAAAACTCGAAATGATTAGGGCCATGGTGTGACCTCTGTTGCCTGGTAGGGCTGGGGCACACACATACATAGACAAAATTGAGTGGGAAATAGTCTGCCTGCACAACAAAACTGAGTATGTGGAAGGCTGGGAATGCAGAGTCAAACACCGTAGGCCTGGCCTATAAGACGCTTCAGCTCATGAGGAATGCTTTTCTCTAAAGAGCATAGTGAGACAAGGCAAAACTGGTTGACACAAACGACAGTGACAATGTTTACACAGTATACTACGTTTTAACTTTGTGTGAGCATTTAAATATGTGTTCATAAACCTGGCATCAATAATAAGTAGCAAAGATGAAATTATTATTTTTCCCTCCACTTGTGTCATAAATCACTGCACACGCAGTATGTATAGATTTAATAATGGAAGCCAATTTGCATTTTCAAATATGACATTTGAAAACAGATTTTGTGAAATTAGTTGGAGGTTTAACTTAAAGAGCAGTATACCATATGTTTAATTAAGGAACACCACCAAGCTGCCTTTCATTAATTGAATAGTGCATCTAACTTGAAATGACAAAATAAAAATAAATTGTCAATTTCGTCATCACACCTATTAATTGATTCACAACATATTTATATAGAAAACTACCATATTGTTTAATTCAAAAGACAGCCCTTTGTAATATGAACATCATCAACCGACTTTATTTCGCACTTTGAAAATGCATAAAAGTATACATAATAAAAAAAACATTTCATTACATTTAAGTAGCCAATCATAGAATAAATACAATACAGAAACCAGAGAGATTTTACCCTTCAGGTTAAAAATTGAATCAGATAGCAGCGATCATAAGTATTAAAAACAATGCATCGATTGGAGCGATGGTCTTAAAATGCGATAGATATTATACTACAAACCTTACAGGTTCTCAAGGCAGCCAGTAGAAAAGAAGCAAGTACATAACAAACCAGTGGGGTTTCTAATTGATATAGTAGGGAGAGAGCAAGGAGAATTTCTTTAAAAGTGGGATAAAAATCTTGCTCTCTACTATATACAAAGGACAAAAAAATAGGAAGTGTGAAGTCGATTGGGTCGCCTTATTGTCACACAGACAGGGCGGTAGATTACTTATAGAGAATAAATTATTTGGATGGGCCAACATTAATGGGATGAAATTCAAGCGAAATCTGGTCAGGATGAAACGATGCTGGTTGTTCTCGACAAACCCGAAATAAGAATGAGAATGTTTGGGTATCAGCTGTATGCTTTCATAAAACGTTACAGATTGTTTCGCTCTATGACTATCCCACCTGTCACGAGTAACTTTCGGTAAATAAATGTCCTTCAATCTAGAATTGGGAAAATGTTCACAAAGAGTTGGGGTATCATATAAGAAAGCAAGTCCCAGCGAAGTTAAGGTTTGCCTAACATACGATAGCCAGGGTATTTTATCAACATGATCCAGATTCAGGATATCTTTCAAGATTTTCTGGTTCAAACCCACTGTGCCCCTTTTCCATACTGATAACCAAAGAGAGAGTGGCGCTAATTTAATGGCGTCAGTAATAAATGGCATACTGGCTTCATTATGTGCAACAAAGTTATTACATGATAGTGGGACTGACAACAACCTCTTGATAAATTTATCTTCTAAAACTTGAAGTGCTGTCACGTCAGTTGTCCCCCAGATTGCTGCCCCATATATGGCCATTGGTAATGTTTTAGCCAAATAAATTTGAAACATTTCTATAATTGGCTTACAACACAATTTTTGGGAAAATCTAAATATCGCAGCAATACTTTGGGCCATTAAGTTTGCTCGACTTTGCAACATCTCCTTACAATTTTGTTTCAAATCAAAAACAATCCCTAAATAATTAAAATGTTGTCCTTGCTCAATTTTTTCCCCCTCTAGATGATATCTCATCATCTTCTTTTTATCACCACCCATTGCCATAATATAGGTTTTGGCTTTGTTTACGTGTAGGTCCAAATCGTGCATAAATACTGTATAGTGTATGATGAGGTTTTAAAGTGCCAGAGGGGTCCTCGCCAATAAAACTGCATCGTCTGCGTAAAGGAGGATAGGGAGGGGAGACGTCTGAACTTGTGGAGTATCTTTCGAGATGTTAATCAGGGCGTCATTTAATTTGTTGGTGTAAAGGGCGAACAAGAAGGGAGCCAAAACGCATCCTTGTCTGACGCCCCTTTCAATTTTAAATAAGTTTGTGCATTCGCCTTGCCTCCCATAGCGCACCATGGAGGTGGCATCCCTACAAAGCTCTCTTATAAAATTTATAATGGCGTCGTCCACTCCCATGTCCTTCAAAATAAACCAGAGTTTGCTGTGTGCCACGCAATCGAAAGCCTTAGACAGGTCCATGAAAGCCATGTATATTTGGGCCTTTTTTACCATAGTATACTTTCCAAAAATCAGTGTCAAATTAAGACACTGATCTATGGTTCCCCCACCCTGTCTAAACCGTACTGCACTTCTGTGAGGATTTTCTTTTGCTCTGCCCATACTTCCATTTTGTTTAACAGTAACCTACACATAGGTTTGGCTGTGCTATCAAGCAAAGAGTTAGGGCAGTAATTGGCAGGCATAGAAGCATCCCCTTTTTTATATATCGGGATTATAACAGAGTTTTTCCATGAGGGAGGGGGACCAGTCTTATCTATAGCATTAAAAACCACAGTTAAAAGAGGAGACCAGAAAGGAATATCTGTAAGAAAGATATCCATAGGGACCCCATCGGGCCCTGGTGCTTTCCTAGATGGAGACTGGAACAGAGCAAGTTTGATTTCCTCAAGATCGAAAGAGAGGTGAATAAAGGCCTCTGTGATGGGGCATGCATCTACGCTAAGGGTTTCCCCTGTTTTTTGGAAAATTTCCTGAAAATGCCTTACCCAAGAGTCTTCGTCGATGTGTCCCTCTAAGGAAGGTCCACCATTATCTTTTAGAAAAGGCGCATTAATTACCTTCCAGAAAGAGGTACTGCCTCGGAGGGCTGAGGCTTGCTTTAGACTATCCCAGGCCTTCGATTTAAGCTGCCTCAACCTGCTTTCCCTTGCTAGTTTATAACATTTCCTTAGCATTCAAACATGCTCTTTGTTTCTAGGTAATATTTTGAGAACCTTACGCAGGTTTGCAGAGGCCAAGGAACAGTTCTTATCGAACCACCTATACAGTGTGCTATCTCTTGCGGATATCGGGCGAGTCCGCTGTGATTTTAGATAGTTTAATAGCTTGCTGAATGCTTTGGTTGCCTGCACTTGGTTTAAGAATGGATCCAGGCAGATTTTTATGTCCTCCTGATTTGCCACAATGAAGCTCGTAAAAAGGGTGGCCATGTCAACCTTGTCCCATTTTAGAATGAAACCGTTATTTCTAGCTACGGTTAGTTTTGGGGCTTTAGTACCATTCCGTATTTTAGAATCCTGCCATGATAAGGCACAGAAGAGCAATGCGTGATCGCTAAATTCTGTAAAATTTGTCTGTAGCTTGATCTAAGGGTATCAGAGGAGATTAAGTAATCTAAAGTGGACAAGTGTTCAGCTCTGTGAAAAGTAGGGGAGAATTGCCCAGTCTGTGGATCTATTTTATTGTGTAATTTGAATTGCCACTTCATTAAAATACTGTTTAAAACATTCCCCTGGACGTCATGATAAAAATGGGGAATAGGGACATCCCCGTGGTCTACGATCCCACATAAATCCACAGGGTCCCGTGTGCATGTCTTTGTGTTAAAACCTCCCAGCCAGGTAACTTGTATAGGTTTAGGGTGGGACTCGGCTAGGTCCTCTATTAAGTTGTCTAAAAGCCAGGATATATAAGTGTGAATACACTGTGTTGTAATTTTCTGCTAGGTGTTGTGGTGCTAGTTGTGAGGTACCGTCGTCTGCACAATTGAGATGGGGACATATACGTTTGTGTGAGATGAAGTTGTTATTGGTGCAGTGGAACCTGTTGCACAAAGGAGAACCTGCATTAACCTGGGTGATTCCCTGCTGGTCGTGGTTTCACTCGAGTGTGCATCTGAGTAGGTTGGAAAGTGTCACTCTGGACCATTTCTTGTGTGATTGAATACTTGAAATTCTTTAGTGGAGCAGACAAAAGTTATTTGTTTAAATCACCTAGTGTTTTGTTTTATGCTAGCATAGTGTTGAGAAAACGGTGCGCTCATAAAAATTGTAAAAGAGGGTGAACGGCTGCATGGAGTGAAAGGTACGTCATAGTGTGCCGCACCGAGATTGGATGGTTAGTGTTAATGTCGCACTGAGATTGGTCGTTGAAGCCAAATGAGAATTGTGGTTAGAGAAATTATTTCCTGTTTTGAAACGTATTTCTATTTGTATTCGTTGATATCATTGCTGAAAAATGAAATGTTTTAGGGCTATCAGAGGTTTGATATGGGGAGATGTGAGAGTCCCTGTATGAGAAGGAGAAGAGGTGCTGCCAGAAGGCATGGCAGGTCATTACATGGTCATAAATGTGGAGCCCCACTCGTGCATTTTGCTGAGTCAATAGCATAAGATCACTGAAAAAGAAGGTGCTTTGATTTTTCCATACCATGTCACATTTCATTTGAGAATTTGAAAAGGGTATTATATGAGATAAAGCCACCTCCTAGACCCGCACAGTATGAGGCACATAATGTCTGGGAGTGTGCAGCTCATGTCAAAGAGAAAGAGAAGTATCAGGGTAGAGTCTGAAAGGCAGTATGGAGTTGTGCTGAGGCCAGGTGGGATACAGAACAACAGAAATGGCAGGCTGACATAATTGAGGGAACTAGGTTATACCCTGCATTGACCAATGAGGAACCTCAGAAAGAGAAAAAGAAAAAGAGAGGATAAAGTGGAGAGTGCGGAGGGATCAGCTAAAGATAGTGATAGTGATTCTAGTGGTGACTCTCTGGATGTGTTATTGTCAGCCAGTCCATCGCCTTATAATGTGACCCAATGCGAAGGGATGAGTGGTGCTGTTACTGGTGGAGACACTGAGAGAGCCTTCTCCCCAGTGAATACAAGTCAGATCCCTATGGGAGAAAATTCAGGGATCCGTTCCCCTGTTAACTCTACTGTTTCTAATGCCCCAGACACAATAACAGCTCCTGTTACAATTGGTTCTGCAGTTCCTTTGTATAAACCTGAGTAGTCAGGAACCACGACACATGCTTTGATGGTTCCTACTTGAGTAAATACATCAACTACTGTTCCTGTTGTCCCTGGATGGGAAGGAACGGAAAGAACTTCTTTGGTCCCGAATAAGGTGACTCCACCTTATGTCGCTCCTGTATCATCGGCAAATATTCAGACAGGACTCACCCCTGTGGAGGAACCCACTCAGAGGTCACAAAATTGTCACCTGCCCATTTGGAATTCACCTCAGTGCATCTCGAGCAGTAGTCCCCAAGAAGGAATAGTGTCCAATATTATTGGAGTCCAAAATGATGTTAATTCACTGTAATTGGATGATTTGATTACTTTTTCCAATTGGTCCTCACGAGAATGTGAGGGTTCAGGATTGAGCAGAATAGCCCAGTTTCCCGGAAGGGAGAATGCAGTGGATGAGGTCAAATTAAAATTAGAATTGGATGAGATGATATCAGGAAATATTGATCTTTCCCAATTAGATACCTTTCAAAAGAATGAACTTATATACATGTGCAAAGATGTCACTAAGCGTGCAGGACAAGCTCATGATGAGCTGATTAAATTAGCTCGAGTATATGATGTAGACCAAATCCTTACAGATAAGTTACCGCATATGTTTTGATGAAAATGACACAACCAGTATGAGAACTTCAGTAATAAAAATTTAAATTAGGAAATTAATTGGTGGCATCCGGAAATGGAGTGAGTTGGACAAGTGGTAAGGCAGATGGGCCAAGATTAAAGACCGGGAGAAAGCAAAGGGAGAGCCATCTCTGTCTTTGATAGATGGAGAAGGTGCTTTAAATTTCCCATTGAGAGAAGTATGTGGTGGAGGTTACGTTCATGTACCATGGAGTAGGAGTGATCTTGCTTTGTTTGCAAACGATTTCCCCAAATTGAGAGATAAGCTAGTGGAGTGGTACAACCAGGGTGATCATTTTGTGAAGATTTCACAGGTATTGTGGGTGGATTTTAATACCCTTTTCGACATTGTGGTACCGATGACTTGTGGAGAAAGTGTAGAGTGGCTATGCAATAGCCAGAGAAAGACCCACAATGAAATCTGAGATCTCATGCCAGTCGCCTTTGGCGATGAAAAATTATTAACAGGTGATTGCCTTTTTGAAAGGGAAGATACTGTCAAGAGACATTGATTGGGTCAAGATCGACAGAACGACTCAAGACCCTAAAGAGACTGAGCATGGTTTTTAATGAGAGATTGTTGCAAGTGTTTAGTTTTGGGATTTTATGGCAAGGCACGGAGAACAATAATATGCATATCCTCTTTATTGCCAACTCACAGCAGCAATTTCACAAAACCATAGAACTTAGAATAAGAATGTAGAACACTCCAATCCAAAATAAACCCGTGACAGGCAGGCATCTTCCTTCTTTGTTGCTGCTCACTTTCAAGATAAGTAACTGTGTAATTCTCCTTGGCTTTGTATGTGTGTTAAATACAGTTTGTTTGATGAAAGATTGACAGTACGTATGGTTGACTTGAGAGATATGGAGCACTTGTGCTTCAGAGTTATTTTTAGTAGATTTTATTTTTAAAGTCTTTTGAAGGCTTTAGAGGCTTTCTAGGTATGTTAAGACACAATCCTGTTGAGTTGGAGTGAAAGACTTTAGACACCGTGTCTGTTGGGAGCGGCTCGGGATGTGCGCGTGATTGTTATGGGGTAATTTCTGTAGGTAATGTTATTTTTTTATAAGGAAGAGAAGCCGTAATTCAGCAGTTCGTTTTCCGTGTGCGCAAGTGTGCCGGTCTCATCTACGTTGCAGGGCACTTATGCAGCAGGTCCTTTGCGCGCGCTCGAACGCATATGCATATGATCGCGTGCGGTTTAGATCGTGTGTGGTCAAATAGCTTATCTTTAAGATGAAGAGGTCCTGGTACACGCTTCTAGGGATTGGCTATAGATACGTAGCATGTAGGCAAAATATCTCAAATACTGACTTTGCAGGACTTTATCTTACCCGCAGTAGGAGCGCAGAACAAGCTGCGATCTTAATTGATCTTTCTTGGTTGCCGTACGAGGATCAGGTGATCAGTGGCCATTTTGAATTTGGCTGCTCTAGGGGATTGTAATGGTAAGCAGAGCGGCCATATTTTGGGCAGTTAGGATCATTTTTTGTGAGGCACTTTCAGTCAGTTTTGTCTTGACAACGTGAGAGAAGAGAGACACGGAGGGATCGTGGTTGGTGGAGTTTATTTGTCAGGCAAGTGGAATTTTGCAATTTTATTGAGAAATAGTTATGGTGAACTGGGAAGTTTGAGAAGGTGATTACAGTAAAATTAAAATAAGGAAATAAGTAAAACCTTTCTGGTGGATTGTGTTTGTTATTTCTGGATACAGAGATGGAACGAACACTGTACCTGAGCAGAGTTTAGATGACAGAATACAGGAGTGTGTAAGTAGAGCAGTGTCTACATTGGCAAACCAGCTTGGCAAGAAACTGGATGATTGTATGCAGAAGCTGGAAGGTCAAGTTTGGAGGCAGTAAGACAGAGGACGAACAGTTTTGGTCCATAGAGGAGGCCACTGTGGCAAGTGGAGTAAAGGAAGGGCGTAAGGTGTCACAGAAAAGAAGGCATCTGCAGAAAGAGAAAGTTTTTAAGGCAAAAGGACTATATAGTCATAAGGAAAGTCAAAGGGCAACTCGGATAGAGTTGAGTGGAAAGGCTATAAAGGCTGGCAAAAGGAATCACAGATCAGTGGCCTGTGATGAATCCTCCAGTAGTGGGGATATAATAATATCGTGTTCTTCTGGTCTAGAAGACACGGATGATAAAGAGGTGAAAAGAAAGAGAGCGATAAAAGAGGATGGGGGAAAAGATGAGATTGTGCAGGTGAAATACCCTTTGGGGGAAAATATATTTGACCCTCATACCATTCAGCACCCCTTGTCCCCTCAGTGGGTTCCGGCACGACATGTGGCGGAGTATGTTGAATATTGGATTAGAAGAGAGATGCCAAAAGAAGTAAGAAGTAGACTTTGGTTGGAGTGCCCAAGGCCATCTTTAGTCAATAAGGTGGCTTTTACTCCAGAATTGGATGCAAAGATGTTGTCTTTTTTGAAGAAGTCAGGAAGAGATCCTAGACGAGGGTTGGATAAATGCCTGAAGGGTTGTGAGGACCGTTTGCTTGATGCTTTTGGTCCTATAACCACGATCTTCATATATGCGAAAAGGTCTATCTGCAGGAGACTGCAGTAGATGTTTTAGAGCTGCGACATGGTGCAGCGAGCTGTGTGTTTAATGGGAAACACTAATGCAGCTTTGTGTAATGAGCGTAGAAAGAGTATTTTTATGAAGATAGATCCAAAACTAGCAGAGCTTGCAAACAAGGAATCGGGTCATGAGTCAAAAGGCCTGGTTTTAGGGGACAAATTTGTCAAGGAAATGGCAAAGTATGCTGGAGCATTCAATTCAATTCAAAAAGTGCAAAAAGAGATTCGACAGGTTTTTGGTGAGGTCAGGAGAATGTGGGGTCGAATCCCCGGCCAGGGTTTTAGTTTGAGATTTTCCATCCCACTGTGCTGTCTAAAGAAATGGGAAGTTTTATATCAGGGTTTGTGACCGGATTGAGACCTAAAGTTAGTATGATGATTCAACAGCATTTAAATTGTTGGCAGAATAAGTCAGTTGATGAGATCTTGAGGCATGCGAAATATTGCAGTGATTAATTGGAAATGAAACAGAAGCAGTTGAAGGAAAAGCTCATGCTCGCTCAGATGAAAGCTGCACAGAGAGGAGAATCAATCGAACGTAGGGAATGCTGGTGTTATGCAAGGTCTGTATTAGAAGGGAGTTCCAATGATGCAGGGTGGAAATGGTTATCCACAACAGGTAAAAGATGTGGTGTTCCGACTGACCTGAGTACTGGATTGATGTGACAACGTTGAAGAAGTCAAATCCATGTCGTTATTGGAAGTGGGAATGTCATCATAATTCAAACAGAGAAATGAATGAGGATCAGGTTCAAAATTCAGGGTTTGTGCAGACATAGGTTAACAACCCCATACAGCCAAAAAATGCGCCGAGACAAAGGCCGTAAGGTCTTAATGTACAACAAGTTCCAGTGATGCAAGTTCCTCAAGCCCCAATTGCACAACAAAATGTAAATGGCCCTGGATTTAATTCTTACCACGTCCTGAATTTTAATCATAATTCCTTCCAGAACCGAAATCTGTTTCAGCGCTTTCCTGTTTTTCGCTCACTTGAGGGTTATGGTTCAGATCTGTCACAATGACGGTGTCGAAGGGAGGAGGAAGACTGTGTGCTTGGCGCAGTCTTAGAGGTAGACCAGAGAAGTCCATTTGTGGAAGGAGAAGTGAATGGGCACAGTGTGCTACTCGTTCCACTGTTAGACCAGCAAAAGTTCCAAACCTACCCCTCTTGGAAAAAAGAATCCAAGTTGTAGGAATTGCAAATAAATAAATGGCAAACCCAGTAACATGAGAAGTACCTGTTAAAATAGGGGCCTTTGAAGAGAGCCACAAGTTTGCAGTGTGTGATTCTAGACCTGTGAATCTTTTAGGGTGCGATTTGCTGTGTAAGCTAAATTGCATCATTTCTTGCATGCCAAAAAGTGTGGAGTTTCAGACTCATGATGATGTTGACTTAAAATTGGCGAGTCAAGGGCCAAACATTGGATTGTAACCTTTGATGATAACTGATGATTTGCCACTGAATCTCAGAGGTACAGTGAATCCTTAAGTCTGGGACTTCTCAGGAAAGAACATAGGTTTCATAAAAGGAGTTGAGCTTGTCCGTATAAATTTTAAACCTAATGCAGAATATCCAAGCACATATCAGTACCATTTGACTCCTGAAACAATTGTTGGATTACCCCGGTGATTGAGTCAATGATACAACAATGTATTTTGAAAGAGATAATGGGGAGCCCATGTAAATCACCCATCATGGGCCTGTAGAAGTCTAGCAGTAAGTACCGCATTGTGCAGGTCTTAAGAAAGATTAATAACATTGTTGTTCCCTGTTGTCCTGTGGTGTCGAATCCAGCTGTGATTTTGTTTTAAATTCCATGTGAGGCTGAGTGGTTTACTGTAATTTATTTGTGCTCGGCATTCTTCTCTATACCCTTGCACGAGGAAATCTTTTCTCTTTGCGATTCCAGAACCATGTTTTGGCATGGTGCTAACTCCCGCCGGGGTATACAGAGAGTCCCTCGATCTTTAATCAGATCCTTAAAAGAATCCTGAGTCCCTAATAATGCCTGTAACTCTGTCTTAGTCCAGTATATCAATGACCTGTTAGTAGCAGCAGGTACCCAGGAAGCATGCTAACAAGACACCATTGCATTGTTAAACCACTTAGCTAAGAATGGACATATAGTGTCCCCGAGTAAGTTGCAGTATGGTGAAAGAAAAGTTCTGTATCTCGGACATCACTTTGAGAAGGGAGCCAGGAATGTGTCACAAGACAGAATCTCAAAGAATCTGAAAATGAATACGCCAAACACCCAGAGAGAAGTCAGGATGATTCTTGGAATGGTGGGCCACTGTTGACAGTGGATACCCAACTTTTCCCTAGTGACCAAGCCTTTACAGGGGCAGACATACAAGGATGTGTCGGATCCAGTGCGATGGGACGATTGCTTGATTGCCTTCCTAGAGCTGAGAGATAGTCTTTGTCGTGCCCTGGCACTGGGACTGCCTGATTATAACAAAGCTTTTATGCTTTTCTGCAGGGAGAGAGGGATGCGCTCTCTCAGTGCCTACACAAATGCATAGAAATGCACAAATACCTGTGGTTTATTTTTCTGCTACTTGATCATGTAGTCTTGGAGTGCCAGGATGCCTTAAATCTGTAGTGGCAGTAGGTGTCAACATTGAAAGATGAAAAAGTATTGCCATGGAACACCCTCTTACTGTATTCAATCAATAAATCAGCATTTGTATAGCGCAGGGGTATCTGGGTGCTGAGGGTGCCAGATCTTCGTCGAAATGTCAGGTATAGAGTTTTTTTCTGAAGTCCGCCAGTGAGGGTGCTGTTTGGAGGTGGAGGGGAAGGTCATTCCAGGTCTTGGCGGCAATGTTGGAGAAGGAGCAGGCCCCGCCATGGCTACGACGGATGCGGGGGGTGTGTGCGAGGGCAAGGGAGGAGAAATGCAGGTGTCTTGCAGGCAGATGGAAGTTCAGTTGATGGTTGATGTTGGACCATCATTGATCGTGTAGAGCTTTGAAGGCGTGAGTGATGATCTTGAACTGGCATCTCTTCTGGATGGGGAGCCAGTGGAGGTTTCTGAGGTGGGGGGTGATGTGGGTATGTTTGGGTAGGTCCAAGATGAGTCTAGCTGCAGAGTTCTGTATGGTCTAGAGTCTTTTGAGGAGCTTGATGGAAATTCCGGCATAGAGAGCATTTCCATAGTCGAGGCGGCTGGTGATGAGGGCCTGCATAACGGTCTTTGTGGTGTTGATTGGGATCCATCTGAAGATTCTGTGAAGCATGCGAAGGGTGTGGAAGCAGGAGGAGGTGACTGTGTTGACTTGTTGTTTCATGGTTAGTTGGCTGTCAAGGATGATGCCAAGGTTGGAGTTGAGTTTGAGGCAGTTGTCTCTCATTGATTTGGCTACGTTGGTCATTGCATTGCAGAAGCTGGTTTTGGCATTGCAGGGGTCCTCAGTGAGGGAGAGGATTTGTTGATCATCATCTACGTAGGAGATTATGTTGAGTCCATGTGATCTGAGGACGTCTGCGAGGGGGGGTCATGTAGATGTTGAACAGGGTGTGGCTGAGAGATGATCCTTGGGGTACGCCCCATATGATAGCCTTGGGTGAAGAGGTGAAGGCTAGCCGTTGGATGCTCTGTGTGTGTCCAGTAAGGAACAAGATGATCCATTTGAGGGCGTTTTGCTGCATGCCGATGTTGTAGTCTGTCAATGAGGACATGGTGGGAGACAGTGTGGAACACAGCAGAGAGGTCGGGGAGGATCTGTAGTGTAGCTCCTATTTCCCTAATAGGCTCTGCGCATTGGAATAATATATCCTATAGGTTTGACATAGGACTAAGGTCAGTATGTCCCTATCGAGTATATTAAACTTAATTACTTGTGCCAGCTAGCTCAGAGGCCACTAGAAACTCCTTGACAACAAGAAGGGAGTAGTTTCTGGCAGCCGCAAAACATGACCACTATGTTTCCCTTTAGAATCAGAACGTGTCCCAGAGTCGTGGAAACAATAGATAACTATTTCACTCAGCTCAATCGTGCATGCTTAGTTTTCTCCAAGTTACACAGAAAGAACAGACGGGCGTTTCAATAAAAGGTTTTATTGAACAGTCTTGTTTCTGCTGTAAGTTAAATGTGCTGTTACGATCACAAGACAGTATGCGAGATAAATATGTACAGTGTGAGCAGTAGAAATAAATAATACTGCGATAGCATTATCTTTTAGTATAGATGCTGTTACATAAATAACACAGACTAAAAATGCGAGTACTCATACGATGCGTTTCTGATCTAGTTCTACCCCAATGTACCTAACCTAACCTAGGTGTAGGGAGAGGTATGAAGTAGGTGAAGTATTCCTTACTATGGTATACTAAGAGTATGTTAAGCCTAGTATGCCTAGTATGCCAAGAGTCCCTCTAGGTTCTTATCAGCTCCATACCTGAAGAATGAGAGAGGTAGGAATCTCTTTGCCAGACTCGAACTCCAACACCCCGGAAGGGAAGTCAGATCACTGGAAGCTGGACTCTCTGCGTGCAGGGATGACAGCGTCTTCTCAGTGCGTCAGGCCGGGAAACGGGCTCCTCTGAAGTCGAGGTCTCCTCTAGTTTACAAGGGCTAGGGAAGGTATATTTATATCTGAGAGTACCTAGGAATGTTAGTATTGACGTGAGTCGGACAACGAAAGACGTCATGAATGAACCCCTAAGGAATAATGGTTCATGCATAATATATGAGTCCTTGAAGAAATCAATAGTCCTGGGCTAGGGAAACTCCCGCAGCCTAAGGTTCTGTTCTTCACGAACTCGTTGTGACGTTAGGGTGGACGGATGTCGGAGACCATGCCTGTATTTGGAGTGCATGGTTTAATGCCTAAATAAGGGCTGGGATTTTATGCCTATATAAGGGCAGGGCGAATTGTGCCTATATAAGGACATGATACTGGAAAGCCCGTTATGGACACCCTAAGAGGAATACAACAGATCAGGGCCACAGTTTGTCTGCGGTCAAGGAGAGTTCTGATGCCATCTGTGGCCGCAATCAGCGTGGTCTCAGTGCTGTGGTTGGACGGTAGGGGAGCAGGGAGATCAGTTGATAATTTTTGAGATCGCTGGGGTTGGCAGAGGGTTGTCTTAGGAGGGGTCTGATCTCTGCGTGGTTCCATCTGTCCTGGAAGGTTGCTGTGGAGATGGAGGTGCTGAGGATGCTGGTGAGGTCCGTGCTGATACGATTGGTTATGTGGTAGAATAGATGGTGGGGGCAGGGGGGCAGTGGGTGTCTCCGAGTGGATGGACGACATGATGGCTGTGGTGGTCTGAGTAATGAGAGAAGACCAAGTGGTGATCATTCAGTTGTTGTTTGCTGGTTGGCTGAGGTTGTTGAGGCTGAGAGTAGTGGGTTGGGGGTCAAAGTTATTGTAGATGGTGCTAATCTTGCTGTGAAAGTAGTCTGAGAGGGAGTCGCAGAGTTTTTGGGAGAGGTGGATAGTATTCAATGTGGCTGTCAGGTTGGAAAACTCCTTCGATATTTTGAAGAGTTCCTTCATGTGGTTGGCCGCGGTATTGATGAGGGAAGTGATGGCTGCTCTCTTGGCTTCCTTGATGCGCAGGTGATAGTTGCTGAGGGCTGCTTTGTGAGCGGCTCTGTCAGAGGGGTTCTTAGTGATGTGCCATCTCTTCTCAAGTTGGTAGCAGTTGCGCTTGGTGGTTCTGAGCTCTGAGGTGTACCAGCTGGCTAGTGTTTAGGTTTTGTTGTCCTTTGATGGTTTCAGCGGGGTGACTCTGTCAGCGCACTTTGTGATCCAGGCACAGAAGTTCTCAACGGTGTGGTTAAGGTCTGCTGAAGCTTCAAGTTGTGGTGCTGAGGGCCTGTGTCCACTTAGTACCGGTTACCTTGCCAAGCTGTGGTGGGAAGAGCTGTGGTGCTTGGCGATGGTGTGCTCGGCATCGTTGATGGTGAAATGAACGATGGTGTGGTTGCTCCAGGTGAATTCAGTGACGTGGCTGAATTTGATTCTGTTGATGGAGGTAAAAATGGAGTTGAGTATATGTCTGACTTTGTGCTTGGGCTCGTTGACCAGTTGGGTGAGGCCAATGTCGTTCAAGTTCTCCAGAAGGGTGATGGAGTTGACGATGCTGGGGTCATCGATGTGGAAATTGAGATCGCCAAGTAGGACGTAGTGGTGGGAGTCGATTGCTAGGAGGGTGATGAGGTTGGAGATGGCACCACAGAAAGATGGTCGAGGTCCTGGGGGTCTGTAAGCGCGGGTGCCTCTTATCATAATCTTAGCATTGGTCTGTAGTTAGAATTTGAGGTATTCCATGAGCGGCGTTGGGTCGTCATTGCATTGGATGGTTTCCTTGAAGATGATGGTGATGCCCCCACCGTGTTTGTTGGTGCAGTCTCTGTGTATCATTTTGTAGACTTAGAGAGTGGCAGTGGCGATGTCGGGTTCAAGGAGGGGTTGAGACACATTTTGATGAGAAAGGCAACATCAGGGGATAGGGTGGTGATGGTGTTTACCAGATTTCCGTGGCGTGTTTGCATTGGGAGCGGACATTGAGCAGGATGCATTGGCGCAGATACGGGTTGTTCGTAGTCTTTTGAGTGGAAGCAGCGCTGGGGGGCGGTGTGGGCAAGTGGTCCTGTGTAGCAGGAGAAGCTGCAGTGGCGGTATGTGAAGGGTCCTTTGGTTGATCGCAGGAAGGATGTGCAGTAGCTGTTCTGGCATCTGGGTCCAGGGCCTCCTCTGTGGTGTAATAGCGAATGGTGGGAGGACCAGGGGTCCTAGCGCTGGGCCTGGTCCAGGCACGGACAGGTGCAGACGGGCTTGCCTTTGGCATGCCTCGGTGTGGCCATACAGCAGCTTCCATAAGTAGTCCTGAGAGGTGGGAGTATCTGGCAGGGAGGCGGGGAGCAGGGAAACCAGAGGGAACCAGCAGGAGCAACCGGCGGAGCGAGAGGAGCAAATGCCAAGCTCTGAATTAGTAAGTCAACAGAAGAGCCGAATAGAAGAGCCACACAAACAAACAGAACCTAAACCTAACTAAGCAGAAGCTACAAATACTAGGCTGCGGGGGTGGCACACCAGACCAGGGTCAAGGGCTACCCCATTCTGTGGAAATCTTGTTGACGCGTACATACACTCATCACTTGACCAACAGTCGAATGACTAAATATGAACAGATTACACTCGCTGTGGAGAACATTACTCTAAAGAGATGTGAATCCTGCTACATTGTTACCTTTGCCTGACAATGAAAGTGATGATAGTGAGGTAGAGCATGACTGTCTCGATGTCATAGAATTATGCACCAAGCCAAGATCAGATATACAAGATAAGCCACTAGCAGAGTTTGATTTCATACTGTTTGGCGATGTGTCCTGCTGGAGAGACAATGGGGTAACCCTGAGTGCTGCTTATGCAGTCTGTACAGTCACAGGGGTCGTGGAAGGCTTCCGGCTTCGAGGGGTGTCTCCCACACAAGTGATTGAATTGATCGCTCCTTACTAGAGCTTGCTGTGTTTCTGAACAGCTGAGAATGACGATTTTTACTGATAGTCAGTGTGGCTTTGGTGTGGTTCATGACTTCGGACAGTTATGGTCACAGAGGGGATACATGATGTCATCAGGATCTCCGATCCGCAATGGAGAGCATGTAATGAGACTGTTGGAGGTATTGCAATTGCCTGCCAAAATTGCTCTAGTAAAGTGCTCTATCCACAGAAGCAGAGACGATTATGTGACAGTTGACAACCGATATGCTGATGAGGTTGCGCAATATTGTACTCATGGGTCCCAAACATTTAATGGAGAGTATGTAAATGAATCTGAAGATGAAACCAATTACAATCTTTTGTTAACAGCTGACACTTGAGAAGAAGTGAAAAGGTTGCAGGAGGAAGTGCCAGAGGCAGAACAGCAGGGTTGGGCCAGAGCAGGTTGTGTTAAAAGAGAGGATGACATTTGGGTTTCAGTAGATGGAAGACCTGTATTGCCGGATAGCTTGCGGTCCCCAATGGCTAGTCATTTTTATGGCCCGCACATGTTGAGGCAGATGCCATGGTCAAGTTATTTCAACAGAATTGGTCCAACCCCTGATTCAGATTGATGGCTGAAGGATTGTGCCACAAATGTGTTGTGTGCCAGCAAATGAATGTAGGGAAAAGAACCACAGTGACATTAAGCCATATAGGAAGATCAGGAGGTCCATTCAACGGGATGCAGTGGACTTCAAGATGCCTGTGTGCAATGGGCTGAGATATATCCTATTGATAGTGTGCATCTTCTCACATTGGGTTGAAGAGTACCCAACCAGGAGAAACAATAGCCTTACAGTAGCTAAGCTGTTGTAGAGGGAACAGATTCCTAGGTTTGGTTTCCCAACTTTGCTGGAGTCAGACCAAGGAACTCATTTTAATAATGAGGTCCGGAAAATGTTGAGTGCAGCATTACAAGTGGAGCAAAGCCCTCATTGCAGTTATCAGCCTCAGCCATTGTGGAACAGGTGAATGGAACGTTGAAATCTAGGATGGCCAAAGTGTGTGTGTCAACATCTCTGAAATGGCCTGCTGCTTTGCCCATTGAGTTATTCAGTCTTTGCAGCACAGGACTGTTCACACATAAAATCATCATGGGTCGAACAATGAGACTGCCAGCACTGCCTGCAAATGTGCTGTGAACATTATAAATGACATGATTCTTGATTACTGCAAGGGACTAGCTGATATGGTGCATTCTGTGTCTCCCCAGTTTGGAGCTGCTACCACCCCATTGCATCAGGAGAAGTGCCATGGCCTCAGTCCTGCTGACTAGGTCCTGGAGAGAAAGAACGTATGGAAGACGTGTCTGGAACCTCAGTGGAAGGGACCGTTTCAAGAGATCCTTGTGACAAACATTGCTGCTAAGTGTGGGGGTCCTCCCAACTGGATCCACGCTGGCCATTCTCGCAGAGTTGAGTGTCCCCTTGATGATGTGACAGTACCTCACCTAGAAGTGCAGACCACAACTGAAAGGCAGCAGGAAGTGATTGAACGAGCGATAGAAAATCAGCATGAACCTGGAGCAGCACATCTTCAGGCTGAGGGAGTACTTGATGAGTCGACATCTGAGGTTGAGACAGGAGAGTTCTGCCCTGTGGCACTGATTGGGCTAGATTTAGACCCTGATGAAGGGCCTAGTGCTGCATCAAGCCCAGTGGACGCTGGAGGCGGCTGGCCAAGAAGGCAAAAGAGAGAGAGGCAGTCTGCATGCAGAACGTGTACCACGCACTATCCCAATGGATAGTGAAGATTCTGGTCTGAGTGACAGTGAAGACGAACAAACTGCATTAAGGAGATCAAAGAGAACTAGAGGACCCTGTTGAAGGTACTCATCCCCTGAATGGACATACTTTGTGGCAAATGACATGCTTTGCTTGGTCATTGAATGGATTGACCCAAGTTGTCACTGGCATGATCTTTGAACTGAACTTTGATCTGTGTTTTCATTAGAGACAATTAAATGTATTTTGTTTAAAAAGAATTAAGTAGATTCCCTAGGCTTGAGGCTGTAGAAGGAGCGTAAGGGTATCATTTAGAAGAAGACAGAGTAGGGGGTAGGTAAGACTCATGAAGACAATGTAAATAATGTCATCATATAATTCACATATTTGCACAAGTAGAAACGTATGGAAGAAATCCATTTGCAGCTAATTGTCAACTCAATGGTCTTATTTTAGTCAAGTCATGGAAACTAGCAACACTAATAGACATAGGCTTATACTAGCTGGTATATTAATAGCTATAGTTGTTGGGCTAATTGTTTTGCTTTTAGGATTAAATTGACCTACACTTCCCAATTTAGTTGAACTTTGTCTAAGACTACTCCTAGAACCCCAATTCCTACTGACAGAAATTTGCATACATTTGATTTTAAGACATTACATGCAGATTCATCGAGAAGAGACTTCTCTTCAAAAGCTTATTTTAAGTTGCTTAATGAATATATTGATACTATGGACTGCTACATGTGTCGCAGTTCCTTGTACCAGCAGGTCTTCGTGCCAGCTCCCCTTGCAACAGTTATATGTCCAGCTTGCCCGCAGTCCACTACCCTCTGCTGCCTTAGGTTTGTGCCTCCTATGCTCGTTTTCTGCCTTCTTTTCTGCTTGTTTTTCTGCCCACTTCTGCCCTCTATTTTTACCTCTCTCTGCTCATTATGCCCATTATTTTGCCTCTTTCTGCTCATTTCTAACCTTTATTTTGCCTCTTTCTGACCTTTATTTTTCCTTTCTGCTCATTTCTGACCTCTGTTTTCCCTCTTTCTGCTCGTTTCTGACCAGCCTCTTCGACGGAGACATTGCATCTAAAGCGCACAGATATCCCTAGGGGTGACAGTGCTGCACTATACAAATGTTGGTTGATTGATTGATGTACCTTACATATGGTATTACATGTAACCTTTTAATAAGTCTCTTATCTGGAAAAGGTCATTTTCAGTATTATTTTTCGAATTATGATTAAGTGCTTTTGGAAGTTCCCATGTTCAAGCATTTGAATCGCCACACCAATGCTAAAGAGATGGAAACAGCTGATTGTTTCTTTAAACTCATAACAACGCTAGATACTGTTTATGCTCATAGGCATAAATTGACCTGTTCCTTAGCTGATGTTGAAAAGAAATTTCTAGATTCCGTGGCAAACAGGAGAAGGGCAATGGATGCCAGATGCAAAACAGATAAGGATCAAAAGTGTAGAAATAAGTGGGCTAAAGAGGAATTAGAACATCAAGAGTCAGGAGTTATGCCTGCACTAACTTTAGATTGGAAACACAAGGGAAAATTATGTGTGCTTAGAGGTAAATATGTAGTTCACACTAAATGTATGGGAAAGAGTGATTGTGACCACATTTTTTAATATGGGGAAATAGGCCATTATTCATGGGAGGTCAGGATCCAGTTATTTCTGGAGTTTATGATGTTTGTGGGGAACACACATATTTATATTGCCCTGAAGGTGGTATGGCACGTTACTTGGCAATAGTATTCCCGAAGATTTATCATGTTAGAGCAACTGGATGATCCAGTATAGGGAATCACAAGTTATAACAAAAAGAAGCAGCAGTGGTTCTGAAATAGTTGGAGATATATTTGGTGCATTGATTCCTTCTGTAGGAGTAGTTTTTAAATGATCTTAAAATTAGAAAGTTGTACACTATTGAGGCGTGGCCACGACCGCTGCCAAGATGGCTGCAATCTTGTGAGGCTCCGGCAGTAGCGGTCTTCAAACCTGCAGAATCACAGCCATCATTGCCTCCTGCTCAGAGAAGATGGCCTGTTGCTTCTCCTGAGGACTGGAGCTGTTGTGGGAACCAACCATTGCGCAGTTTGTGCCTGCTTGCCATCATTTCTGCTACCGGCAGCCTACATGGCCTGGCACTGCCTCAGAGGCCCTGTGGCAACAGGGGCCGAGGGTGAGCCTGTGGCCGAGATCACCCTATCTCGCGGTGCCACACGCCACCTCCAGCCCCCAGTAGGGTCCTGTTGAATACACGGCGGAGGGAGGGTGCCGCCGTCTGCATTGAGCCCCTCGATTACCGTGGGCTTGGTGGCGTGCGGATTGATTGCGGTCCGCCCCTCACCTGGGTGCTGCCTGGACTGCGAAGCTCTGGGGTGGCTGGGGACGCATCTACATTTGGGCTACCCTGGTGGGGCTCGCTGGCCCACCCCACTCATTGGAATTGCTGCCTGTGCTTCCTGCTGCCGCTGTGATCAGCGGTTGGGCCTGCTGACTCAGGTGTGTGCTAACCGTGAGACTTCCTGCTCCACCTGGTGAGGGTCCCGCTCCATATACCGGCGTGTGTGGTAAGTGCTCCCCCACCCCCAGGGGGGGCCCCATCATTGCTATTTCACCCTCACATGCCTGCAGCTTCCTGCCGACTACATATCGGACCTGGCGCCCCCGGGCCTGCCACATAATCTGTCCTCCGCTGTACTGGTGAACTGGACTTACTACATATCTGGGGGACTCTCCCTGAGCCTCAAATACCCCTCTAAGACACTGTGCAGCTGTCAATAATTAGCATCACACTGACACCTTCACACATGGATAGTGGAAAAAGCGGCACCAGTGTATGTCCACCACTTTGCTTTGACTATTGGGATTTTCACTAATCTATACCTGCGTGGCCTTGATTACATCTGCATTCCAAAGCCACTTCACTGTCTCCCCTTTTTAGACCCGTGCTCAGAGGTTTCCCTATACCCCTATCATGGTGGCTGGATGCTTCGTTACCCCCCTTTGAAGAAATGCTGTCACTTTTGATCCCGCTTCCATCACTGACACAATCATCCCCCTACCACGCCCACCCTGCCTGGGGACTCGTTTTGGAGACAATCTTTTACACGACCTTCATTACTACAGTGCAGCACTGATTCCCCCAACCGCTGCAGCCCGCCCTCCTGCATAAATGGGTCACACTGATCCTAAACAGCATAGGCAAACTTTTGATCGGGCAAAACCTGCCGGGGTCATGGTTCTCATTCCAACATAGAAGAGATCACAGATCATGAACCAGACACTGCTACCACTAGCAACATGACCGCCATTATGGCAGAGCTCATGGCAGGATTTTGTGCCATGGACACACGTTTCGGGTACCCTTGTGGGCTGCATAGACAGAATGGGGGAACGTCTGGACCTCTAAGGGACAAGGATTGAAGGTGCCAAGGAGAGGATATCGGGACTGGAGGATAGCACTTCCACTATGCAGAAACGCTTGGACAAGATGGAAAGTATCTGGAAACAAGTCGCAATTAAGAATGAAGATCTAGAAGCTCGGTCCCATAGAAATATCATTTGCATACCCGGCATTGCAGAAACTACCAACATGGGAAGACCGGATGCATTTGTGGAGCAACTCCTTACTGATCACTTCGATTGCTCCAGTTTCTCCTCCACTTTTGCTGTGGAACGTGCCCACCACTCTCTTGGCCCTCGACCTCCCGAGGGTACTCCACCCCGCTATCTCATAGCACTTCTCCTTAATTACAAGGATGGAGACACTTCCCTACGCCTGGCCCGGGAGAAGGGCCCACTCCACTACCAGGGCGCCAACATCTCACTGTATCCGGACTTCACCCCCACGGTAGAGGGTGCCCGTCGACAATTCAGTTATGTTAAGAACTCTCTTCGCAAACTAGGCCTCCAGTATGCAATGCTTTATCCAGCCCATTTACATGTGGAACATAATGGGAAAATCTGTGTTTTTGATACTCCAGCCGATATGACTGCCTTTTGTAAAAAAACTTCCTCCTAAATCTTCCTCTCCTCCACAAGTGATGCCTGAGCGAACTGGATCCACCACTCCTCCACGGATGTCCTCGCCAGATCACCCTGGGATGTAGTGATTGTTCCATTTTTGTTCTTAAACTGCAACAGCTATTCTACTATATTCTCTGTATATGCTACTATTGTATAATTGCGGTAGATTACCGTGTGCTTTGTATGATCATTCTTCTTAGTTGTTGCCGCACCCTCATGGTGAACACCAATTTCTTACAAGCAGGATTGTTTTTTTGTTTTCCTTCTCTGGGATTCGCTGGATGTCTTATTTGCGGGTGTGGGTGGGGGCTTGGGGAATCTAATGTTTTGTTTTTGTTAAAGTTTTATTGTCAATTTATGTTTGCTCGCTGCAACGCATTACAAGACCTACACACCATCATCTATAATGTGTCCCTTCTCATCCCCTTTCTTTTTCTGCTATGCCATCCCCCAACATAAACAGAACACTTGACCTCTCCCTTATCACTTGGAATATACGTGGAATTAACAATCCGCGAAAGGGGAAACAGGTATTGTCTTATCTTAACAGGCAAGGTGTCAAGAATGCCTTCCTCCAGGAGACGCACCTTCCATCTAGTACTGGCCTCACTTTTGCCAAAACCTGGGGAACACACCGCTATTCTCCTGTTACAGTTCGTATTCCAGCGGCACTTGCATTCTTATACACAAAAGTGTCCCATTCATCCTCCATACTAGTCATTTGGGTCTGAAAGGCCATTATAGCCTCCTCCAGGGTATCCTTGCAGACAAACAGGTCTTATTCAATAAATATTTACACTCCAAACATGGATGACCCCAATTTCTTCCAGGACCTCTTTGCCCATATGGGATATCTGGTTGTTGATCATATGATATTGGGCAGTGATCTCAATATGCCCCAATGCTCATACACTGATTCGACTAGCTCGCAACCCAGCAGTAAGCCTCTGGACATATTCCGACATATTACAGATACCTATGCACTCCGAGACGCTTGGCACACCTGTTACCCACTCGCCCCTGGGTTTACTTTCTATTCCGCTCCCCATTCCATCTGGACAAGGGTGGACTACTGGTTCCTCTTGGCTAATGTGCACCTTTGGGTGGCGGAGGTCACTGTACTGCTGCGCACATTGTCTGACCATAGCCCGGTCCTCCTTCAGTTGCTGATCCCAAATGGATGTGGCGTGGAACGCACCTGGAGCTTCCCCAGTGGAGCCCTTCATGACCCAGTGTTCCGCAGCGAAGTTCTTGAATCTGTAACTGAATATTTAAAATTAAATCCAGGAACGGTATTGACACAGGCCACCCTCTGGGAGGCCTTCAAAGGCCTTTATTCGCGGGGTATGCAGCTGCAAACACATGGGAATTCTATGAGATATCCGTGCCCAATTACAATGTAGTGAGACAGACCTACGGGATATAGATTCTGTCGCCGCTGCAGGCAGAGATCCTCATTTACAACACCGTTCCGTATTGTTGGCAGAGTTTTGTGACCTCGCTGACAGGGAGGTCGCATATTTGGGGAACATGCCAGAGCACGCCATTACGGGGAGGGAGAGTGCCCGGACACCTACTGCGGAGCAACTTACTATGGGCCTCATTATGATGACAGAGGGACCGCCACCGCCATGCTGTCGGTGGCGGTCCCTCCGCCATCGCAATGCAGTTTTCCCCCGCCATATTATGATGGCGGGGGAAAGCGTGGCGGTCGGAAAGACCGACCGCCACGGTCCAGACGGGCGGATCAAATTCGAGCGCCCGTCGGACCAACTGCTAATCCCTGCACTGTGGCGGTGCCTGCCAGGAACTGCTGTAGAGATTATATCTCTTTCCCCCGGTCATTCTGTGGCGGTCAACCTGCCGCAAAACGGCTGGTGAAACGGATTTGGGGGCCCTTAGTGGGCCCCCCTTAATCCCTGGGGCAGGGACATGTACCCTGGGGGCACCTATGGTGCCCCCCTACATATCCCTGCACCATTTGGCAGGCACCATGCCTGCCACGTGGTGCAGGGATATGTCTGCACCCTATTTTTTGTATTGCGGCGGGGGCTGCTGACTGCATCCCCGCCACAATACAAAATATAGGTAATGCGAGCGCCATGGTGGCGGTCGCATCATAATTCGGATGGTAGGTAAGCCGCCTCGTAGGCGGCCGGTCCCAAATCCGATACGATGGCGGACGGGCTGAAGTCCGTCCGTCATCGTAATGACCCCCTATATAATTATGGCACTGAGCTGCCAGCGGACTCCAGACTGTGAATACTGGGCGGAGAGGGAGTCATGGCTGTATTTCAACAGTAGTATAAGTGCCTCTATGTTTCTTGCATGCCTGTCATCCCCTCTGCAATCTCTACGTACCTTGAGGAGGTTGTGATGGTCTGGCTCACAGACGGCCAGCAACAGTTTCTCGCTGAGCCAATCACCGTAGAGGAAATTGTCCAGGCTATCAATGCTCTTGATGTTTCTAAGGCACCAGGACTAGAAGTTCTAACTGGGGGCTTCTATAAAGCTTTCAAGCAACTACTAGCTCTCCACCTCCTGGCTCTGTCTAATGAGTCCTTAGCCTCCAGTTCATTACCTCCATCGCTACATGAAGCTGTTATTCCACTATTGCTAAAACCGGGTAAGGATCCCTACCGATGTTCCTCTTATCGCCCCCTCTCCCTTTGAACCTTGACAATAACATTTTGGCCAATGTCCTAGCCACCAGATTGTCTCTTTTAAAGGAGCGCATAATCTCCTTCGTTCAATCCGAATTTGTTCCTCATTGATCTACTTCTCTCAACTTACGTACTATCTTTGCAGTACTTAATAAGATATCCCAATCTACATCTGAAGTTGTAGCCTTATTAGATGCAGAAAAAGCATTCGATTCTCTTGAATGGCCCTTCTTGAGAGCAGTCCTAGGCAAGCTGGGTATTCCGCCTCCTTTCACATCCCTAAACATGCTTCTGTACTCCAACCTGGTAGCTCGTATACGGGTGAATGGATCATTAATTGAAACATTTCTTATCATGAGAGGAACCAGACAGGGCTGTCCCGTCTCCCCTCCTCTTCATTATTGCAATGGACTCACTGGTCCGCTATATGCAAGACCGCCATTTGCATCGGGGCCTTCAGCTCATTCATGGCCCTCTATGACTACCTTTATATGCAGATGATATTCCGCTATTCATCTGCCACCCGTCAGACAACCTCTCTCCTCTAATGCACGAGATTGTCAGATTCAGCAATCTATCTGGGCTCCAGATTAACTGGGTCAAATCAGAACTTTTTCCATTGACAGACTTCGCACAGCATGCACCTGCAGATTACCCCTTCATGTGAGCTGCAGATGGCACCAAATATTTAGGCATACAGCTCCACAGAGACAAGGACCAAATATTGCAGCTTAATTATGGCCCGGCAATAGCAGACCTTGGCGCGCAAATAGACCGCTGAATTAAATTATCCCTCTCTATGGCTGGGCGTGTGGCTATCATTAAAATGGTCATACTTCACCGTTTTTTATACCTTTTCTTAAACATTCCCATTCCTCTATCGCAGACTTTCTTCCACTCTCTGCGTAGTCTCCTCTTGTTTGGGTCAGGGGTTGACCATGTGTTTGCTGGGATAATCTCACTCTTCCTTACGACCGTGGAGGATACACACATTGATGGTACCATCCAGACGTCCGCATCCCCTATTTGAGGCCGGAGCAGGACTATTTGGACAGTCTCTCACACTCCTTGATCCTTCCGAAGAGCATCACATTAGATACCAACGACATTCAAATGGATCCACAACCTGCTGGGCATGGCGCGGACTTCGGCAGACATTGGGTGGTGGTCCCCTTTACTCCCCTGCTCTTCCACTTCATGATAATTCTTGGTTCCCACTCACACGTGAAAAGTTGGTGCAATGCCTACTTCACCATCACAACCTATTCACCATGGGAGACATCTTTCCAAATGGCCATGTTATACAACCAACTGTAGACCCCCACTTGCATGACGCATCTTATATGGACCTTTTTATCTTTTGGAGACTCCACAACACTTTACGATCTCTTCTTACCTCTTATCCACTGACCCCAGAGGATTTATGGCCTTTGCCACTTGTGATGTCCGATGTGGATGTTCATCGCATGACCTCAAGACTGTACCATCTATGTATCACCATGAAACCTGATACTACCACGCTGGTGCGGCGGGTGTGGCGGAAGAATTGGGAATCCCCCTTACAAACAAGATATGGTCATATTGTTGCTCACAGACTCAACGTATCTAGATAAAGTAGGTGTAAGGTACACACAGGAAAATGGACACATGTCCATGCAGAACGACACAAAGGTATGACAAGGTATGACAAGTATCCACAGTTTGCGCTTAGGCCTTTATAAGTTGTTTTGCACATAAGGTATCCATGCCAAATTTGTGTCCTTTTTCCCAACATCCTGGGGCTTCCAAAGGAACCTTGGGTTTGAGGATTCCTCTTGAGGGGACTATGAAAATATGCAAAATATGGCTAAATTGTGAGTTTTGGGAGAAAAATAGGGAAAAAGTGCTCTGGATAAAGTGTCTGTTTTTTCTCTCATACAAACAGCATCAACGAATAGTTTGATGTGCTAAAGTCACCATTTTCCCAGCTTTCAGGAACATGAAGAGCTGAATCACAAAAACTAAATTTTTACCACAGTTTTGGCATTTTTCAAAGAGGTAGCCCATTTTTCCGATTTTCTGTGCTTTCAACCTACTTCCGGTTTGTGGTGCAAACCAGAGTGAAACCCATGGGTGATCCAGGAAAGCTATATATTTCTGAAAAGTAGATAACTGAAGTACACGTGTCAAGGAACTAAGGGAGAAGGCCTGGGACGATTTGGCACAAGCTGCAAGTTTACGTGATAGCAGGGAGTTCTGGAAAGTTATAAATGCTCCATATTTCAAAGACTTAAACGATCCATCCTTGGATAGCCATGTAGAGGAAGTTGCATGGATAGGGCATTTTGAAAGTATCTTTAAATTGGATTCCCCCCAAGAGTTTCCTCAATTAGACCAACTTTGCCACACTAATGGGACCCTGACCTTCTCTCTGCATGAAATGAGAAAGGGATTGGAAGCCTGTGTTAAAGGAAAAGCTCCGGGTCCAGACGGGATCCCAATTGACCTTTTTCAGGTCGATTTTGAGTTATGGGTCCCGTTATTGACAAATGTTTTAAATAGTATAGTGGTGGTGGGCCCCCATCTTCCTGGAGCCACAGTATAATAGTCCCAATTTTTAAAAAGGGAGATAGAGGCTGCCCTAGGAATTATAGGCCCATCTTCCTCCTGGACACAACTGCCAAACTTATGGGCCGGCTGTTGTTAGCCAGGTTGGAGGAGTGGGCCCAAGATCGTAACATTTTAATGCAAGCGCAATATGGCTTTCAGAAAGGCAAGGGGACAGTAGATCAATGTCTTAATCTCCCGCTTTGCATAGACAAGTACACGAAGGCCAAAGGAGGGAGGTTATACATGGCCTTCATGGACTTGTCAGCGGCCTTTGATTGTGTGTCCCATTCTAAATTGTGGCTGATGATGGAGGGTATGGGGATCGACCCGTTGATTATCCGCTTCATCCGTCAGTTGTATGCCAATGCCACCGTCTCTGTGCGGTATGGCAGAAATGGGGAGTGTACGCGGTCATTCATGATTAAGAAGGGAGTCAGACAGGGCTGTGTCCTCGCCCCGTTTCTTTTTTCTATCTATACTAACGGTGTGGAGGCGGCCCTGTCTGGTCTCTCCCTAGATGTGCCGAAGTTTGACAACATCTCTCTCCCAATTTTGGCATACGCTGACGATGCGGTTTTAATCGCCAGGACTGGGATAGCTCTTCAAGGCCTCATTTCTTCGTATGCTTCATTTATGGCCTCATTAGACCTTAGGGTGAACGAATCCAAATCATTCATTATTATAGCGGGAGCTCCTAGAAGCGCTAAAACACCTTATTTCTATCTGGCCTCAAAAAAATTGAGGTAGTTGATTCCTTCCCATACCTGGGGATCTTGTTTGATAACAAGCAATCCTGGAATAAACTAGTGGCAGCAAGGGCCCTGGGTATGGAAAGAGGAACCCAAGCCATAAAGGGTTTTGCTAAAAAATTAGGTGCCAGCCCCCTTAATATAATAAAAACATATACCAAGCTAAAACTAAGACGGCGGCAACCTATGGGGCCAGTGTGTGGGGAATGGCCCAAATTGATCAACTGCAGATAGTGGAAGACACCTTTTTTAAGACCAGGGTCTCGTTACCACCCTCAGCATCTAATTACATCTTGCATCTCGAATTAGGCCTCCCATATCTGTCTGACTCTATCAGAATGGCACCCATCCTGTTGTGGCTCTCGATTTGGCGAAGGGCTACCGTCAACTTAACCCAACGTATAACTGGCGATTGCCTGGGGCTGGAGGGCCATAGCAGGATTGGCTGGCTCAGATATGTGGAGATGGAACTGAATGCAATAGGGCTGGGAGACCTCTTTAGGGACCCAACAACCTGTACCAAGGTCTCTAAACAGAAATTAATTAATCTCTTTTTGCTGAAGGCCAACAGTGACCGCTGGGAAAAGAACAGGCATTCCCAGGTGCTTGCAGTCTATGATCAAATTCCACCAAGACCGGAGGAAGGCTATTGTTACCTTTCTTCCGTCACAGTAGCCCAACACAGATTTATTCTGCTGCGCTTTCGCCTGAATCTAATTCCCTTGATGTTGGGGTTCCCAGAAAAGAGGTACAAGCATGCAGATCTAGGTCTCTGCCCCTGTGATAACCGTTCACCACAGTCTGATCTACATTTGGTTCTTTTCTGTAAGTTTTATCTTAACGAAAGGAAAAGGTTCCTCCTCCCAATTTTAAGGCGGAAGCATTTTCTACAATGCAGAGTGGCACTGTACTTTCTGAAAGCTCTTTCAAACCCCCATGTCTGTTATTTTGTAGCTTCCTTTTTATGGGCCTGTTGGAGGAATAGAAGGGCCAGGGGTCTGCTATTATGAATTATGAATCTTAACTTTCACGAATTAAATTGTACAGGCGATTTTGGTTTTTAATAATGAATTTAAAAAGTTTAATAAGGTTTTAAAATTGTTTTATGTCTTTTTAGTTAATGAGTTTTAATGTGATTTAACTGATGAATTTGTGCTTTTATGATCTATCTGTACATAGATCGAATAAAGATTTAAAATAAAGAAAAAAAAAAAAAAAGAAAGATAACTGTTGAAATAAAAAATATTGAAAACGAGTAGGAAAAAACTGTCATTTGTTACAATGTTTTCATCTGTAACTTTTTGTCATGATGGCTGATTTACAAAAAACATGTACCATTACGTTTGTTAGATCCTTTTGGTTGTTGAGATATATAGGTTTGTAGGTGAGCCAACAATTTGAGGTATCCAATGCCAACAACTGAGCTGCACCGTACAATCGTTTTTCATGGTGAATAATACGTATCAAGGTAACCTATGTATTTCTGAAATGTGCACAGGATGTGGAGTTTAAGAGCAGTGTTTATTTGTACATCTCCAAATTTGTCGGTACCTGTACAAACATATGATTTAGAGGGTATTTTTCAAAATATCTTCTTTCTTACACACTGGCTGACATTTGGAAGGCACAAAAGCAACGAAATCCAATTGGTAATAATTAATATTCGACTTTTCTATGCTCCCACATGTCTTCTGATAAAAATGGTACCTCATTTGTGCGGGTAGTCCTAGTGCCTGAAAAAAGAGGTAACGGCACATGACGAAACTTGGAGCCATTACATTTTTCCACTCAAAACTAACAAGTTTTTTGGAAAGAGGATAGGTGTGGATTTTGGGCCCTCACTCAGCTGGCACCTAGGGGAACCTAGCAAACCTATACATTTTTGAAAAGTAGACACCCAGGGAAATCCATGATGGAGTGATTTGCATGGCTCTCACCAGAATCCCTTGCAAACCGCAAACTTTGAGTAAAAAACACACTTTCCTCACATTTCGGGAATTTAAGTTCTTCCCCAGCTCCCGAGGCTGATTACAGCAAACGGAAATGCCTCTGATGCTCACACCAGAGGGTTCTCCTGCCTCAGCGCATTAGGACTGGTGCAGAGGACGGCACAGAGCTGTCCTCTGCACCCAACTGGTTAAGCTACTGGGGGTTAAGCTACTGCGGATACAACTAAAGCAAATAAAGTGCTGCAACTGTAGAGCCAGGACAAAATAATACATAGTAGAAAGTGTGAGGGAAACAATAACCCCAACATATGACAGCAATACATGTTAGAAACGTGCTACAACACTTAAGAGAAGAAAGCACTAGTTCACAAGCACCTACATAAGCTATGCTTAAAGAAATAATTATCCAAGTTGCTAAAGAAGCCACAGGACAGCTGCCAGCTATAGCAAACTTAAAAAGTTATAAAAAGAATGATGAGGGTAGAAAGGCCAACCGCAGGAGCTCCAAGGACATTGAAAGAAACATATGTCCTTGAAAATTTGTAAACAACACACAATAACCCAGAGTCCCTAATGCATGATAATGAAACAGAAAACAGAATTGTCACATTTGCAACTAATAATAATTTACTAACTCTAATACAATGCCAAAACTAGATAATGTATGGGATGTTTAAATCTTGTCCCCCCCATCATTTTCACAGATTTATACAATACATGGCCAGTACTATAACACACATGTCCCATTAATAGATGAGCTGCTCGCAAATAAACAAACTACAAAATAATGAGCTCCTTACAATAATAAAACAAAAAATGCAAAACAATTATTATAGTTTGAACAAGCTGTGACCTCCACTATTTTAAACATCTACCCACACACAGCTATACAAGGATGCTACTACCATTTTAAGCCACGTATATGCCAGCACCTACAAAATGCAATACTACAAGAAGATATTACTCTAAACCCTGAATTTGCTTATGAAATTAAAAAGGTGATAGATTAGGCTGTGTTCCTATCACAGAGGTTAAAAAACACTATGGCATACTAGTAAAATCACTATTCAACCAAACTAAGATCAAAAACTGTCCCCCACTATGGGCTATTTTGAAGAAATTTGGGGTCATTTGTTTGCCTCAATCACAACGCAGACATCAGGACAAGTTTCAAATTCCATGGTGGAATCACAGTATCACAAAAAGCAAAAAGCAACAACGCAATGAAAGGGTGGCACAATTCAGTCCAAGGAACACTTGAAAGAAGCCACCCGACACTCTATAAATACTTGAAAAAAAACTACCACGAACTACGAGTAAAACAATCCCTAACTCAAAATAAACCAAAATAAGCAGACCGACTAAGCAATTGCATAAAATGCTAGCAACTAAAGTGCTTTTATTTCCAAATAATCAAGGGCTACCCAACCTTGAAACAATAACCAGAACACTACTCTAAAAAAAACACCATTCACGATAAAGCTCAAAATGACAGGCTAGGTTTAACTAAAAAGTAATTAACCCCCAAAACAATTTTGAAAATAATAAAAATCGTAATTCTAATCACTCTTAGAACAATCACATTTAAAAAAAAAAAATCTGAATGACAAAAATGTATTTACATTTTTTTATTTATGAATTAAACGCAGCATAACAGCACATAATTATACACCACACACACCAATGAAACACAACCTTGACAAAACATATATAATAACACCTAAGGTCTTATTACGACTTTAACGCCGAACCCGTGATGGTAGTCCAATCACCACCACACTGCGGGCCTGCCCACAGTATTATGAGTGTAGCAGTCAGATCGCCACTGTCGTGTAGTTCCTATATTA